>CAWUPB010000351.1:0-600000 GCA_963924115.1 Dovyalis caffra
GAGGATAACAAGTTACAAATTTTGTTTTGGTAGGATATATATGTATTTTATTTCTATTACTATGAAATTCATAAATGAAGTAGTTAATAAATGAAATAGTTAATGGTCGGGTTATCATTATCCTTTTTGTAGTAATGAATCTTGTATGTGTTCCTAAGAAAAGGAACTTGTTCACTTTTTGGGGTCTCAAAGTGTCGATGTTAGATCCGAAGTCAATCCTACCTTCTTCGTTCTTGCTCGATAATCGACTATTTGATTAGCCGGAAAAGAAGGATAACTACTAGTCGATAATGTGAGGGTGAGTATTGCTAGGGTGGCCAAAAACCCTCATTTACTCGAGTAAACATTCCAAAGTTACTACAAATTTATAGAGTTTTTAAAAACTCCAAATGAGTTCTGTAGCTTGCTTTCCTATCAAAAAATCAATCAAATACGATCTATAATATCATGTTGTTTCTACCAACAATCCGACACAAGAAAATCTTTCTAGTCTTTCCTTTTTTAATTTTTTTTTTTTGCTTTTTTTTCTCTTTTTCGGTAACTAAAAAAAAGTATTTAGGGGGTTGTTTTGAGGGATGTTTTGTGTCTATTTTAGTGGGTGTTTTAGGGGGTTTTTAGGTGGTTTTGAAGCTTGGTTTGGGGATGTTTCTGGAGATGCTTTGGTGGTTCAAATGGTCTATCCAAAGGGGTTGCTCTATAAGGGTTTTTGGAGTCTGCTATTAGTGTAGGTGCCCAAGATCCAACTATGTATGGGTGAGCTTGAGTTAATGTATCATTGCATTATTTATTTTGATAATAATAAAGAAGTCATTTTATTAATTCTTCTATTTACATGTTTAGTAGAATTAGATAGAAGTCCTTATGATATGCATTTGCAATAGTGATTGATCGAAAAATGTGAGACAAACACTATTGCACATAAATGATATCATTAAATGTCCCAAGTTGTACCATTGTCAAAAATGGACATTGATAAATGCGAAGTAAACTTTGTGAGGGCTATGCTCATGTTCTATGATAGCGAGTAGGAGATCTCACACCTAGTGGCATGGTAATGCCAAAGCAAGTGCTTAGGTGATTTATGTTAGTGAACATGTCATTGGACTTGACTCGCCATGAGAACCCATTTGGTTTTAGTATACGAGAATCTCATACGAGATGGGTACAAATGGCTTTTAGACTTGAAGTCATCATGGCTATCTCATTGGAGGACTTATGCACTTTGACACTTGTTTCGATGGACCCATTAATGGGTTGCACGTGGGTAATTCGTTGGGTGCATTAGGAATCTAATGGATATAATGTATGACTAAGATAAGAAATATCATTCGTTATATACTAAAGGAGTTATCTCATTGCACTTCGATAAATGTACGCTCAAGAAATCTGTGGCCATAGTAGGAGTACACCAATAGAGCATAGTTAGCCTACTCTAAGAGCTAAGACTTTTGAGAATCGAAGAAAACTTGTGCGATCATAATCGAACAAGATTAAAAACCAAGTTCAAGATCACACTTGTGATAAGTTGACATGAGGATCTGAATTGTATGGTAACCATGCTCGTGAAAGATAATAATGGATTAACTAATCCTCCTAGAGAATTGGGTAGTCATGATGCTTTGCTATAGGCTAATCTTGATTTACGTATCAAGAGATTAAAGAGAAATCTTTTATTCTTGATAGATTACCAACATATCTAGGAGTCTATTGAGTCACACGATAAGTTTAAGTATTCACATTACAAATGAGAAACAAAAATATTGAAAAAAGTTTCCAATTATAAAGTTTCCTATTTTGGAAAGAGTTTCCAAAATGAAAAGTTTCCCAAAAATAAAAATTTTCCTATTTTAGAAATTGATTTCCTAATTTAGAAGTTAGTTTAAAATTTAGAAATAGAGAACCTAAAAGGAAAGGAGTTTCCTAATTTAGATTAAAGGGTATTTTGGAAAATTATTTCCTAATGTGGACCTCGTCAAAATAATCTAAGAATATTTATTTGGATAGTTCAAATAAATTAATTGGGCTAAAATAGTTTTGCCTCTATTAGATTTAATTAAAAAGCTTAAAGATAATTTTGGTGGGAGGATAAACATCAACCTTATTGGATAAGGTTGAATGTTTTAAAGATAAACATCAATCTTATTGGATAAGGTTAAATGTTTTAAAGATAATAATCAAATAGTCCACATATAAGATAACTCTTCATTCTTGAAAGATAAGGAAGCAATAACCTAGAGTCCTTTTTGGACTCAAAGTGGCCATTTTCCTTGTCCTCCAAGGACAAGGAAACTCTCCTATAAATATATAGGAGGGAGAGGGAAAATTCGATCAAGACAAAGAAGAAAAAGGGAAGAGAAAATTCGGCCGACCCAAAATTCACCTAGCGCGTATGACTAAGAGAGAAAATGAATGAGAAAATAGTTTTCTCCTAAACCCTAGCAAGAAATATTCTTTCCTTCTCTTTTAAGGTTATCGCAAAATTGCTCGGGATTGATTTCGAGAGGAAATACAAAATTAGGAAAGGTGGAGCTAGCACCTCATTAATTTTGAGTGCTTCTTTGTGGATACTTGGACTGCGTGGATCATCAATAGAGGTTGGACACTTGGATGGCTTTACTGAAAAGGAATTCGGATATGTGCTACAAGAGGTAATCCTTCACTTATAGCTTATTATTCATGTATGTATGGTTAGTAGATTTAATGGCTTGATCTTAAAGCCTTAGATGGAGGAAAATTTTTATTTATTTCGCACCTCCATAGGATGCATGATTCTTCAACTGTTGGTAGCATTTTCGAGCTGATTTTGAAGGGTTTTTGGTAAGTTTTTCGAGTTCGTTTGGGCTAGTTTTAGGGCTGGTTTGTAGCTGCTTTGAGGGATGGTTTAGGGGCTTTGAAGGAGGCTAAAGTAGGGGTTTCAATGGCTATGTTTCAGCTCGAGTTTATGTGAGCGAAAATGCCGGCTAAAAAGGGGGCTATAGGGAGGTCATTTAGAGGGCTATTTCGAAGTCTGTTTTGATGGTTGTTTCGGTTGTTTATGAGAGGGGTTTTGTTGGTGTGAGGCAAGAGAGGAAGTTGCATGAGGGTCGTTACGGACGAGAAGGGTTGATTGTGGAGCTAAAGTGGATGAGAGGGGCTGGTTGTGGAGCTGAAGTCGGAGAGAGAGAGTGGTTGGAAGTGGCATGTGTGTGTGTGGTGGGGTGCGGTAGGTTGGAGAGGGCTGGCTTAGTGCGAGAGAGAACTAGAGAGTGTTGTGTGTGGAGCTAGAGTGGGCGAGAGGGGCTGATTGTGGAGTTAGAGTGGGCGAGAGGGAGAGGCTGGCGGTGGCGTGGGAGGTTGGTATGCCGAAGCTTGGTGCGAGAGTGCTTGTGGCGACTGGAAATGGGTGAAGGTGATGATGAGCAATCTAGGTAAAAAAATGCATGAAGTGGTTTTATATGTGGGTTGTAAGCCAAATGTCATTTTAGTCCTTGGTTTCTTCCCATGCATTAATTTGAGATCGATTTTGCTTCTTTTTTTTATTTTAATTTGAGCCTCCCATTGCAAATAATTGAGACTTTTATTTTAATTTGTTCCATTTCTACCCCTTTTATTTTAATTAAAGGACTTAAAGCTTTGATTTTTTTTCAATTATGCCCTTGATTGTTTTTTAATTGTTTCCAACCCTATATTTTTCTCAATTAGCTCAATTCTTAGAATTAATCTAAAGTAGACCATTCTAATCGCTCTTTTTTTCTTTATTTTTTTCTATTTTTATTGTTTTATTTTATCATTTTTTTGGGGTATTTCCATAATAATATAAATAAATAAATAAATAAAGGGAGAAAAATTAGGTGCTAACACAAGTTATTAACCTCTATAAGTTAAGATCTGTCCTTCAATATCACGGAGCATCTCTTTTTCTTAAAAAATGAAATAAAAGATTATTTTATTGTCCAAGGGTGATTTCAGTTCAAATTAAAAGATGTAAACTTTAGAAATTCTGTAATGAATGAATGAAAAAACTAGGTAAGAAGTAATTATCAATATAAATATGATATATCCGAGATCAGCTAGGTCTAGATTAATATCACAAAAATGGTGAAATAGAATGAATCAATGGCATATGATTCAAAATAAAGATTTACACAAATGGAATTTATATGAAAAAGACCAATTAATTCATTACGAAAAACAAAATAATTTTGAAGTAGATTCATTATCGAACCAAAAAGATAATTTTAAAAAATACTATAGATATAATATTTTATTATATAAATCCATTAATTATGAAAATAAGAAAGACTCATCTATTTATGAATTATCATTCCAATTACATAATAAGCAAGAGATTTTTTATAATTAAAAAATCATCAAAAACGAATTATTTGATATATTGGGAGGTATCCCTGTCAATAAGCATCTAGCAGAAGATGATATTATCGATATGAAAAAAAGCTCGCATAAAAAATATTTGGATCGGAGAATTCTCCATTTTTGTCTTAGAAAGAAAGTCAATATTGAATCTTGGATTGATACCAAAACCAAAAAAAAAAAAAAAAACCTTTTTAATTGGATGAGAATGAAGCTGATTGTAGCTTATGGATCTAATATTTTGTCTTTTCCGCACCAAGTAGATGTATGGCCCTCCAAATGCAGGGGAATTTGCATCTATTTAACTACTATTACTAGAGGTAGCATTCAAATTATTATTCTTCTATTTTAAAATTTTTCATTGCATTTCTTTTTCTATTTGATAGCATGCTGGCCAATAATTCTTTGTGTGCGATGAACTAGGTTGACATGTTGAAGTTAGGGGTGTTATGCAATCCTTAAATGACCTGGTCTGCTTGTTTGTGGGTCCAATGCTAGCACTTATATCTAACAAATTATGGAATCAGAGGAAAATTATTGTGTGACTATGGATGGAGAATGAGCACTAAAAGAATGATGGTGACATGGACAGTCTATACATAAGTTTTGTCTGACATAGGATCCAATGCTACATGCATACTTACTGAGAGGATAACAAATTATGTAAGTTGAGGAAAATTTAATGCGTGAGAAGGTATTAAAAGGGACACGTACTGTATTTTACAGCTAAATTCATGCCAATAACTAGTGCGACAAGATTCTTTATTAGACAAACTGAATCAAACTGGTGGTGGATATCTCATCTAAGCCTGTAAGAAAGAGTGGACATTATGTTTGATAACCAAGGTCTTCTATGCATGTTTAATGAAGAAATTTTCTGATTTATTTGATGGCGACATTTTCTGGTTTTTTTTTTTTTTTTTTGTGGCAGCTGTTTGGAAATTATTTCAGCTAGCTTATTGTAAAATCTTTTTCGTGATTGACTTTCCTTCTTATTTTCAGCTGATCTCCTAATTATATGTTGAGGCCACTTTTTATAGTTGCTTATATTCTATGTGATCAGTGTTGTCCGGAAATTTTATCAACTTTGGTGTTGTTGAATAGTATGGCGTTACTACATTTAAAGATGTTCTTAATGCTATTCTGAAAGCGATATTGCTAATTTCTTTGGCTGATATATGGGCTTTTAGAAAGGTAGACATTGCCTTTGATTTCAGACTTTCAAGCCTAGGGATTGTCAAAATCTTTCGGATGTATACATGCAATCTATTAAAGATCAGTTATTATTACCTTGGAAATCCAATGATGTCTTGGCCCCTTAGCAGCATTCCATAGGAAGTCAGCCATGATACTTTTCAATTGGTGAATTTATATTTTGGGAAATGGGATAGCAGTACGAGTATGAATCGGCATGCTGCAAACTACTGACCTGAGTAAAGTAATTCTGGAACAAAAAAAAGTGGCTTTGTTTCCAACCTCTAATACGAGCATTTAATCTGCTCTGCATATGCTGAAAATATACCTTTTTAAGTCAACCATAGAATAACAAGACCCTTAAATAAGTCATCGAAAGGTGCATATTGCTACATCCTATCCAGCTCTTAATATGGGATATCCGAGCAACAATCATATGTTCAGGTGCATAGAAACCACTCCTTAAAAGATTCAATAACTGACATGAATACTTCTCGTATTACGCAATCAATTGTCGAAGGTACTGTAGGGACCTCTTAGAACCCTTAGTAAATATAAGCATATCATCTGCATAGAACAAGTGAGACACCACCATGGCACTCCTACCTATCCCATAAGATACTGAGTTTCCTTCCTGAATACCTTTATTAAGATTAGCAGATAAAACTTGTTGGACTAAGATAAACAACAGAGAAGGTGACAGATCCCTTGCCCACCACCCCTACTAGAGTTGAAACACTTGAAGTTCATCCCTTAGATTCTAATAGTAGACCATATGTTATTAATTCACTGGACATTTGTTTTCTTGCAGCAATTTTGTACCTAATCATATGAGTGTTTTGTGACTGATGATCATATAAAACTATTGGAATAAGTTGTTCAAAAAATTGCCTTAATTCTTCAAGCATACATGGATCTGGTAATGCATACCTTCTTCAAATTTCTTTCACTTGAAATTCATTGAATGCCAACAAAATTCCTATTTGTAGAGCAATAAGGCAATCAATGACACCTTAAGTATCTTCTTCAAAGTGGCAACAAGGTCAGTCATAATTCTACGTGATTCTGCTTAAAGATGCGTTATAGCTCTTGGTTCGTTCTTGTTTTATGAAGATCAGCATTTTTTTAGGTTCAATACATGGAAGGGAGGCTGCATTTGGAGTTGGACACTATTAAATCATTAAATTTACTTTATCACCTAACGTTAATGCAGAGCATCTTTTTCACTCCTATTTAAATATACAATTTAAATTACTTAGTTTCTAAGGTTATAACTATATTCAATACTCCTTTTGTCTTCATTTGTAGGTGGAGAACTTTCCATTTTCAAAAGATCGCAGACATTTTCGGAATAGAAAGATGTTCTACTATGCCATGGGCTTGTTGATTTTCTAGGAGTCTTTTGAAATTTAGATCTTCAATGAACCAGTGCAAAAATGCCCTCCCCTAACTAATGTCCTACTGGTGAAATCTGAGACAAAGCTGTAGTTTCATTCAACAAATGGTATTTTCATACCATGTCAATGAGTGGGTCATCCTTCCTTCCTGATGCAAATCTTTCCAAAATCTTAAAAAAGGATAAATATCCTATATCTTCTGCTTAAGAAAACATTAAAAATGGATACTTATCTTTTATTCATTTTCTCACTTGTAGAAGCTTTATATACTAGGAACATTCTCTGTCCCATTCGAGCAAGTCAAATTTTCCCTTTTTATGTTTGGAAGACAACAGCACAAAAAAAAAATCCGTCGTGCAGGTAACAATTCCATTGTTGAAATTTATTGCTGAGATGGTGCAGAACAAGTCCAAGAGATTTGACTTTTTTTTCATCACCTCCTAATGGCCTGATACTTTTTCGAAAGTCAGTTAGCTGATTGTAGCTTATGGATCTAATATTTTGTCTTTTCCCCACCAAGTAGATATATGGCCCTCCAAATGCAAGGGAATTTGCATCTGTTTAACTATTGTTACTAGAGGTATGCATTCAAATTATTATTCTTTTATTTTAAAATTTTTCATTGCATTTCTTTTTCTATTTAATAGCATGCTGGCCAATAATTCTTTGTGTGCGATGAACAAGTAGACTAGAAGGGTAAATAGACGTTTTATGTGGAATGAAGCAGCTAAGTATATCAATCATATATTTTTATGTTGCAAGTAAACTCAAAGCTTATAGGTGTTGATCTTTGGGATAGGATTTTGTTGTGCGAGTTTTTTGTATGGGCCTGAGGCCATAATTGGAGATGCTTATATAATGGGTTACTGCTAATATTTGCAACTTCCAACTACAATGGTGTGCCAATTTCCTTTTATTTTTTCTTCTTGGTGTGTGCGTGTGGGGGGTTAATCGGGGTCGGAGTGCAATCTCTGCATTTGTTGCAATATATAACTAAGGAGCATCACCAATCCGGTATTCGAGTAATAACTAAGGAGGACCACCAAACTAGTATTCGGGTAAAGAGGCAAAAGTTGCTTGAATGCAAAGGAACAAGTTCTCACATGCAATAGGATTAAATGTAAAGAAATCGCACTTTGATTATGTAGTCCAAGATACATTTATACATTTATCTGTTCTTTACCTCCTTTTCTTATATTTCATATTCTTTTTCTTTTTTGGAAGTTCTTACAGATATTCTCAACTCGGTAAGCAAAGACTTAATCATGCTATTCGACATTCTTCCATCATCTTATGAATTCTTATGTCCATGTTTAGGAATTGCATCCTTCGAAGTAAATTAATTTGAAATATAAGTGCCGAAACCCCCATTCGCTTTATCCCTTTCAAATCGGTTTCATATTTTACGATTCTTTTTAATTTTTTTTTTTTGTAGCATTTTTATACCTAATCATATGAGCGTTAAGGGATTGATGATTGCATAAAACTATTGGAATATGTCGTTCAAAAACTTGCCTTAATTATTCGGGCATACTTGGATGTGGTAATGCATACCTTATTCAAATTTCTTTCTCTTGAAATTCATTTAATGCCAACAACGTTCCTATTTGCGGAGCAATAAGGCAATCAATGATACCTTAAGTATCTTCTTCGAAGTGGCAACAAGGTCGGTCATAATTCTACATTATTACGCTTAAAGATGCATTATAGCTCTTGGTTCGTACTTGTTTTATTTAGATCGGCATTTTTTTAGGTTCAGATATATGGAAGGGAGGAGAACATGGTAATAACAAATATCTAGCGAGGTGAATCGTAAAACAGGTAGAATATTAATTGATAAATAGTGCTAGCTCATCGAATTTTCTTCTCATACATATTTCGTGCTTTAAAGAGTAACTATCTTTTTTGTTGGATATGAATGAGACAATTTTACATCTTTTGCTTGTATTAGGCTTTTATTAAGACGAGCCTTAGTATCTTTAACTTTAACATTGGAATATCATTTTGCCCTATACACTTTATCCTGTTTGGAATCTGTACTTGGTGCAATGTTTTGCTTGGAATCACTAAAATATGCATTGATTGGGTTGATGAGGGACCTTAGAGGACTAGCAATGGCCACGATTAGATTGATAATCATGTTGTAGTAACTAATCTTTGCATATGCTTTATAAATTTTGGTTTGTTTCCTTCTTTTCCTTTGCATCTTCTTTGTTTCATTTCTTTCTAACTTTCTTGTGTTTTTAATGCTATAACATATGGCTTCCTTTTTGAATTTCTTTGTCCATAACACATACTGCTTCTATCCAAAGCCATTGCGTATTTGTCCGAAACCACAGAGGTAATGTGAGCAACCGAGCAAATTAATGCATAAGACAATCATCCGTCTATATATACGACATATTTTATTAAGTTTGCATAATTCGTCATTTGTAATTAAAAAATAGTAATAATATTAACAAAAAAAAAATTGTGATTCACGTTGTTTTAGGGTTATTTAGGTGGTTTCGATTACAACTAATGGAATAAATAAGCCAATGACTTTTAAAATATCTAAGTGTGTCCAATATATTTCGATTTGTACCTTGGATCTTGTTATGTTAAAAATAATTCCTAATTAATTCAAGAATCAAGAGCATGTAATAATACCGAATAATAAAATCATAAGGCCATGAAAGAGTGGGATATGAAGAGGAAAAAAACAAGGGTTCGGTTCTAATAGCTCGGTCTATAAGGTGGTACTTACAAAGTTGGACGGGTAAAGAAAATCGAAACATAAAATTTCGGGTAAATCGGCCAAAAGAATCGATGGAGTTAAATAAAGCAGAAAAATGAAGTCTTCAAAATTCCTATATTCGGTTTGATGATAAAAATGCTTGGTGAAGTCTTCAAAATTCCTGTCTTTAGTTTGATAACAAAAATGCTAGGTGCTCTTGAAAGCTTTTCATTTTGCCCACTCTAAATGGTATGAAACAAGGATATTGTTCTTTAAAGGGCTAGTCCAGCTAACCATAGAGTCAACAATGCATAGCATATTTTGATTTGCTTGTGATTTTTCAAATTCATTAACCATACTCCCTATTTTCGCATTCTTTTCTTCATGAGACAAACTTAGTGCAAAAATACCCTCCACGACTAATGTCCTGTTGGTGAAATCTAAGACAAAGCTGCAGTTTCATTCAACAAAAAGTATTTTCATACTTCTTGCACCCTTATCCCTTGTTTGCCATGTCAACGAGTTGGTCATCCTTCTCGATGCCAATCTTTCCAAAATCTTCGAAAAGGATAACTACCCTATATCTTCTGCTTAAGAAAACGGTAAGAATGGGCACTTATCTATTATTCATTTTCCCACTCGTAGAAACTTTATATACTAGGATCATCCTCTCGTCCATTTTGAGCAAGTAAAATATTTCCCTTTATATGTTTGGATGACAACGGCGTAAAAACCAAAAAAAAAAAAAATCATGCAAGTAACATTTCCATTGATGAAATTTATTGTCGACATGGTGCGAAAAAAATTCCAAGGGATTGACTTTTTGTTCATCATCTCCTAATGGCTCGATACTTTTTCGAGAAGCCGACGAGGTGATTGTAGCTTATGGATCAAATATTGTCTCTTGCCCACCAAGTAGACTTATGGACCTCTAAATACAAGGGAATTAGCATCTCGTATAACTATTGTTACTTGGATGTATGCATTCAAATTATTATTCTTTCATTTTCAAATTCGTTCATAGCATTTCTATTTAATAGCATACTGGCCAATAATTCCTTGTGCACGATGAACAAGGTTGACATGTTGAAGTTAGGGGTTCTTATTGTTATGCGGTCCTTTAATGACATGGCTCTGCTTGGTTGTGGGTCTAATGCTAGTACTTATATCTAATCAATTATAGAATCAGAGGAAAATTATTGTGTGACTAGGGATGGAGAATGAGCACTAAAAGAATGATGGCGGCATGGGTAGTCCATGCATAAGTTTTGTCTAACATAGGATCTAATGCTACATGCATACTTGTCGAGGATAACAAATTATGTAATTTGTGGAAAATTTAACACATGAGAAGGTATTAAAAAGGACACTTACTATACTTTACGGCTAAATTCATGCCGGTAACAAGTGCAACAAGGTTCATTATTAGACAACTCTGAATCAAATTGGTGGTTGATATCTCATCTAAGCTTATAAGAGAGGGTGAACATTATGTTTGATAATCACTGTCTTCTATGCATGTTTAATGAAGAAATTTTACGATTCATTTGATGGTGACATTTTTCGGTTTGTGTTGTGGCGATTTGTTCGGAAATTATTTCAGCTAGCTTATTGTAAAATCTTTTTCTGATTGACTTTCCTCCTTTTTCCTTCTTATTTCCGAGTTGACCTCCTAATTATATGTTGAGGCCACATTACATAGTTGCTTATATTACGTGTGATAGTGTTGCTCGGAAATTTTATCAACTTTGGTGTTGTTGAATATTATGGTGATGCTACATTTAAGGATGTTCTTGATGCTATTCGAAGATGATATTGCCAATTTCTTTGGATGATATATGGGCTTTTAGAAAGGTAGGCATTGCCTTTGATTTCAGACTTTCAAGCATACGGATTGACAAAATCTTTCATATATATACATGCGAGTGTATTAAAGATAAGTTATTATTACATTTCATTAGCATGGGAAGTCTATTTGTTGTATTATTTACAAGTTGTATATGCTTGATAATCCCCAGAGCTATTTCTATTGTGTTCAATAGGATTTTCCATCACAAAAGGCATAGAAGTTCTAGAGATCTGAATTGTTATTTGCCATTGATCTATAAATTTATTTCCCCATGTTTTGTTAAAAATAGTTGATTCACAAGTTCTACTTTCTTGTTCGGCACCATATTGTTAATGCATTGAATCGGAGTTCTATGTACATGTTTCTTTCGGAAAGACCTTTTCTTTGTGTTCCTCATTTGGATCACGGTGATTTATCTTGTTATTTCATTGTTCTCTTCTATATTGATATTTGATTTTGATTTTTCAAAGTTCTTCTAGTTTTGCCTTCTCTCCTCTCCTTATAGTGATTTCAACTTGTAAGCGGAACTTTTGATGTGGTATTTTCTTGAATTGTAAGCTGCAACCAGTTTATCTTGCATTTTCTTGAACACGCACAAATGTTTTTAGCTAACTCGTTAGCATACATATTCTTGATTACGTTGCATTTAATAATGTATGATTGCATTTCTTATAGCATGTTTGATTATTCATATCAAAAAGAATGTATATGAAATGTTTAAGGTTTTCTTTTTTTCCTTGTCTTTAGCTCACTCCGGCCTACTTTGTAGTCTTGTAAGTGCTCTTGAACAATCATTCGGTTTTCTTTTTGGGTCTACATTCTAGCACCTTTACTTATGTTATTGGATCCATTGAGTCAAGACTTAAATCTTCCGATTTTATGATCTCAATACAAGTCGGTGTAACATTTACGGGTCTCTTACTCTTGTCATTTTTTGTATCCATCCTATGTTGGCCACTCTTCACAAAGACTTCGGGATTATAGATCATTGTGTTAAATTTTGTTCTTCAAATAACAAGATGTTCCATCCGGAAATAGTATAATTATGTCCATGCTTGGCAATCTTTACGATTATTTTCTTTTCTATTGCGAGTGTGTATTGATCGTTCAAAGCTTGGCAACTTTCTATTTCTTCCACGTTACAATGGAAAAGTCACCTAGTTCGGTAGCTACTAGAAGTCTTCCTATGCGGAATAGAGATCTACTGTTTTTTTTTTCAAATGTAAGTAAGATGTGAATATTTAACGATTTTCCCAAGGATAACATGATTTTACTACAACAAGCTGATCTCTTTTCTTTTTTCTTAGAAAACAAAACTTCTCTTCAATTAGCTAGAGATTGGAGAAGGAAAATCAATTCAAATTTCTCCAAAGAAAAGTTATTAAAAAAATTTCATCACGTTTTTTACGAATCAAAGTTTTTTGTTACTTGGCTTCGCATTTTAGGTGTTAGGCGATGAATGCATGTATAAGAAAAAAACGAGTTACAAGTTACGGAAGGATGTTCAAATAAAACATCCGACATTATCTATACAAACAAATTTTCTCCGAGTTTTTGAATTTTTTAATGGGATCTATTTCATAATGGGTTCCAAATTCTTGATATTCATTCTACTCTAAAAGTGTATGTGTGGGTAGTGTAAGAGAGGTAGCACTCGGTCTACACTTGCCATTCATGCAACTAATAGGGTCCAATATTTTCAAATGCTTAGAATCATAATTTTCAATATAACATCATATTTTGCAGCATTGTATCTTGATAAACAAATTACAAATATAATTCTTGTAATTATAGCTCAAGAAGTGCAAGAAATTAATGTTTTGATGTAGTATCAAGTATGCGATTTCATTCATTTACAACCGTTCAATAAATTTTTGTTTCCTTATCTGTTGGTTTTTTTTTGATGTAGAATCTTTTTATTTCTCTAGATATTGAAAACACTTTGAGATCATATTATTTGAGAATCATAGCAACCAGTGGAGTCTTTTTAGTAGTCCAACACTAAGTTGCGGTGATCCATTGTTCTTGTTTCACATAAACTTAATAATTAAAGGAATTGAACTTCGGAATGCTTACACATCTCCCTAGAGGCATGCATATGTCCAGCCATCCCATTAGAAACATAGCACGGAATAAGTTGAGTCGTGTGTTAGTAGATAGCCAATTTGATTCACTTTTACTGTGTTGGCCAAAGCTTGGCGTGAAATTGGCAGTGAGTGTTGGTGATAGACATCAATAGAAGAGCTTAATTGTCTTGATAGAAAAACATGGTGATTTTTTTTGATGCCTTCATATCTAAATACGTCTAATTTTCCTTGTGGTGTTTAAGATTGGAGAAAATTAAAAAAATACGGTGACTGACGACTTTGCTTGTAGATTTTATATGCACCTTGTTCAATAGAAGTAGTTTACCTTGAAATTTCATGTCAATTAGATACTCCGGATGCTAATTGGATAAGCAATTGATCTCTTTTTTGACTTTCCATTATTTTGGCTTTTTTGTTGCTTGCTTGCTAATTTCAAAAAAATGATAGGTCGTGCCCTTTCTTTACTAAAAATTTGATTTCTATGGTCCTTCGATGCGGTTCCTTGTTTGCACTTTATTCTGCATATTGTTTTCTTTTTAACTTAAATTTAGGTAGCTCTTTGATGAACTTGTTTTAATTAGAATAAAAAAAAACTTGTTGCATCTTTGTGTTCCACTTATGCTGCATGAGCATTTGGTCGACATAACATATTTAAGCTATTTTTTATATTAGAATTATGCATTCTATCGTTATTGATATTTCCATTTTTCTTCGTTTTTTGAAAAAATCCTTCTTATTTCTTCTCGAAAATACTTTTCCTTTTCTCTCTCTCTTACTTGGTTTTCTTTGTCTTTTTTGTTTAGGCTTTTCCTTCCGCATCTCACACTCTGCTGTTAGGTAGTCCTCCATATTGTCTTGCCATCACTCCCCGGTGCGTGATTCCACCATTGTATTCTTCCTCTCTGTTCGTTTTATAGGTTTGCATGTTTTTATTGGGCCTCTTTGTAGCATCATTATAAATCATTGTTTGTTACCTCTTACATGCATTCATTTATTGGCTTTCATAAATTTTTTTCGATATTTAATTAGAAAAATTGTTGGTTTGTTTGTAACCATGCCATGAGAAAAAATGTACTATATCTTGTGTTTCTTTTATCGCTTTAATTGTGTTCTTTGTACCATTTCTCATGCTAGTCCATTCAATTTGCACAGATTTGTTGTTTTTATAGGAAATGATTTGGTTCTTTTGACATTCCTTTATTGAATATGGTGGTAAGATTTTAATGATCATGTGCCTTTCATGTCTTCGGATTATATATCGTTATCCTTTAACATATACATGCCATAGTGCTATTTATGGGCTTGGTTTACTTTGAATAATAAAGAATGGCATGCTGCATTTTTGCTCTTGGTTCGTCGAACCTCCCCATTACCTTTGCTCTTTCATAACTTGCATAACAAAACATGATATGCGGCATCTTTGTTTTTAATTTGCCAAACTCCCCATTATCCTTGCTTTTTCGAAGCTGGTTTTTGGGTTTCCATTGCTTGTTATCTATTTTATGCATTTCTTTATTGGCTTTGATTCATTCTTTCCTACCACTTGTACAATTATTGGTTTATCCGTGCCCATGCCACGATAGAGGAAGAACAACATCTCTGTTTATTTTACGGTCCTATGTTACGAGTGCCATTGCTCGGGATATTCCATTCCATTTGCACAAGTTTATTGTTTTCATAGGAAATGGTTTCGTTTATTCCATTCCATCGACATAAATTTGTTATTTTCATGGGAAATATTTGGTTTTTTGACATTCACTATCCTTTACCATTTTTCAATTGGAATAACATAAGAAAAAAAAAAATTGTTGCCTTTTTTTCCACTCATGCTTGCATGAGCATTTAGCTAATATAACATATTTAAGCTATTTT
This sequence comes from Dovyalis caffra, assembly GCA_963924115.1. Lineage (NCBI taxonomy): Eukaryota > Viridiplantae > Streptophyta > Magnoliopsida > Malpighiales > Salicaceae > Dovyalis > Dovyalis caffra. Next base: position 15,466 of record CAWUPB010000351.1, read on the forward strand.
TTATATTACAATAATGAATTGTATGTTGTTGATCTTTGTGTTTTTCATTGTTTTTTGAAAAAATCCTTGTTATTTCTTCCTAAAAGCACTTTGCCTTTCCTTTCTCTCTTATTAGGTTTTCTTTGTCTTTTTTATTCGGGCTTTTCCTTTCGCATCTCACAGTTCTGTTGTTAGGCGAGTCTTCCTTATTGTCTTACCATCACTCTCCACTTTATGATTCCACGTTGTATTCTTCGTCTCTGTTCGACTTTTAGGTTTGTATTTTCTTTGTAAGGCCTTTTTGTTGCATCAATACAAATCGATCTATTATCTCTTCTATGCATTCATTTATTGGCTTTCATATATTTTTTCCCGATATTTAATTAGAACAATTATTGATTAATTTTGCCCATGCCGTTACAAAAAATGGACCATGTTTGTGTTTATTTTACAATCGTTCTCCATGCCATTTCTCATGATATTCCATTCCATTTGCACTGATTTGTTCTTTTCATGGGAAATGATTTGGTTCGTTTGTTGCATATGGTGCTAAGATTTTCATGATCATGTGTCTTTCATGTCTTCGGATTATCTATCTCTATCCTTTAGCATCTGCGTGTCATAGTGCTATTTATGAGCCTAGTTCACTTTGAATGACAAAGAATGGCATGTTGTGTTTTTTCTTTTGGTTCGTCGAACCTTCCCATTACCTTTGCTTTTTCGGGACTCGTTTAACAAAAAATGATATGTTTTGCATCTAATGTTTTTGGTTTTTCGCAACTCCCCATTACCTTTGCTTTTTCAAAGCTGGTTTCGAGTTTCCAATGCTTGTTATCCGATTTATGCATTTCTTTGTTGGCTTTGATGCATTTTTCTCGCTTCAGTATAATTATTGGTTTATCAATGCACATACCATAATAAAGAAAGAACCATATATCTATTTATTTTACAGCTTTGTGTTTTGAGTGCCATTCCTTATGATATTCCATTCCATTTGCACAAATTTGTTGTTTTCAAGGGAAATGGTTTCGTTTTATTCCATTACTCCTTATTTAATTTTCGGGATACGTTGTCTTTAACAACATAGTCATGCAATGAATGTTTAATTGTCAGGGCGGACCATTCTTCATAACAAGGTCATCTCATCATAGTTTTAATTTCGAATTCAATCACGGACCAACCTCTTAAAAAAAAAAAAAAGAATTTCTTTATAAGCTTATTATACAAAGTCGTTGGAAACATATTTTTCATTTAACTTTGTGTCATAAGCGTGTGAAGGAGCAATTGTCATAAACCCAAAATTTATTCATGTTTTTTGTTATATTATTTGTCTCTTATTTTATTTTTTATTTTATCTTATTTTGCTTTAGTTTGAAATTTAATACAAAAATTAAAATATTAAAATATAATAAAAATGTAAAAAATACATATAAAATAAAATATATAAAAAAATAAAGAATAAGAAAAATGATTGAGGAGATAACTCATCTTCCAACCCTAAAGACCTCCTATCAAAGCAATTCTTTCCTTTAATTTTAGTGGGCCTTCACAATTTCCCTATTCCACAAAAAAAAATCCTAAAAATGTAATCTCTACAAAAAAATAAAAGTTAAGCAATCACCTTAATTGAAAAAGCATGGCTATCATGGCTCTTCCAAAGATGCCATCTTCCTCCCTCCTCTAAGTCTCCTCTAAGTCTTTATAAACTATCATATCTAAATGGCCTTTCATTGTCAAACTCATAGTTTCCTCTCTATTAAGCCAAAGTCCTTTGACCATTATGTAGTCATCAAAAGCCCATTTGCCTCCATCTTCTCGGGATCCCATCACATACAGAACCCTCTCCTCTATAGCTACAATCGGCCTATGTCAAAATAGCAACCACCATATTTTTAAAAAACGAAGGAAATAATACAACATATAGCCAGCCTTTGCTTATATATTGTCTTCTCATCAATCACAACTATCGAACCGTAGCAACCTTACATAAGATCACCATTATCCTTAATAATAGAAATCAATTCTCTCTCTCTTTCTAAGACCTTAAATCAAGCGACCTTAAACCTCTATAAACCTTCCATAATTAAACTCGGATCCTCCTTCCTAAAAATAACAAACTCACCCTTTCATAAGCAAAAACTCAAACATTTGGTAGGCATATCCTCCAAACCATAACCATTGTCATCTTTTACTTTCACGATCACATTACCCGTATGTAATGTATCCATCATCACCATCCATAGCGAGACCCAAAGTAGAGGCGGAAACGTTGGGTATGAAAATAGGGGAGCGAGGCATCCTTTTAGTCTGACTCAATTACTAGGCCTCATCTTCGAACAAACTTACAAGATAAAACTTCAATATAGCAAGCATGAGATTTTTTTCTTTACTAGATCCAAGGTTAAAAAGGGAGATTGGCATTGGAGTTTTCTTGCCTCATAGATAAGGCGAGCCCTCCATCTCTCTCCCTTTTTGTCAACTAAGATCTCACATTTCCCTCTTCGGTCTGCTTGCTAATTTTTAAAATAAATGAAAGAAGTAGAGAGGTGGGAATGGGATAGTGAAATGTTAAATGAGAAGGAAAATGACCATATGAGAGAGAACTAGGAACTAAAGCCAAAATGGAGGGTTTGCACAATGATAAGGAATCTCTAGACGAATTTGTCAAATTTTAGACATGAATGATTTTGATAAGCTGTAAAAATGTCGTTAGAGAAGTTAAAGATGAAAAGAAAGAAGGAGAAGTAAACATTGAAGGAGATAGGCCCGACAATGAGCCGTGCCCAAAACAAAATGAAACTCTACTTCTCTTTCACTCTCTTAATATGAACACAATTCTCTTTTCACTTTTGTCTCGCCATAAAAATCTATTTAGAGAGAGACATGAGGAGATGGAGATAGAAGCGAGAGAGAGAGAGAAGATGAAGGGTATTTCTTTTTATTTTGTTAATGCGAAGCTGGTATAAAAAAGGATACGAGGAATGGTTTTGTTATAAAAAAAAAAGAAAGAAATAAGGGTTGGACTTTTCCAACCTATAAACGAGTACGTCTAGTAGGCTAGCCTAACGAGCCGGACCCATTATTAAAAGGAAGCCTAATTTTTTAAAATTTTTATTATTTTATTTTTAAGTAAAGTTATTTTGAATATCTGTATTTATGTATATTTATGTCTTGATTAACTTAAATTTCAACAAATTTAATCTCTTATAATTTATTTTAGTTAATTTTAGTTAGTTAATTTTAGAATTTTATTTGAATAATTAGATTAGATAACCAAATGATGGATTAATGGTCAAGTCTCTTAATTTTTAGGGATTGATGATGATTTTTCATTAAAAAAAAACAAAATATAAATGATAAAAAAGAAGGCATACTTTAATTTTAAAATTTTATTTTCATAATTAGTTTAGATAACTAAATGGTGGATGAATGGTCAAGTCTCTTAATTTTTAGAGACCGATAATGATTCTCTATCGATAAAAAATATATATTAATGATAAAAAAGAAAGCATACTTTAATTTTAAATTTTGTTGTCATAATTAGTTTAGATAATCAAATAGTTAAAGAATTGTCAAGTTTTCTAATTCTTAGGGAGTGACGACGATTCTTCATCGACAAAAAAATAAAAAATAACAATGACAAATAAAAAAGACGTATTAGTTAATTTTAATTTAAAATTTTGTTTTAATAATAAGATTATTAGGTTGACGAATTATCGAGTCTCTTAATTGTTAGGGACGGATTGGGATCGATGATGATTCTCCATCGATAAAATTAGTAGTAGGGATTTATTACCATTCATGGATCCTAGAGTCATGCATAAGATGTATGTATTTATTATTCGATTAATAGTATGCATGATAAGATTAATATGAGTGATGACTAATATGCATGCTAAAATAAGATGTACTACATTAAATCCTTCAAATTAATATCAAGTTAATTGCCTTTCAATGTTATAAGGAGAGAAATCTTTTAGTTGTTGTTGGCTTGTTGAGATAACTTAAGTTCTTTTGGTTGTTCTTGGCTTGTTGAGATAACTCAAGTTCACCTCTTCCTCGAAGGAATCAAATCATGGATCATGTAATGTCTTCGAACTTTTGGGCCTAACTCTGAAATGAATTGTTGGATTTCTTGAGATAACTCAAGGTCAAACGAATTTGTAGGTAAATATTGGTATTCGCATAAGATGTGAGATGAAAAGGAGTTGTCATGTCAATGAGATTAGGAATTGCATTGGATGCAATTAGTAAGAGGTTACCTACCTATGCCTTTATGTATGACTTATTGAAATAACTCAAGGTTAATGCATGTTAGAGGATAGGATCCTAACGCACTAAGGAAAATGAATTGAAAAGTTTTCTTTAGTCCTATATTGAAGGTTATAGAACTCGAAGAAAATAGTGAGAGCAAACATAGATTTTACTTCTTAATTTATGTTTTGTTTTATTTATAAAATTCAATTAACCAAATCGTATGCGATTCTATCCTCTTAGATTGTATAGTATGACCGATAACACATTGATACGATTGATTATTGATGAAAGTAATACTTTCAATGGCATAAACTACGTTTATTGAAAAATGAATTTGAGAATAGTCCTTCAATATGAGAAGATTCTCTATACGATAAAGACAACTCTCCCGAGATATATATATATTTGTGTTTTTCATAAAATTTTCGCTTTAAAAAAACATGATTTATTTTTCTTTATTCAAGAATTTTTAAATAAAAACTTGTAACAATTTAAACCTGAAAAATTAATTAAGAATTAAAAAAATGCTTTTAAAATATATTTTTTTATAAGAACGTATCCAAAAAATAACATTACAATTAATTTATAGATTTGCATAAAAATTAACTAATGAAAAAATAAAATTTTATTCTTATTTAATATTGGTGAGAAGATTTTTTAAAAAAAGTATATGCATTGGATCTTTATATAATATAATTCTTTACAAAATAATCAATAAACTTAGATAAAAACTGCATTTGAATAATTAGTTGGTTTCTTTAAAAAATTATTTTATGTCAAATAAATTGGTTCTATAATGTTAAAAAAACATTCATAGTAAATAATTTGCATTATGTTGGAAGATGTATGGTTAATTTTGAATAAAAATAATGATTCAATAGTTTTTTTTATAAGCCTTGACTATACCTAGTGAAGTGAAATTAATTATTTGAAATGAACTTTTAACCTCTTAGAATAAAATAATTATATATTTATATATATGCAACTATCATCTTAAAATTCTAAAAATTCATGATATATATTATACCAATTTATTTTTTGAAAAAGATAAAACAATCATGTTTTAAAATTTTATTCTAAAATTCAAACATAGAAAAAAATAAATTATATTTATTAGTAAATAAAAATTTATATAAAAAATGTTACTTGGATGAGAATTTTCATAAAAAATGATAAATTCAAAGAATAAAATTTAAATAATAAGAGTAATATAAGCTGAAGTATATGTTAAATTTTATAATTTTAATACATACACACATACACTCGCATGAAAATAAAAGAAAAATGAAAGATGAGGATTGAAAAAAATGTTACAACATGAGGAACCAAAATAAGAAAAAGTCTTAAATTTACATATTAATACCCCAAAAGCACACAAAAAATAACACACAAAAGTTACTTAAATTGCCATCAAGTAAATAGAAATTTTATACATATGAAGAGTAAGCTGAATAAGAATTTTAGGCATATACAAAAACAACTTGGATTCTCATGCTACACTATAGACCGAACCAAACATATTTATTTCGGTTTGATAACATATATTGTTATTGGTTAATTAAAATATATTAAATTAAATATAAAAGATAAAATTTCATCTCGTTTTATAATTTTTAATCAAAATTTTGTATATATATATATAGTTATTTATTTTTGAATAAATTTTTAAGTTCAAAAAATATGATTCATTCTTTTTTATGAACTTATTCTTAAATAAAAACCCATAATAAACAAAATTTTAATATATATTTTTTTAAAAAAACGTCTTAATATTTTTTTCATAACATTGCATCGAAGAAATAAAACAACAATTAGTGTAAAAACTTTTATAAAAATTAACAAATGAAACTTTTTTACTGATGAGAAGATTATTATTTTAAATATGTACATTTAGTTTATATATATTTATTTACAAAATAATGAATAAGATTAGTATACAAAAATTGTATTTGAATTCTTCGACGGTTATTCTAAAATATTATTTCAATTATTTTAATTAAAAAATTAATATTAAAATATTAAAAAAGAATAGAAAATAGTTAGTGTTATATGTGTAAATGCATAGTTGATTTCTAATAAAGTCAATGAATCTAATATTATTATTTTTTTATACATCATGATAGTACTCAATGAGTGAGAATGTATAGTATATATTGAAAAATGATTAAAAAAATTAAATTATAAAATATATATTGAAGTCAATAGAGTGAAACAAAAAATATAAAATTGATTTCGATAAAATTTGATTATATAAAGAATAAAAAAATAAAATACATATATTCTATTTTTAAAATTTGATTGTATAAGAATCAAGCAAATAAAAATAGGTATAAAAAAACTTATTTGAATTCATAAATAGAGAAAATAAATCATATTTATTAATAAATAAAATTATATAAAAATAAGAATAAAAATTAACTTGATTGAATTTTTATAATAAATCGAAAAGATCAATTTTAAACAATAGAAATAGTATATATTTATTTTAAAATCTAAAAACATATCATATATAGAGAGATATTGGTGATTGTCAACGATGATGATAAATGCATCATAAGGGAGGTGTTTTTCTTTTTGGGCAATTTTACCAAATTTGATGAATTTTGAATCATTTTGGCAATTACATTAAGGGTTATTCGAGTTATATTGGTCTACTCATACATGTTCTCTGCAAAGGTAACCAATAAGCAAATGACTCATTTGGGTTCCAGTTTTCATTCTACAATGTAGGAATGGAATCGTCTACTCTCCTCTTGGGCTCACATAGTTTGCTTGCTAATAAGATGAGAGTGATATACTTTGTAGTTGGTATTTATTTTTTACTCCCAAAAAAAAATGCATCAAAGGTTATTCCATCAAATAGAATCAAGTTCTAGATGTGTTGTACTTTATGCATTGCCAATCAAAGATACAATACAAATTTTTTGCTCTAGTAAAGTAGAGGAAAATGTCATGTCCTTTCGCTTGCATTCACCATCGACTAAGAACAAATTTCAAGGTCTTAGACAATTCTAACCCTTGGGTAGTGATCTAATCTTTTAAATGTTGATAACAAAGTTTTGGTTCTTACAAAGGGTTTCATCTCTAACATGAGCTAAGCTTCTCCGATTTGCAATGAAATATAGGCTTAAACAATTAATAAGTGATTCTAGATTAAATTTTGAGATTGATATTAGAAGAATTTTTTAAGTTCAAATCTTGATTAGAATGGAGTGGAATTTAAGGTTAAAGTAAAGCTACTTTTGTAATGCGGTTCAAGTCTACCTATCAATGAATTAAAAGAAAAAATCAACCTATTGTAAAATACTTCAAATTTTGACAAGAAATAAATTCATGAGAAAACAAAATTGTTTTGTCTACTAGATTATGTTCATGATTTAGATTCATAATTTAGATTTTAGATTAGTACTAGTTAGTCGTCCGCGCTACGCTATAAATATGGGAGAACAAAATTATTTTAAAAATTTAAAAATTTTTTATTTAATTAATTATTTAATTTTTTTAATAAATTTTTTGCTTAAAAAAATAAATCATTCGTCATTATGGATTGGTTTTAAAATTAAAAATTATAATGATTTTAACTAAAATATTAATCAAGAATTAAAAAAAACTTTAAAAATATAATTTTCATAATACTGTATTCCAAAAAATAAATTTATAATTAATGGATAGACTTTTACAAAAATTAACAAATGAAAAAAAATTCTTATTTAATGCGGATGAGAAAATTAATTTTTGAAATTACTCGCACAACGCTCCGGGTAGATAAAATAAAATTATTTCAAAATGTTATACTTTTTTCATTAATGTTTATTTAATTATTACTATTTTTGTGTATTTTTCATAAAATTTTTATTTCAAAAACATTAGATTGATCTATATTAAGCCTACATCTTGCTATAGTACAAATTTATATACTAGAATAACAAAAATAGATAGTATGGTAGAAAGTATATTACTTTCTACCATACTATCGGATCTCATAGAATCCTCGCTGATTCTAGTTTGCTCATTTAAGCTAAAACGCAAACATTGAAGTTATTGTATAGACGTGAAAAATATAGATTACCTACCCCATCTCCCTATCTCCCGATTCTAAAATTTTTTCCCATTCTATTAAAAGAAACCTATTAGATTAGAGCCCCTCAAAATAATTTTTGGTATGAAAAACAAATTTTGACAACTAAAGACTCGACTTTTATTACAAATGAATTTAGAAGAATTCTTTTCTATTTTGAGAAATTTCTAGAAACCACTTCATTTTTTGGTGTCAAAATATGATATGTGGTCTAAAAATAGGGAATCTATTTTCTTTTTTTCTAAACAAAAAAAGATCCTGGAGATTGTTTAATGCTTACTCTCATACTCTTTGCTTACACAGTAGTAATATTCTTTGTTTCTCTTTTTATCCTTTGATTTTTATCTAATGATCCATCGCATAACCCTGGATGTAAAGAATAAAAAAAAGGCTTTTTCCTCGCTTGATTTCAATTGGAAGAGATGGTTGAGTGGACTAAAGCGCCGTATTGCTAATCCTTTGTACGAGTTATTCGTACCGAGGGTTCAAATCCCTCTCTTTTCGGTTTTGTTGAAGACTTGTTATTTTTTTCCAAGCCTTTTTCTTTTTTTATTTTTTTAATAGCTAAAGATGTAGAATAGATAAAATTCTAAGACTGGATCAGTACTTCCAATTGAATGAGTATGAGTAAAGGGCCCATGGATAAAGACAAAAAAATGTATTTCTAATTGTAATTAAATCTTTAATGTTTTATTTTTTTTGCATAGTCAAGATTGAAGTAAAATAATTATTAAATGATGACTTTGGTTTACTATAGACATCGATATCTTGTGGGAGCAGAGTTTGAAAAAGGATCTTAAAGTGTCTAAGGTAGGGCCAAGATCGTCTCTTAATGCCTTCTTTTTTCTTCTCATCGAGTTATTTCAAAAAGACTTGTTATGGTAAGGAAGAAGGGGGAACAAGCACATTTGGAGAGTGCAATACATCGAAAAGTTGTATGCTTGCGTTAAGAAGGATGAATTGCTCCCGAAAAGGAATAATTCATTCTCTCCTAATTGGTTAGATCGTAGGTACGATGATTTACTTCATGGGTGAGGTCTCTTGTTCAAATCCGGGATAGCCCAACTGAAGAAAAGAATGGAAGAAGCAACTAACTCCTTCATACATGCTCCATTTAGCTCGGGGGATATAACTCAATTGGTAGAGCTCCGTTCTTGCAATTGGGTCATTGTGATTACGTGTTGGATGTCTAATTATCTAGGTGGTAATGATAGTATCTTGTACTTAAACCGGTGGCTCACTTTTTCTAAGTAATAGGGAAGAGGATTGAAACATGTCATAAAAAAACTCTATTAAGACAAAGTTAGACTGTCGAGAACGTAGAGGAGGTAAGATGGGCAATTAGTCAAATCTAGTATGGATCGTACATGGACAATAGTTGGAGTCAAAGACTCTTCTAAGGTTCTCTTATTAGGATCCCCGAGGAAGAGGACCAAGTTGGCCCTCGTGAACAGCTTGATGCACTATCCCTTTTCAACCTTTTAGTAAAATGCAAAAATAAAAAAGAAAATCCATAGACCGACCCTATCATCTCCACTCCATAGGAATCACAAGATCACGTCATATAATTTTGAAAGATCATTTGATGTAGTTGAAATAATTGAAATTTGGGTTGTTTGATCAAGTAAAGGAAACTCAATGGAATTAATAACTGTCTTAATGTTTTTTTTTCATAATTATTATCAAAATAATCAAGAGCTAAGACCATTATAATGCTCTTTTTCGCTATGTATAAGCTAACCCAACATTTAGGATAAGCACATGAATTCTCTATAAATAGAAATAGATAATTGAGGGCGTGTTATTCAACAATATAACATGACTTATATATCCCTATAAACCAATATCAACATCTATGAACATATCTTTATGATCTTATTTATATAGATTCATCGAATTTTTTTTAATGAATGAAATTGAAATGAGTTAAAAAATAGAATTTAGATCTATATTTCTATGTATATAATATAGAATTTCATATGATTTTAATATACTAATTATAATGGTTATAATAGGTTGCTTGAGACTCGAACTCGAAACCAGTCGGATGGAATAGAGAATTTATTTGTTAAAAAATAGGTAAAAAACCTTCCCTAAACCATGCTTGCATTTTTCATTATGCACGGCTTTCCCTATGTATACATCTAAAACTCAATTCCCTCCCTATATGGAACCCTTATGAAAGATAAATACTCAATTACTCAATCTTTACTTGTATATTGTATGAGCATTTCATAATACGGATGGATGATTTTTTTTTTGTTTTTTCCTTTCTATTCACTCGGATCTCTTTCGTTTGTCAATTTTGTCGGGATTTTCCTTTTCTTTTGAAACGAGGGACGAAGAAGGATCTTTTTAAGTGGATCCCTCTTCTTCATGTTTAGTCCCCTTTGTTTTAGAAGTTGTTTCTATTTCTACGTCTATTTTTTCCTCTTGTCCTCTCTTTTGCCCATTTATGAGGTTTCTTTTAGTTTCTTAGCAAAAATGGGTGACGATATTCTACCTAAAGAGTAGACACGGATAATAAATAAAAAGAATACTAAAGATTTAAGCCATAGAATTTCTCAATTCCGACACAAGGTACTTATTAGATCGAATGCACTTATTCGATCTATGAGAATTTTTTTGTTGTATTTACACTTCTTTCACAAGGTAAAACTAGAAATTCTTATTTATTTGTTACTAAATCCACCAAAGATCAATTCCACTTTTATTGGGGAGTATTTAATGCATCCATAATTTTGAGCTTCATGTTACTTCTCCTAAGAGACATGTCGGATCCACGACGACCCGATTTGATTAATGACAATTTCTCATTCCAAAACTATAAAATCAAAATTTTGATCAAATCACACATCATAGTATACTAAGCCTTCTAATTGTTTAAGAGGTTTATTCAAAAGATTGGCAATATAACTAGGAAGACCTTTCAAATACCATGCATGAGTTACTCGGGCATGCCAATTTAATGTAGCCCATTTGATATCTTTGTATTCGAGAATCAACAAATTTGGCCTCGTATTGTTTGTTGCTACCCGACATCGAACAAGACTCTCAAAAAATATTAATAATCTAATATGTGTGTTAATTATTAATTTTATAAAATTATTTATAAATTTGGAGTCACCACCTAGTATTAAGAAACTAGAAACCTAAAAGTAGTACTCGGTTCGTAGATTCTATAGTAAAGAGTTGGTTACGCTTTTGAAAAGATATTCAATCACCCAAAAGTGTCATTTTTTAAGAAAGGTACCATGTCTAATTTAATTCTAAATTCATCTCCTAAATTTTTTTATTTATACCAAATTAAATTTTTTAGTTTAAGGTGTAGCATTATATTGAAACGATCTTCGGTCTCCTTTATCGGGTGACACGTCGGTTCAAACATCGAATCTACTTTGAACCTCGACATAACCGGTGTGTCGAAGAACATCTTGATTATGAGATTTTTTTTATAACGTCGGTCCCTATCGATAGGAGACTTCGTCAAGAATTATTTTAAATGACAATCCCTATTAGATGAGAGACTTCATTGAGATTTTTTATTTTTTGTTTTTTAGCTCAAAGACAGATCCCTATCAAATAGGAGACCTCATTGAGAATTATTTTTGAACGACGAGTCCCTATTAGATAAGAGACTATGTTAAGAATTTTTATTATTTTTATTTTTTATTGTTATTTTTTGTGTTGATAAAGAATCGTCATCAATCCTTAAAAATTAGGAGACTCAACGATTCAACTATCTTTTAACTATCTAAAAAAATTATAAAATAAAAAAATTCTAAAACTTTTAACTAACTAAAATCAACTAAAATAAATTTTTAAAAATTAAACATATTGAAATCATCATTCGTCTCTAATAAACAGGAGACTCGTTGATCACATGTTATTACAATCATATATTAACATAAGTTTCACATCCTAAGTATCTCAAGGTTTTCTAACATGCATAAAATGAAAAAGTATTACAAAAACCACATAAAATTAAAAATAAGGAAAAAGAAAATCGAACATCATTGAAAATGACCAAAATGCACCTATATTATAAAATTACAAACATGCCCCTAGAATGCCATAGTCACTACCAAGTGATCATTCGTCTTTCGGTGATCCTCCAAGTGTGTGGACTACCTTGCATTGTAGAGGAGGTTGTGGTGAGTTCAACGGTGGTGGTGGCCGCTCGGAGGAGGGAGATTAGAGCCTTTGAAGTTTCGACCGGATCTCCCATTCTAACTAGTGATGATTCTAACCCCCTTTCAGGATTCCAAGCACATCGATCAACTTGCAAGGTCAAAAAAGGATTTCTATGGTGGTTAAGACCTTCAATTCCTTCTAGATCGCCCAATTTTTTTAGGTTTACCAAAACAATTCGAAAATGGGTCTTATTCGGTTAAACCATTTTTTGGTGTCTTTAGGTTGAAATTTTTAAATGGAAATACTCGTGGGAGATGATCGATCAAATCCGTGGTGATAGATCTCGCACCGGTAATCGAGTTGAGAGAAATGGCCGGATCTTTTTGAGGATCGGGTCACGGATGTTTGATATTCGATTTCTCTCCCATTTGTCATTAATTCTCTCTCTAACTAATGTTGATGAATCGATCTAGTGATGGGCTACACATTGATGGTATTTATCGGGGTAAAAAATGATCAAAAAACGATCAATTGAGGCATAAAACTTTCGATAGGGTAAAAAGGTTGAGGGGTTTGGATTTTGGGTTAGGGCATTTTTGGCAATTTCCAATCCGAGTTTTTAGTATATTTTTGTGTATATGGTTTTTTTTTGTGGCATCCTTGGCTTTCTAGCCACCTTTTTGTGACTCCCTTAAAATAAAGAGAAAGTGTTGCTTTTATAAAAGATTTCTAAGGTTGAGAGGAGAAATCTATTTTTCGTTTTTTTTGCTTTTTTTTGTTTTTGTTTTTTTTTTTTGTAATTTGAATTTATTCATATATATTTTTTGTATTTTTATTCTTTTTTCATTTTTTTTGTAGTAAATTCTAAAATGAAGTAATGAATAAAATGAAATAAAAATGTATGAAACAAATAAAATAACAAAAAAATATAGAAAATCTTTGGGTTATGACAGTTGTCTATTCTTTACAATGCTTACGATGTAACTCTTAGCCGAGGTGTGAACTTCGAATAGATTTGTTTAATGAGCTTGTAAAAAAAATCCTCTTTTTTTCTTCTTCTTTTTTTTTTTTTGGTTGTTCTAGGCAACATTTTCTTGAAAAAAAAATGTGATAGGATGGCCTTACTATGAAAGATGTTCCGCTTTGAAAATTAAATATGCAACGGTCTATTATTAGGTGATCCTACCTAAGATAATGATCTATTATGAGAAGACTCTACCTAAGTGAATAGTCTATTATGAGGCAATCCTACCCGAGTGAATAGTCTATTATAAGATGACCGTACTTGAAAGAATAGTCTATTGTGAGGCGACCCTATCCGAAAGAATAGTTTATTATGAGGCGACTTTATCCGAATAAATGGTCTACTATGAGACAAGTCGTACCTAAATAAATGATTTATTATTAGGCGATCCCGCCTCGAGAAAATGATCTATTATTAGGTGATCGTACCTAAGTAAATGATGTATTATGAGATGACCTTATCTAAGAAAATGATCTATTATTAGGCGACCCCGCTCGAATGAATGATTTATTGTAAGACGATCATGCCTAAGTAAATGATCTATTATGAGACGACCCTACCTAAATAAATAATCTATTGTAAAATGACATGCCTAAATGAATGGTCTATTATTAGGCAACCCTACCCGAAAGAATGATCTATTATAGGAAGACCCTACCTAAGTGAGTGGTCTATTGTTAGGTGGTCCTACTTAAATGTATGGTCTATTATTAAGCGACTATGCCTAAGTGAATGGTCTACTATTAGGTAACACTACCTACAAAAATGATCTATTATGATGCGACCCTACTTGAGTTAATGGTTTATTATTAGGCAACCCTATCCGAAAGAATGGTCTACTATAAGATGACCTCGCCTAAGTGAGTGGTTTATTGTGAGGCGACCCTACCTAAAGGAATATGTGAGGAAATATGACGTCCCTCTTTTGAATTTTGAATTTGAATGATTGTTCCATTTTTTGAGTTGACGTTCCTAAAATATATTAATAAAATTGACAACAATGATTAGTTCTTACCCGAGAGAAACATATGCTATCCCACCTTATCGATACTCAATTCTCCCTTTCGTCGCCTCATTCTAGACTTATATACTCGGATTGAATCTCATAGTACTATCAAAATTTTCTTGCCTCCGACCTTGATCATTTGAGTTTTTCATCTCTTCTAACTAATCGAGGTAGATTGGATTTTTTTGAACTTTTGAAGGTGATAACCATCCATATATTGTGATCTACCCTCGTGAGATCACGCTCAACTCGCTTTCATTACTTGTCAAACTCTTATCGAGTGATTACCCTCCATTAAGACTCGTTTTTTGCCCCTCGACTTTGATGGCATTGGCTTTTTTGATTTGTGCTTAAAAGCTTCATGTTTGGCCATTCGTTCCTCCAAGTTGATGTGATGATACCATTGTTTGATCAATTTGTTAAACTTGATTAGAGTCGTTGGTTTTTTTATCTTGCACCCAAGTGTTCTTAATTCGGATCGGGTTACCAGATGCCCTCAAGTGTTGGTCAAGATCAAACATTTATCATTTTCTCGGCATAATCATTGCTTTTGCTTACATGTTTATCTTTTGATGCTTGCATCACAATTTATAAATTAGTCTTGAAATTTTTGTTATCTTTTGAGAAAGATTATTGAATAGACATTTGATTTTCATAGATCAAGTTACATACTTGAATGATTTTCTTAAAACAATTTAGATTATTTGAATGAAATGTAGAGATGCTTCGATGAATATACTTTCATTCATGAAGATGTTTAAGTTTAGTGATCAAAAGTCAAAATATGAGATTTAAATGCTATGATGTAATTTTTTCAAGAAAGTTGGGCTAAGGAAGGAAGTCGACTTTTGATGTGTTTGAAGGTAATTGGTCTAACGATAATTCCAATTTAGGTAAAGGAAAAAAGTTTAAGCGAGAAAATATTTTGAAAAATTGATTTTGAAGGATAATTTTACCTTATAATAGCTTGATTCGATTTCATAAAGAATGAAAAATAACGCACCGACTCGATCATATTTTCTTTTTTCTCAATCAACTTTTTTTTGTTTTTTTTTAGATTTTTAATAGTAGAATCCAACAACCTAAGCAAATTATCTTTGATCGAAAGGACTTGTAAAAGCACATAATACGAGCTATGGCACTAGGCTTATGAAGAAAAGGATACAAAGGCTCAAAAAGTATTTTAAGGTTTTCATGAATAGGATAATTTTGTTGTCCATGAAAATCTCTTTAGGCAATGCCGTTTGGACTTTATCACTTTAGCCATTAGTTAGGTCGTTAAGTCATCTTGGTGTCCAGGAATGAAAATTTTTTTTATGATTATCATATGGACTTTGTCATTTTGACTATTGACTTTACTTTCAAGCCTCAATTCTCTTTATCTATTTGTTTGAATTTTAACTCCCATCTTGACTTATAATTTTTATGTTCGAGAAGTTTTTTTTTCTTTTTGCTCGTTAAGATAATTGATAGGATTCTTTAGATAGAAATTTTTGAAAGTTTCATTGATCACTCATGGATCGTACATTTTTCCCCCGGTGTGAGGGGTGATCCGAGTCCGGGTTATCATGAAGAAAATCATTAGGCTCAAAATGGGACGATAAAGGATAAAAAAAATTTGAGATATATAAAAGATGGAATTTCCTCATCTCCAAGACTCGATTCGCTTATACCGTTAGACATTAATCTCTTTTGAACGATAATGATTAATTTAGAAAGCCTTATAAAGAAAAAATCATTATTTAAGTTACTAATCATCGAGCCTTTCCTTTGGGCTTCATGATGTGTTCTTAGATAAAAATTTTACTTCAAAGGTTCATTTGGGAAAGGATAAAGAATTTCTTCTTTTTTTCTTTTTTCCTAATAAAATGAAGGATTGCCCTCATTACTTTCTGTTTAGAAAGGCTATCAAGAGGATGTATCATTGGCTTTCATGAATTAAAGAATTGTCTCTAGCATAAATCTATCATGCTTTGAAATTTGATCAAATTTTATAAAAAAAAATTTTGAATGAATGTTCCATTATATTTTCTTAATGGAGGAAGATGTTAATGCCAAATAATACTTTCAAATAAACATCTCTTGATTTTAGATCAAATAATATGAAATTGTCAAAGAAAACATAAACATCCTTTTATATGTCTTAATTTATACATAACAAAAACATTCAAGAAATACTTTGCAAAATCTAACAAGATTAAAAGATGACATTTGCATATCAATGAGCATGCATCATCATCATATCTTTCAAGCTCACACCATCTCTTCATTCCATACGTTGGCGACTATATGGCTTTGGCAATTGATCCATGCTCACATCAAAAGTATTTGCACAACTATCAAGGATGATCCATCCTTTCTTAATCAAAGCCAAAAGCCTCTTTTTAAAAGCTAGACAATTATAGATGTTATGCTCAATAGCACAAGAATGATATTTATAACTTTCATTTTGTTGAGACCATACAAGATAAAGAGGGAGCTTTAGTTTAGCAGGAATTGAGGTAATGAGTCCAATACTCACTAGATGTTTAAACATTTCACTCAATGAGATAGGCAGGGGTGGTAGTTGTTCGAGTTCTTTTTTGTTGTCTTGGCTCGTGAATTGGTGGATTTAGAAAATGCAGAACGACTTAAAGGAATTGACTTGCTTGGTATGTTTGGTGAGGTATGTAGGATGGATTCAACTGATTTGACGGATATGTTTGGTTTATGGTATTTATTGGGCTAAGGGTATAGTGGGTGAATGAAGGTCTTTTGAGGTTCTTGGAATGGCCACGATTGCCATGTTTCCCTTGAATACTCCTTTGATTCTTAGATCGATGAGATCTAGTCTCAACCCTATGTATCTCTTCATTTTTCCTTTTATCACCACTACCTCCTTTCTTTTCGTAACTATCGGAGATCTTTCATCTTTAATCGCTTGCTCTACCCTTTCGGTTATGATAACAATATCGGCAACCAACATTACTAATCCAATACTCAAAGTAGAGTGCTTTGAAAGTATTCAAAAATATCCAAATCAACTTAAATTTTGATAATGACGGATGGATTTAAGTCGCTACCTTATGCCATTTTTTTGCATACTCTTTAACGGTCTCTTTAGCCTTTTTTTCATACCTTAGATATCCGAAGAGTTTAGAGCCATCTCCATGTTAAACTTTGTTTAAGAAAAACGCCGACTAGATCTTTTCATTTTCTGATCTTGGAACCCCCAACCTCATATACCAACTCAGCACCAACCCCCCAAGGTCTCATAGAAGAGGTATATAAGCATTTTTTCATTATGAACCGCTTTTGCCATTTTCTTATAGTAAACCCTCAAATGGGTTATGAGGTATTAAGTTCCGGTGTAATTCGAGAAATCTAGCACCTTGAACTTCCTTGGGATTACCATATTAGGCACCAAACACATTTTAGACTCTCCGATTGGATCATAAGTGTGATCCCCCTCTATTACTCTTAGATGTTCTTCTAGTGCCTTGAGTCTATACATATTCGGACCTTCAAATATCCTACAATCGTAAGCTCCTTCTTCTATAGGATCTTCGATGGTTATAGGTGGCATTTGCGGGACTTGTGGGTCCATTAAATAGGCAAATGCCTCAGCCGGATGTGAGCCTTCAGCATGGAAAGTTGTTTGGTTGGATGGCCCAAACTAATTGGACGATGGAACAACATATAGAATTTTAGGTTATGCATGTCCTTTATTTTAGCTATCTCCCTACTTATCGCTCGTTATAACATAACGATCAATTAAGCAACATTTTCTTTCAACCAGTCAAAATCTTGCTAACTAATTGGCTCATGTCAAGCTCTCCCTTTATTCTCCATTTGACGAGCCCCGAATTTAGTGTTGTGGAGAAGAGGGAATTGAGCCTTGGCGGGCAAATTATGTTTCAAAATCCCGTTAAAAAAACTTGAGAACAATAAATATATAATATATACATGTTTATCTAAACGATTTGCAAAATAACTAGGAAGACATTTCAAATACCACACATGAGTTATTAGGCATGCTAATTTGATGTAGCCCATTTGATATATTCATATTTGATAATCAATAAATTCGACCTCTCATTGTTTGTCACTACCCGATATTGAATGGGACTTTTGAAAAAATATTAATAATCTAATTCGTGTGTTAATTATTTATAAATTTGGAGTCGCCACTAATGAACTAAGAACTTAAAAGTAGCATTGGTTCAATGATTCTATGATAAGAGTTAGTTACACTTTTAGGAAGATATTCAATCATCAATAAGTGCCATTTTCAAAGAAAGGTGCCATGTTTAATTCGAGTCCTTAATTTATCTCCTAAAGTATTTTATTTATACCAAATTAAGTTTTTAGTTTTGGGCATCACATCGTATTGAAATGATCATCGAACGACATGTCGGTTTAAACATCAAATCCACTTTAAGCCTCGAAACATCCGGTATGTCGGAGAACATCTTGATTATGAGATTTTCTTTTATAACATCAATCCCTATCATGTAACGAGACTTCATCAATAATTATTTTAAACGATAATTCCTATTAGATAGGAGACTTAATTAAAAAATTTTATTTTTTATTTTTTATCTTTTTGGCTCTAAGACAATCCCTATCGGATAGAAGACCTCATTGAGAATTATGTTTGAATGACGAGTCTTTATTAGATAGGAGACTTCATTGAGAATTTTTATTATTTTTATTTCTTATCGTTATTTTTTATGTTGATAAAGAATCGTCATTAGTCCCTAAAAATTAGGAGACTCAACGATTCGACTATCCTTTAATTATCTAAAATAATTATGAAATAAAAAAATTCTAAAACTTTTGACTAACTAAAATCAACTAAAATAAATTCCAAGAAATTAAACATATTGAAATCATCGTCCGCCCCTAATAAATAAGAGACTCGTTAATCACATGTTCTCACCGTATCACAATTATATATTAACGTAAGTTTCACATCCTAAGTATCTTTAGCTTTTCTAATATGCATAAAACTAAAAATTAGTACAAAAATCACATAAAATAAAAATAAAGAAAAAGAAAACCAAACAATCATTCAAAATGACCAAAACACATATATATTGTAAAATTACAAAAATGCTCATGGAATGTTAAGAGTCACTGCCAAGTGACCATTCATCTTTCGGTGATCCTCCAAGTGCTTGGACCACCTCCCCTTGTAGAGGAGGTTACAATGAGTTCAATGATGGCGGTGGTCGTCGGTAACGACGTCGAAGGAGGGAGATCGAAGCCTCTAAAGTTTCGATCGAATCTCCCTTTCTCACCGACGATGATTCTGACCTCCTTTCCGGATTCCAAGCACACTAGTCGACTCGTGAGGTCGAGAGAAGGATTTTTGTGGTGGTTAAGACCTCTAATTCCTTTTAGATCGACCAATTTTTCTAGGTTTACCAAAATAGGTTGAAAATAGGTCTCATTCAATTAAATCATTCTTTAGTGTCTTTGGGTCAAGATTTTTAAATGAAAATACTCAGGGGATATAGTAGATCTCATGTTGGTGATCGAGTTAAGAGAAATGGCCGGGTCTTTTTACGATTTAGGTCACGAACGTTTAATCTTCGATTTCTCTCTCCTCTGTGATTCATTCTCTCTCTAACTAGTGTTGATGGACCGATCTAGTGATAGGATACATGTGGGTGGTCTTTATCGGGGACAAAATTGATCTAAAAATGGTCAATTGAGGAACAAAACTTTCAGTTGGGTAAACGAGTTAAGGGGTTTGGATTTTGAGTTAGGGTATGTTTGGTAATATTCAATTTGATTATCAGTATGTTTTTGCATATATGGTTTTTTTTTGTGGCTTCCTTGGCTCTCTAGCCACCTTTTGGTGTCCCCCCTAAAATGTAGAGAAAGTGTTGCTTTTATAGAATATTTCTAGGGTTAAGAGGAGAGATCTATTTTTCATTATTTTTGCTTTTTTTTCTTTTTGTATTTTTTGTAATTTGAATTTATGCACATGTTTTTTTTGTATTTTTATTCTTTTTTTCATTTTTTTGTAGTAAATTATAAAATGAAGTAATAAGATAAAATGAAATAAAAATGAATGAAACAAATAAAATAACTAAAAATATAGAAACTTTTTAGGTTATGACATTGTTTATAAAATTTGGGTTCTTCTTTTTCATCTCCAATTACTTGATAATTTCCACAAGCACAAATTCCACTTTTTAAAGACCTAAAAATTCTTTCACAAGATAATCCATGTTTTTCAAGTTTATTAGTTTTGTAATGAAAAGTATAGGGTTTTGTAACCTCTCTAACAATCTCTCCACTAAGTAGGATTTTATTAGTCCATGTACTTATTTGTTAAGGGAAAATTGAACCAATTCGGAGTTATTGATGTTTATGCTGATCGGTCATAAAAGAAAAATTCTTATTCATTCCGATTAAACTTCCTTCGTGTTAATGCGGAAGTTCTTCTTAGATATAAAGAAATGTTTCTTGAATTTGTTCATTTGGAATCTAGGCACTTATTTATTTATTTATATTTATATTTCCCTCTCTTTTCTTTTTTTATTCATTTTTGTCATTCCTTAAGTCTTATAGGTTTGATCTTATAGAATATGATCTCGCTTTTTCATTGAATGAAGGGTACAAAATAAATCAAATTGATTTTTCGATCACTATTTGAAATCTTTGATTTTTTCCTCTTTCGTTATCCTTATCCCACGAGTATAGCATTTGAATCAATAGAGAACCTTTTCTTCTCTATCTATATGAATTGATATTATTACATTCTAATTCCTTCCCGAGACCTCCCAAGGAAAATCCTAAATTGGATCCTAAATTGATACGTTAGTGTGACCTTATCTATGCGGTTATGCACTCTTCAAATAGGAATCCCTTTTCTAAAAAATCCTAGCTTTCGTGCTTTGGTGGGTCTTCGAGATCTTCTCAATGACTTATGTTGTGCTGAAAGAATATTTATATGATCTTATCAATTGCGTAAGACACACGATAGTCATGAAATCGAGGAAAGTATATAGAAAAGACCGTTCTTTTTTCTATTCTTTTCTATTAGTATTAGATTAGCATTAGTTAGTGATCCCAACTTAGTAAGTCCTTTCTTCCATGATGAACTGTTGGTACCAATATTATATTTTATCTCTATGGATCGAGGAGAAAGGGGTTCAAAGAAAAGAGGATTGTACCATGACGAAGCAAGGAGGTCGACCTCTTTCAAATATACAATATGGATTCTAGCAATTCAAAGTAGTTGAACTCTCAAGTCGATCTAAATGAATCATCCTTTCCACAAAGGTAAATCTTTGCCTCGCTAGCCAAGAGGATAACAAGTTACAAATTCTATTTTGGTAGGATATATATGTTTTTTAATTTTATTACTATGAAATTCATAAATGAAGTAGTTAATAAATGAAATAGTTAATGGTGGGGTTATCGTTATCTTTTTTGTAGTAATGAATCTTGTATGTGTTCCTAAGAAAAGGAATTTATTCGCTTTTTAGGGTCTCAAAGTGTCAATGTTAAATCCAAAGTCAATCCTACCTTCTTCGTTCTCGATGATAATCAAATATTTGATTAACCGGAAAAGAAGGACAACTACTAGTCGATAATGTGAGGGTGAGTATTGCTAGGGTGGCCAAAAACCCTCATTTACTCGAGTGAACGTTCCAAAGTTACCGCAAATTTACGAGTTTTTAAAAACTCCAAATGAGTTCTTGAGCTTTCTTTCCTATCAAAAAAATCAATCAAATACGAGTTTACAATATCATGTTGTTTTTACCAACAATCCAACGTAAAAAAATCTTTTTTGTCTTTCCTTTTTTAATTTTTTTTGCTTTTTTTAGTAACTAAAAAAAAGTATTTAGGGGGCTGTTTTGAGGGAGGTTTTATGTCTATTTTAGTGGGTGTTTTAGGGGGTTTCTAGGTGGTTTTGAAGCTGGTTTGGGGATGTTTCTGGAGATGGTTTAGTGGTTTAAATAGTATGTCTAAAGGGGTTGCTCTGTAAGGGTTTTTGGAGTCCGTTATTAGTGTAGGTGCCCAAGATCCAAATATGTATGGGTGAGCTTGAGTTAATGTATCATTGCATTATTTATTTTGATAATAATAAAGAAGTCATTTTGTTAATTCTTCTGTTTACATGTTTAGTAGAATTAAATAGAAGTCCTTATGATATGTATTTGCAATAGTGATTGATCGAAAGATGTGAGACAAACACTATTGCACATAAATGATATCATTAAATGTCCCAAGTCATAGCATTGTTAAGAATGGACATTAACAAATACGGATAGACTTGTGAGTGTTATGCTCATGTTCTATG
This sequence comes from Dovyalis caffra, assembly GCA_963924115.1. Classification (NCBI taxonomy): domain Eukaryota; kingdom Viridiplantae; phylum Streptophyta; class Magnoliopsida; order Malpighiales; family Salicaceae; genus Dovyalis; species Dovyalis caffra. Next base: position 38,246 of record CAWUPB010000351.1, read on the forward strand.
ATAGCAGTAGGAGATCTCACACCTATTGGCATGGTGATGCCAAAGCAAATGCTTGGGTGATTTATGTTAGTGAACATGTTACGGACTTGACTCGCCATGAGAACCCATTTGGTTTTAGTATATGGGAATCTCATATGAGATGAGTATAAATGGCTCTTAGACTTGAAGTCATCACGGTTATCTCATTAGAGGACTTATGCACTTTGACACTTGTTTCGATTGACCCATTAATGGGTTGCACGTGGGCAATTCGTTGGGTGCACTAGGAATCTAATGGAGATCCTTATATGCTAAAGGAGTTATCCAATTGCACTTCGATAAATGTCCGCTCAAGAAATCGATGGCCATAGTAGGAGTACACCAATAGAGCATAGTTAGCCTACTCTAAGAGCTAAGATTTTTAAGAATCGAAGAAAACTTGTGCGATCATAATTGAACAAGATTAAAAACCAAGTTCGAGATCACACTATGATAAGTTGACATGAGAACTGAATTGTATTGTAACCATGCTCGTGAAAGGTAATAATGGATTAACAAATCCTTTTAGAGAATTGGGTAGTCATGATGCTTTGCTAGAGGTCAATCTTGATTTATGTACAAGAGATTAAAGAGAAATCTTTTATTCTTCATACATTGCCAATATATCTAAGAGCCTATTGAGTCACATGCATAAGTTTACGTATTCACTTTACAAATAAGAAACAAAAATATTAAAAAAAGTTTCGATTTTGGAAAGAGTTTCCAAAATGAAAAGTTTTCCAAAAATAAAAATTTTCCTATTTTAGAATTGATTTCCTAATTTAGAAGTTAGTTTAAAATTTGAAAATAAAGAACCTAAAAGGAAAGAAGTTTCCTAATTTAGATTAAAGGGTATTTTGAAAAATTATTTCCTAATGTGAACTTCGCCAAAATAATCTAAGAATATTTATTTGGATAGTTCAAATAAATTAATTGGACTAAAATAGTTTTACCCCATTAGATTTAATTAAAAAGCTTAAAGATAATATTAGTGAGAGGATAAACATCAACCTTATTGGATAAGGTTGAATGTATTAAAGATAAACATCAATCTTATTAGATAAGATTAAATATTTTAAGATAATAATCAAATAGTCCACATATAAGATAACTCTTCATTCTTGAAAGATAAGGAAGCAATAACCTAGAGTCCTTTTTGGACTCAAAGCCGCCACTTTCCTTGTCCTCCAAAGATAAGGAAACTCTCCTATAAATATATGGGAGGGAGAGGGAAAATTCGACCAAGACAAAGAAAAAAAGGAAAGAGAAAATTCGACCGGCCTAAAATTCACCTAGCGCATATGGCTAAGAGAGAATGAAGGAGAAAATAGTTTTCTCCTAAACCCTAGTAAGAAATATTCTTTCCTTCTCCTTTAAGGTTGTCGTAAAATTGCTCGGGATTGATTTCGAGAGGAAATACAAAATCGAAAAGGTGGAGCTAGCATCTCATTAATTTTAAGTGCTTCTTTGTGGATACTTGGACCGCATGGATCATCAATAGAGGCTGGACACTTGGACGGCTTTACCGAAAAGGAATTCGGATCCGTACTACAAGAGGTAATCCTTCACTTATAGCTTATTATTCATGTATGTATGGTTAGTAAATTTAACGACTTGATCTTGGGGCCTTAGATGGAGGAAAATTTTTATTTATTTCGCACATCCATAGGATGCATGATTCTTCAACTGTTGGTCGGAGCTGATTTTGAAGGGTTTTTGGTAGGTTTTTCGGTGTCTGTTTGGGGTTGGTTTGTAGTTGCTTTGAGGGATGGTTTAGGGGGCTTTGAAGGAGGCTAAAGTAGGGGTTTCGATGGCTATATTTCCGGTCGAGTTTATGTGAGGAAAACTACTAGCTAAAAAGGGGGTTATGGGAGGTCTGTTTAGAGGGCTATTTCGAGGTCCGTTTTGGTGGTTGTTTCGATTGTTTATAAGAGGGGTTTTGTTAGTGTGAGGAAAGAGAGGATGTTGCATAGGCACCGTTATAGACGAGAAGGGCTGATTGTGGAGCTAGAGTGGATGAGAGGGGCTGGTTGTGGAGCCGGAGTTGGAGAGAGAGTGTGGTTGGAAGTGGCGTATGTGTGTGTGTGGTGAAGGTGCGGTAGGCTAGAGAGGGCTGGCTTGGTGCAAGAGAGAGCTAGAGAGTGTTGTGTGTGGAGCCGAGTGGCCGAGATGGGTTGATTGTGGAGTTAGAGTGGGCAAGAGGGAAAGGTCGGCAATGGCGTGGGAGGCTAGTATGCCGGAGCTTGGTGTAAAAGTGCTTGTGACGACCGAAAATGGGTGAAGGTGATGATGAATAGTCTAGGTAAAAAAATGCATGAAGTGGTTTTATATGTGGGTTGTAAGCCAAATGTCATTTTAGTCCTTGGTTTTTTCCCATGCATTAATTTGAGATCGATTTTGCTTACTTTTTTATTATAATTTGAGCCTCCCATTTCAAATAATTGGGACTTTTATTTTAATTTGTTTCATTTATACCATTTTATTTTAATTAAAGGACTTGAAGCTTTGATTTTTTTTTCAATTATGCCCTTGATTGTTTTTTTAATTATTTCCAACTCTTTATTTTTCTCGGTTAGCTCAATTCTTAGAATTAATCTAAAGTAGACCATTCGATCGGTCTTTTTTTTCTTTTTTTTCTTTTTTTTATTGTTTTATTTGATCATTTTTTTGGGGTATTTTCATAATAATATAAATAAATAAAGGGGAGAAAAATTAGGTGCTAACATAAGTTATTAACCAATATAAGTTAAGATCCGTCCTTCAATATCACGGAGCATCTATTTTTCTTAAAAAATGAAAAAAAAGATTATTTTATTGTCCAAAGGTGATTTCAGCTCAAATTAAAAGATGTAAACTTTAGAAATTCTGTAATGAATGAATGAAAAAACTAGGTAAGAAGTAATTATCAATATAAATATGATATATATGAGATCAGCGAGTCTAGATTAATATCACAAAACTGGTGAAATAGAATGAATCAATGGCATATGATTCAAAATAAAGATTTACACAAATGGAATTTATATGAAAAAGACCAATTAATTCATTATGAAAAACAAAATAATTTTGAAGTAGATTCATTATCAAACCAAAAAAATAATTTTAAAAAATACTATAGATATAATATTTTATTATATAAATCCATTAATTATGAAAATAAGAAGGACTCATCTATTTATGAATTATCATTCCAATTACATATTAAGAAAGAGATTTTTTATAATTAAAAAATCGACAAAAACCAATTATTTATAAGTCGAGAGGTATCTCAATAAGCATCTAGCAGAAGATGATATTATCGATACGAAAAAAAGCTCGCATAGAAAATATTTGGATCGGAGAATTCTCCATTTTTGTCTTATAAAGTCAATATTGAATCTTGGATTGATACCGAAACCAAAAAAATAAAAAATAAAAAACCTTTTTGATTGGATGAGAATGGATGAAGAAATGCTAAATCGTCCCCTATCAAATTTAGAATTTTTGTTCTTTCCAAAATTTGTGATACTTTACAACGCTTATAAGATAAAATCATGAGTGATACCAATCAAATGACTTCTTTAAAATTTTAATGGCAATAAAAATTTTACTGAAAATAAAAAAATCAATAGAAAGAAAAATAATGATCCTTTTATATCATTGAATGAAACAAAATCTATTAAATTAAAGAATCAAAATCACGAAGAAAAAGAATGTGAGGATTAAGTAGATCTTGAATCAATTCTCGCAAACCAAGAAAAAGACGTTGAAGAAGATTATGCAAAGATCAGACATTAACAAGTGTCGAAAGAAAAAGCAATACAAAAGTAATATGGAAGCAAGAAATCTAGTGGTTCAAGACATCTCTCTTTTAAGGAGGCAGCGAAGATTCGACTTCCTCGGGGGTAAGGTATTACGAAAGGAAGTTTATGGAGGATTATTAAGAAGTTTGGAATTTTTTCTTCCCGGGTCGATGCTCGAGTGGTTAATGGGGATGGATTGTAAATTTGTTGGCAATATGCCTACACTAGTTCAAAATCGAAATTTTTGATCAATGGAGGAACAATATCACCATTTTTGTTCAATAAGATACCAAAGTGGATGATTGACTCATTCCATACTAGAAATAATCGCAAGAAATCTTTTGATAACACGGATTCCTATTTCTCAATGATATCCCACGATCAAGACAATTGGCTAAATCCCATGAAACCATTTCATAGAAATTCATTGATATCTTCTTTTTATAAAGCAAACCAACATCGATTCTTGAATAATCTACATCATTTCTGCTTCTATGGTAACAAAAGATTTCCTTTTTATGTGAAACTGACCCATATTAAGAATTATGATTTTACGTATGGACAATTCCTCGATATCGTGTTCATTCGAAACAAAATATTTTCGTAAATAGCTCTACGGATGAATGGATCGGGTCGAATTGGAAAATAGAAAGATTTGTACAAGCTTTCCTTACCACTTTATGGAAAATCATTAGGTATGAATGCGTTAGATACCTGTGACTCGATTGGTGAAATATTATCTCTCTCCAAAAAACATGTTTATTTATAATACTTATATGTATGCATACATATATACATATGTATACACACACATACATGTGTATATATGTATACGTATACATATATACACATTTATGTGTGTATATGTGTGTGTGTGTATATAGCTTAACTAATATAATACTTTGTACTTGTGAGAAGTTACATTCCTTTTTAGGCTTTCTTTGTGGTGATTTTTATTGGATGTTTTGTGATAAAATTCTGAATTTAAGTTTCTCATAACTTTTTTCGGGTGTTTTATAAAGTTGAGACGAAAGCGATTGGTTAGATTTTGATTACTCGTTGCCATGTAAGCATACTTTCTAATGTTGTACTCTACTACAATCTATTAGGAGATCTAGGCTCTAACGATTTACTTTTATTGGCATTAAAAACAACATTTTGTTTACAAAATCATTGAAAGAATAAGTTTTGCTAATTTAGATCCAACTATGCTCGAAAATAGTACTTCATACTTGAATCGATTTTATGAATAATTTTTAATGAAATTAGATAACTTGTGTGATTATGGGGTAACACGGATAGCATACCAAAAATTTGAAATGGGTAATATGATAAAAGACCTATGACAAGGCCTAGACTTGATTAGTCTAGGTTAATTGTCTATTTCTCTTGTATTAAGTCATGAAGTGTGTGGCCTATTCGGCAAATAATTCACGTGGAAGGTAGAATATGGGATAGATTTAAGGCTAGAATTGTCCATACAGATTTAAATAAACTCCTGTAATCCAAGGCTTATTTTTTTCTTTTTACATAGAGTAGACCAACATTCAAAAACTTTGCAATGAATGCTTTCGAAATTATGTCGTAGGTGAAAATCTAGATTATGATCGCATAAGTAATTGAAATCGTACACACACACACACACACACACACATACATTCAATATCAAAAATAATCTTTTCATCGGCATTAAATAAAATAAAAAAACATTTTCTAATGAAATCTTACAAAAAAATTATTTTGATGGCATGTTTTTGAATTTTAGATAAAAATTTTAATTTACATTATTGCAAGCTTTTAGTCTAAAATCATTGCATAAAAAAAATGAATCATCTTTTATTTGAGTTGCAAAATTATGAAAAACACAGATTATGAAAAAATTAATTTTTGATCAAATTCAATGCTGCATTACACCAAAAGAATTATAACATTGATAGTTTTAGAACATTGCTTTTGTTGAATGAATAGATCTATTGATAAAATAAATTATGTTTGTGCAACTCGCATCACACAACATTATTCGCGCTATAATAAAATATGTTGGTGTTGAAAAATTTATGGATTAATCAATTAATTTATTTAAAATTTATTTATAAATATTATCTTATTTTATAATATTATTTATCAATATCTTTACTCTAGGTCCTGCAAGTAATGCGCGAGTCACAAATTAGTATGTATTTAAAATGTATAACGATAAAAAAATATTAATTATTCAATAGATATTGTAAATCAAATTATAAAAATTTAAATAACAATATAAAAAATTGATTTACCATAAAAATTAATTAAAAATAAGAAAATTAAAGTTATTTTGGTTCAAATTTTTTTAAATTAAAATCGAATCGAAAGTAAACCAAATACGAATCACTTCCGGTCGTATTCAACTCAAAAAAAAAAAAAAAAAAGACCGTGAAAGAAAAAAGAAAAAAAAAAACCTCTTCCAACCGGACAAACGGATCACCGTCACGCCGTACCCTAAATTTATCGCCACGTACACCCCATACCCCCTTCGTTTTCAAATCTTTCAAACGGACGCGAAACCCCTCTCTCTCTCTCTCTCTCAGCAACCAAAACCGTAGAAAAATCCGCTACACTCGCCTCGACCATGCACCCGCACTCATACACCATGGATTCCCTTTCCAAATCCGAAGACCTCGCCTTAGCCATCTTCTCCTCCTCCACTCCTCCTCGGATCTCCTCCGTCCGTGCCTCCGTCGACTCTTTCTTACACTCTCACTCTCCCGATCAATCCCGCCACTTCTTCTCCCTCACCTTCCCTACCCTATTCTCGCAAGCTCTATGGCTTCGATGACTCCACGTCGCGGCCCAACCAAAAATCAAGCGGCGGTGGATGGCTCGACATAATCCACAAAGCAAACGACCCCGCTTTAACTTCGGGGTTTTCAACGTCCTCTCTCCGAACGAGCGTGCTTTTCCAATCAATCTTCGTCGTTGATCGTCAATCTTTAGTGAAATACGTGTTCCCAATCGAGCGGTTGCCGGAGTGGGCTCGGTTTATGTTATCGGGCAAAAAAGATTGTCGGGTTTAAAACAATCTTTTCCCTCTCCTTCAAGGGAAAATCAAAGAAGATTCGATTAAAGGAAGAGGATCTTTATATTATCAAGTACAATTAAATGTCTTTGAATATTTCATGCTTTGGTTCGCTTATTACCCTATTTGTAAAGGAAATAGTGAGAATTTGAATAGTTTAGCAACTAAAAGACCCAAGAAGTTCAAATTAGAGAATTGGGCATCTTCTATTCCGTGTTTTTCGCATTCGAAACATGGAAATGAAAGAAATGTGGAGGGGAATAGTATCGTTGTCTCGGAATTGGGCACTCGCGGATGCCGATGTGTTAAAGGATCTTGGGAAGGCATACCGGGAAATAATTTGGCAAGTTTCTCCGTATAATGACTCCAAAGTGGATGAAAAGAGAAATGCGGAACCGTAGACCGAGAGTGCGGATGCGTCTTCATCAAATGCTCGTTGGAAGAGAGGGTGGTGATGATGCAAATGTTCCGAGTTGTGAGATACATGAACCCGGTTTCGTTAGGAATGGTTCTCGGTCCCTTTGGAGTGGTGAACGTGAATTTCTCTCGGTCATTCATTCAGGTGAAGGTTTGCACCGTCCTAGTCGACATGGCTTGGCACGCATACGCGGTGGGAGGACCTGGTCGGCACTCGGATGCTTTAAGTGTTGACTCCGAGATCCCATCGGATGAACCCGAGACCTCTTTGCCAAAGTTGAAAAGGAGAACTCCCGATGAGGTTCTTTCTTCTCTACCCTTGTGAAGGGATTTACGTCACCAAACCGTCGAAGGGCCGATGTAGGATCGTCGAGTGCAGCTTCAAAGACCCCGGGAACCACCTTGGCTAAAATATTTCTTGAGGCTCTCCCACACATATTAGTACGGTATACCGGAGTCCCCGCCGGAACCACTAAGTTTCTCCGGGTATTCTACAACCGGACTTGATACATCACCGTCGCTAAGTGCCCATATCTTGGAAAGGTAGTTGATGACATGGCAAGCACTCATATTTGACAGGAGGAGGCGCACTTTTTATGCAAGCAATGGTCAATAATCTTTATGTACATCGAACCTTTAGGGAGCTTCTCGCAACATTTGAAGCTACAAGTCAACTTTTATGGACACTCACTTACTTTTTTCCCACACGCTCGCTTGACCATGAGAAGGCAGGTGAAGGAAATAATTTGTCTCACAAGTACATGGCTACTTGACACTTTACACAGCCTATCGCCGCGTGCTCGAGTACTACGTAAACTCCTCTCTACTTTTATCTTCAACCTCTCGCATCCCAAGCTCGCTACTTTTTCAGCTCGTTGTAGTTGGTTTGTCAATTGGGCTATTTCCTGTTCCTAAGGACCCCGAAGTCTTTGTTCGCATGCCGCAGTCTCGGGTCCCGGATGTCATATTACCTGTCCGGAACCACCCGATGATTCCAAGTTGCAGCTTCTAGTTTCATTGCTTCTATTATATCACTTGTTACACGCATTTACTCCGGTGTTGGAGATGTCAAAAGGAATCGCAGTGGTGTTACGAGAACTACGAACCAAAGGTTCATGCCCCCACCGCTCGATGAAAATACAATTGCAACAATTGTTGAGATGGGCTTTACAAGGGCAAGAGTCGAAGAGGCATTGAGGCGGGTGGAAACAAATAGTGTTGAAATGCCAATGGAGTGGCTCGTTCAGTCATGCCGAGGATCCCGTGCGGAAGAATGATGAGTTGGCTCGAGCACTTGCGCCGTCACTAGGAAGTTCATCCGAAGGATCGAAAGTTGACAATGTGGATAAGCCAATAGATGCCCCGACGGAAGGAGGACAAATGAAGGTGTCTCCCGTCGAAGATATTCTTGCCGCGTTTGTGTAGTTGTTTCGGATTAGTGATACGATGGCATTCTCTTTGATGATTTGCTTTTGACCCTTCGCAATCGGAATAAAGGAGAGGACCATCTAAAGGTGGCATCTTATCTTATTGAGCGAGCTAAAGCTTTGCCCGTTGGATTTTTCCAAGGATTCCGAGTGCATTGTGTATGATATCACATATTTTAGCATTGCTCCTTTTCGAGGATGGAACTGTTCGAGAAATTGCTGCACGTAATGGTATTGTTGCCGCTGCAGCGAGATGTTTTGATGAATTTCAAGGCTAGAAATGCATCGGGGAGCGAAATTCTTGTACCAAAATGCATAAGTGCTTTGCTGCTCATCTTGGATAATATGTTGCAATCCGGGCCCGTAATCTCTTCGAATCCGTGGGAGACTTCATCTCCACCGATTCATCGGTTCTCGCATCGGGTATGGATGAAAAAGTTGCTTCGTACTTCCCCGAGAAAGAATGCAGTGCAAAGACTTGAGAAAATATTAGGGAAGTCAACCGGTTACCCGACTATTGAAGAGAGTCATAAAGTACTACTTGTTGCTTTTGACTTGATGAAACAAGCACGTCCCTCGTCGTGATCATGCGAGCTATTATGCGATTATGTGCTCGCTTGACAAAAACTCACGTTTTAGCCTTGCAATTTCTTGAAAACGGAGGGTTAGCCGCTCTCTTTAGTCTTCGAAGAAGTTGCTTCTTCCCCGGATATGACACCGTTGCGTGTCGCCATAATTCGGCAGCCTCCTCGAAGATCCTCAAGCTCGCAAGCTCGCTATGGAATTGGAGATACGGCAAACTTTGAGCTGAAATCGCCATGCTCGGGCATATTTCCCCAAGGACATTTTTGACGTCTATGGCACTCGTTATCTCCGGAGATCCTGTGGTTTTTATGAAAGCTCGCTGCTGCAGTTGTCGATTGGAGTCATCGGGAGGGAGGACTTTTGTGGTGTTATCAAAGGAAAAAGAGAAGGAAAAGGACAAATCAAAAGCTTCGAGTGCTTGAAGAATCAGTCCGGATTTTTGAAAATAAGATGCATGATGGCTCGGGTAAATGTGCCAAAAGCCATAAAAAGATTCCAGCCAATCTTACTCAAGTAATTGACCGAACTTCTTGATATAGTTACGAAATACCCTTTGCCAAGAAGCCGGGAAGGTTGTGTTGGTGACTTAAATTCTATGGATGTGGATGAACCTCGCTACCAAGTTAAAGGGAAAATCCAAGGTTGACGAGGCAAAGAAAATGGAGTCCGAATCCGAAAGATCCGCTGGATCGGCTAAGGTGACTTTTGTTCTCAAGTTGTTGAGCGATATTCGCTTATGTATGTGCATGCAGTTGGAGTCATACCGAGACGAGACTTGGAATTGTGTCCTCGGCGGGGATCTATTCAAACGGATATTTACGGGCATGGTGGGATAATTCATCATGTCTTACATCGACTGCTTCCAATAGCTACGGATAAATCTGCAGGACCTAATGAATGGAGAGACAAATTGTCCGAAAAAGCTTCTGGCTCCTTGTGGTGTGGTTGATCCGGTGAAGGGCGGAGGCGAGTAATTAATGAACTAGTGAAAGCTTTGTCTTAATTTTCAAACTCCGAGAGCAATTCACAAAAAAACATTTTGTTGCTCGATAAAAAGGTTTTTGCTTTTTCCGATCCGGTATATTCAATTTTGTCAAAAAACGCATTCTCCGACCACTTGCTCGGTTCCGGATGCTCACCGGATACAGCAAAAAGCATGATAGATGGAGGAATGGTGCGGTCTCTTACCGGCATTCTTCAAGTGATTGATTTGGACAATCCCGATGCGCCTAAGATTGTTAATCTTCTATTGAAGGCTTTGGAAAGCTCGTCAAGGGCTGCCAATGCTAGTGAGCAAGTTATTAAATCCGAGGGTCCGAATAAGAAGAAAACTACGAGTGTCAAGTGAGAGACATGATGAACAAAGCCGCATCCGCTGCGGAGACCATAGAGCATAATCGGAGTATTGGTGGCACGCACGAAGTCCCGGATGGGTTAGATTATTTGCGAGTGCTCGGGTCGACTCGTAGCTTCAAGTGATCTAATTGATGTTGCTCGAGCCATTTGAAGGGGTGAATGTGGATGATCTTTTCGATCATAATTGGAGATGCTTATATAATGGGTTCTGCTAATATTTGCAATTTCCAACTACGATGGTGTGCCAATTTCCTTTTATTTTTTCTTCGTGTGTGTGTGTGTGGGGGGGGGTTAATCGGGGTTGGTGTGCAATCACTACATTTGTTGCAATATATAACTAAGGAGCATCACCAATCCGAGTATTCGAGTAATAACTTAGGAGAACCACCAAAACTAGTATTCGGGTAAAGCTCGTCAAGGGTCGCCAATGCTAGTGAGCAAGTTATTAAATATGAGGGGTCGAATAAGAAGAAAACTACGGTGTCAAGTGAGAGACAAGATGAACAAAGTCGCATCCGCTGCGAGACCATAGAGCATAATCGAGTATTGGTGGCACGAACGATGTCCCGGATGAGGAGGAGACCGACATTCAGCAATAGCAAGGAACTCCTCATGTTGAGTGTAGTTGTGCTTGCACATCAAAATCGATCGACGAGAGCAAAACATGAGGATCGAATCGGAAGATACAATGGCAACCAACCCATAAATGGAGATAGGAATGGATATCATGCGTGAAGAAATGGAAGAAGGTGGTGGGTTACGCAACACCGACCAAATTGAGATGACTTTTCATGTCGAGAACGAGGTCGATGATGATATGGGTGATGAGGACGATGACATGGGAGATGCTGGTGAGGAGGATGAGGATGATGATGAGGGGTAGGATGAGGATGAGGGGAGGATGGTGCTGGTATGATGTCTCTTGCGACACCGATGTGGAAGACCATGATGATACCGGCTTGGGAGATGACTATAATGATGAGATGATCGACGAAGAAGATGATGATTTTCATGAGAATCGTGTTATAGAGGTAAGGTGGAGGGAGGCCCTTGATGGGTTAGATTATTTGCTGAGTATCGGGTCGACTGCGAGCTTCAAGTGATCTAATTCATGTTGCCACCGAGCCATTTGAAGCGGTGAATGTGGATGATCTTTTCGGTCTTCGCGAGCCTTTGGGTTTTGACCGCCGATGTCGAGTGGCGGTTCTTCCGTTGAGCGACTCGTCACGAAGTAAATGGATTTCAACATCCTCTTCGTCAAGGCCATCCCGATCGTGGGATCCGGTTTCTATGTGGTCATCGGGTGGGCATTCATCCGGGGATTTAGAAGCTTTGTCATTTGGGAGCTTTGATGTAGCTCCCTTTAACATGTTTGATGCTCCTGTTCTTTCGTATGAACATGTACCCAGTAGTATATTTGGTGATTGTTCGGATACTGCAACGACCCCCACCTTTGTCCGATTATTTTGTAGGTATGGACTCGTTGCATACACAGGGACGAAGTGGGCTCGGTGATGGCAGGTGGACCGATGATGGTCGCCGCAAACGAGTGCCCAAGTCGTTGCAATTGCACACAATAGAGGAATAGTTCATGTCGCAATTGTTTAGTGTACCCGCAACCAATGCTCCCATTGAGAGGCGATCCTAGAATTCGGGAGTGCAGGATAATCAACCATCCGGTGATCCTCTATCCAATGATGGTCAAGTAGTGGTGGATGGTGATAACACCAACGGTCGACAAGCCGAACATCAGCAAGAAAATGGCAATGAAGTTATCCACTATCAGCCCAATCCAACCGTTGATCCTCGGTCTTCATTCAATGGTGCAGGTGAAGGTCTACAGATGGATGAGCCTATGTTAGTTCAACCAATTTCTATGAACGGTACCCCAAATGGTCTTGACAAGCATGGAAATTGGAGATGGTGATACCGCATGTGATCAAGTTGAGACAATGGGGAGGCTCATTGTTCTTAAAACTACATCTTCCGATCTATTTGTTTATAGCCCTTTCTCTCATTGTTTTCTCTATATGAAAATTCTAGAAGAGGTTCAAAATGGGGAGATACAAAGGATGATTTTAAAGCTATTCATTGAATTAGGGGTTAGGGTGTTGTTAAATACTCTTAAAAACATTCGGGAGTTGATGGTAGGAAGGTATTAGATTAGAATTTGTATCGCAAATAAGCAGCTTTGGTGGGTTTTTATTTAGATGAATAATATAGATGGCCCGACCTTAATTTCCTCCAGAGTGTCTTCTTTGTTTTTCTTTTTTGCATTTGCAATGCGGGAAGAAGATGGGGTCGGGAATACGAGCTATATCCTAACATGATAGCCGATCATAGTTTAGCAAAGTAGGATTTTAACAATCGATAGATTTACATTCTAGAAGGGTAAATAGACATTTTAAGTGGAATGAAGCAACTGAGTATATCAACCATATATTCTTATGTTGGAAGTAGACTCGAAGCTTATAGGTGTTGATCTTTGGGATAGTTTTTTGTATGGGCTCGAGGCCATAATTGGAGATGCTTATATAATGGGTTCTCGCTAATATTTGCAACTTCCAACCATAACGGTGTGCCAATTTTCTTTTATTTTTTCTTCTTGGTGTGTGTGTGTGGGGGGTCAATTGGGGTCGGAGTGCAATCACTACATTTGTTGCAATACATAACCAAGGAGCATCACCAATCCAGATATTCGAGTAATAACTAAGGAGAACCACCAAACTAGTATTCGAGTAAAGAGGCAAAAGTTGCTTGAATGCAAAGGAACAAATTCTCACATGCAATAGGATTAAATGTAGAGAAATCCCTATCCGATTTGCAGTCCAAGATACATTTATATGTTTATACTTTTCTTTACCTCCTTTTCTTATATTTCATAATTTTTTATTTTTTGAAATTCTTAGAGATATTCTCAACTCGTGACCAAAAGCTTAATCATGCTATTCGACATGCTTCCATCGTCTTATGAATTCTTATGTCCATGTTCGAGAACCGCATCCTTTTGATGTAAATTAATTTGAAATACAAATGCCGAAACCCCCATCGCTTTATCCCTTTAAAATCGGTTTCATAATTGCTCGATTCTTTTTATTTTTTTCAGCAATTTTATACCTAATCATGTGAGCATTTTGGGATTGATGATCACATAAAACTATTGGAATATGTTGTTAAAAAAATTTCCTCAACTCTTTAGGCATACTTGGATGTGGTAATGCATACCTTTTTCAAATTTCTTTCTCTTGAAATTCTTTTAATGCCAACAACGGTTCTATTTGCAGAGCAATAAGGCAATCAATGGTACCTTAAGGATCTTCTTCGAAGTGGCAACAAGGTTAGTCATAATTCTATATTATTCTGTTTAAAGATGTGTTATAGCTCTTGGTTCGTACTTGTTTAATTAAGATCAGCATTTTTTTAGGTTCATATACATGGAAGCGAGGTTGGACACTATTAAATTATTAAATTTACTTTATTGCGTAACATGAATGTAGAATATCTTTTTCACTTGTATTTAAATATAGAATTTAAATTAATTAGTTTCTAAAGTTATAACTATATTCAATACTCCATTTGTCTTCGTTTGTAGGTGGACTTTCCATTTTCGGAAGATCACGAGAATTTTCGCAATAGAACGATGTTCTACTATGCCATGGGCTTGCCGATTTTCTAGGAGGATAGTCTTTTGAAATTTAGATCTTTAATGAACCAATTCTCCGGGTAATTAATTTGAATTTTGATTACATTATATTGGCTCACATTCATCTAGTATATACCCGTTTTCGTGTGAACTCGGATGAGGTAGTTCCTTGTTTCATCTCATTCTATAACGCTTATTTTTTATCGTAATGTCTTAAGTGCTTTCATTAGAATCTCTAGCTCTTCTTGGCATAAAACTCGGAGAAACCCCGAGCACGGATGCTAGGTCAACCCAAGTCATTTTTCACATGAGTTATTCGAGTGTATTAGATGCCAACTCAAGGGGTCTAACAAGTGGTTATTTGTCATGTGAAACATTGCCTATTGGATATGAATTATCAAATGGAGGCTAGGTCTTTGGCGTAAGGTAGAAATTAATAAGTTATGTGATCTCGCTTATCTTTGAACAGAAATTAACAAGAGAACATGGTAACAATAAATATTTAACGAGGTGCATCTTAAAATAGCAGAATATTAATTGATAAATACTGCTAGCTCATCGAATTTTCTTCTCATACATATTTCGTGCTTTAAAGAGTATCTATCTTTTTCGTTGGATATTAATGAGACAATGTTACATCTTTTTGTTGTATTAGGCTTTTATTAAGACAACCTTAGTGTCTATAATTTTAACATTGGAATATCATTATGCCCTATACAAGCTGTAGCCGAGTTGGAATCCGTACTCGATGCAATGTTTCGCTTGGAATCGATAAAATATGCATTGATTGGGTTGATGAGGGACCTTAGATGAGTAGCAATGGGTAAAATTAGGTTGATAATCATATGATTTCTTCTAGTAACTAATCTTTGCATATGCTTTATAAATTTTGGTTTGTTTCCTTCTTTTCCTTTGCTCGTTGCCTTTTCATTTCTTTCTAACTTTATTGTGTTTTTAGTCCTATAACATATGCCTTCCTTTTTCGAATTTCTTTATCTATAACACATACTGCTTCTATCCAAAGCCATTGCACATTGGTCCGAAACTCCGGAGGTAATGTGAGCAAGCAAGCAAATTAATGCATAAGACAATTATCTCGTTTATATATCCGACATATTTTATTAAGTTTGCATGATTTGTCATTAGTAATTATTATCTCGTTTATATATCCGACATATTTTATTAAGTTTGCATGATTTGTCATTAGTAATTAAAAAAAATAGTAATAATTTTAAAAGAAAAAAAGAAAATTGTGATTCACGTTGTTTTAGGGTTATTTAGGTGGTTTCGATTACGGTTAATTGAATAAATAAGCCAATAACTCGTTAAAATATCTAAATGTGTCCAATATATTTCGATCCGTACCTTGGATCTTGTAATGTTAAAAATAATTCCAAATTAAATCTAGAATCAAGAGAATGTAATAATAATAAAAATTAAAATCATAAGACCATGAAAGAGTGGAATATGAAGGGGAAAAAAACATGCGTTCTGTTGTAATAGTCCGGTCTATAAGGAGGTGCTTACAAAGTTGGAAAGGTAAAGAAAATCGAAACATAAAATTTTTGGTAAATCAACCAAAAGAATCAAAGGATTTAAATAATGCTGAAAAATGAAGTCTTCCAAATTCCTATCTTCAGTTTGATAATAAAAATGCTTGGTGAAGTCTTAAAAGTTCTTGTCTTCCGTTTGATAATAAAAATGCTCGGTGCTCTTGAAAGCTTTTCATTCCGCCCACTCGTAAATTGTCTAAAACAAGGATATTGTTCTTTAAGGGCTAGTTCAACCATCTAGAGAGGCAAAAATGCATAGCATATACGGATTTGCTTGTGATTTTTCAAAATCATTAACCATACTCCCTAGTTTCTCTCATTCTTTTATTCATGAGACAAACCTAGTGCAAAAATACCCTCCCCCGACTAATGTCCCGTAGGTGAAATTGGAGACAAAGTTGCAGTTTAATTCAACAAATGGTATTTTCATACTTCTTGCACCCTTATCCCTTGTATACCATGTTGATGAGTTGCTCGTCCTTCCTAATGCCATTCTTTCCGAAGTCTTAGAAAAGGATAACTACCCTATATCTTCCGATTAAGAAAACAGTAAAAATGGGTACTTATCTATTATTCATTTTCCCACTTGTAGAAGATTTATATACTAGAAGCATTCTCTATCCCATTCAAGCAAGTCAAATATTTCCCTTTTTATGTTTGGAAGACAACATGAAAAAAAAAAAAACCATCCTGCGAGTAACAATTCCATTGGTGGAATTCATTGCTAATTGTAGCTTATGGATAAAATATTTTGTCTCTTCTCCACCAAGTAGATATATGCACCTCCACATACAAGGGAATGTTGGTTACTAGAGGTATGCATTCAAATTATTATTCTTTTATTTTTAAATTTCTTCATTGCATTTCTTTTTGTATTTAATAGCATTCGGCCAATGATTCTTTGTGTGTGATGAACAAGCGGACTAGAAGAATAAATAGACAATTTATGTGGAATGAAGCAGTTGAGTATGTTAACCATATATTTTTATGTTGCAAGTAGATTCGAAGCTTATAGGTGTTGATCTTTGGGATAGGATTTTGTTGTGTAGTTTTTTGTATGGACTCGAGGCCATAATTGGAGATGCTTATATAATGGGTTCTGCTAATATTTGCAACTTCCAACTACAATGGTGTGCCAATTTCCTTTTTTTTTTTTTCTTCTTGATGTGTGTGTGTGTGGGGGGTTTAATCGGGGTTGGAGTGCAATCTCTACATTTGTTGCAATATATAACTAAGGAGCATCAACAATCCAAGTATTCAAGTAATAACTAAGGAGAACTACCAAACTAGTATTTAGATAAAGAGGCAAAAGTTGCTTGAATGCAAAGGAACAAGTTCTCACATGCAATAGGATTAAATGTAGAGAAATCTCACTCGATTTGTAGTCTAAGAGACATTTATACATTTATACTTGTTCTTTACCTCCTTTTCTTATATTTCATATTCTTTTTCTTTTTTGAAATTCTTAGAGATATTCTCAACTCGTAAGCAAAGACTTAATCATGCTATTCTGTCTTTTCTTCCATCATCTTATGAATTCTTATGTCCATGTTCGGGAATTGCATCCTTCGAAGTAAATTAATTTGAAATATAAATGCCGAAACCCCCATTGCTTTATCCCTTTCAAATTAGTTTCATATTTGCTCGATTCTTTTTAATTTTTTTTTGCAGCATTTTTATACCTAATCATGTGAGCGTTAAGGGATTGATGATCGCATGAAACTATTGGAATATGTTGTTCAAAAAATTGCCTTAATTCTTCGGGCATACTTGGATGTGGTAATGCATACCTTATTCAAATTTCTCTCTCTTGAAATTCATTTAATGCCAACAATGTTCCTATTTGCGGAGCAATAAGGCAATCAATGATACCTTAAGTATCTTCTTCGAAGTGGCAACAAGGTCAGTCATAATTCTACATTATTCCGCTTAAAGATGCGTTCTAGCTCTTGGTTCGTACTTGTTTTATTTGGATCAGCATTTTTTTAGGTACGGATATATGGAAGGGAGGTCTGCATTTGGAGTTGGACGCTATTAAATCATTAAATTTACTTTATCATCTAACGTTAATGCGAGTATCTTTTTAACTTCTATTTATATATAGAATTTAAATTAATTAGTTTCTAAGGTTATAACTATATTCAATACTCCTTTTGTCTTCATTTGTAGGTGGAGAACTTTCCATTTTCAAAAGATCGCATGCATTCTACTATGCCATGGGCTTGTTGATTTTCTCCGAGGAGTCTTTTGAAATTTAGATCTTCAATGAGCCATATTCTCCGGGTAATTTATTTGAATTTTCATTATATTATTTTGGCTCACATTCATGTAGTATATACCCATTTTCATGTGAATACGTATGATGTAGTTCCTTGTTTCATCTCATTCTATAACACTTAATTTTGACTTTCATGTCCCAAAGCGCTTTTGTCGGAATCTCTAGCTCTTCTCGGCATAAAACTTAGACAAACCCGAGCACATATATTAGGTCAACTCAAGTCATTCTTCACATGAGTTATTCATTGTATTAGATGCCAACTCAAGGGGCCTAACAAAGTGATTATTTGTCATGTGAAACATTGCCTATTGGATATGAATTATCAAATAGAGGCTTGGTCTTTGGCGTATGGTAGAAATTAACAAGTTCTGCTATTTGCTTAATTTTGAACGAGATATTAACTAGAGAACATGGTAGCAATAAATATGTAGCGAGGTGAATCTTTAATTGATAAATAGTGCTAGGTCATTTCTTCTAGGAACTAATCTTTGCATATGCTTTACAAATTTTCGTTTGTTTCCTTCTTTTCCTTTTCCTGATTCTTTTTCATTTCTTTCTAGCTTTCTTGTGTATTTAGTCCTAAAACATAGGGGTCTTCCTTTTTTTAATTTCTTTATCCATAACCCATGCCGCTTCTATCCAAAGCCATTGCACATTGGTCCGAAACCACTAGAGGTAATGTTAGGAACCGAGCAAATTAATGCATAAGACAATTATCTCGTCCGTATATCCGACATATTCTATTAAGTTTGCATAATTCGACATTTGTAATTAATAAAATAGTAATAATATTAACAAAAACAATTTTGTGATTCACGTTGTTTTAGGGTTATTTAGGTGGTTTCGATTATAACTAATGGAATAAATAAGCCAATGACTTTTAAAATATCTAAGTGTGTCCAATATATTTCGATTTGTACCTTGGATCTTGTTATGTTAAAAATAATTCCTAATTAATTCAAGGATCAAGAGCATGTAATAATATGATAAAATCATAAGACCATGAAAGAGTGGGATATGAAGAGTAAAAAAACAAGGGTTCGGTTCTAATAGCTCGGTCTATAAGGTGGTACTTACAAAGTTGGACGACTAAAGAAAATCGAAACATAAAATTTCAGGTAAATCAGCCAAAAGAATCAATGGAGTTGAATAAAGCAGATAAATGAAGTCTTCAAAATTCCTGTATTCAGTTTGATGATAAAAATGCTTGGTGAAGTCTTCAAAATTCCTGTCTTCGGTTTGATAACAAAAATGCTAGGTGCTCTTGAAAGCTTTTCATTCCGCCCACTCTAAATGGTCCGAAACAAGGATATTGTTCTTTAAAGGGCTAGTCCAGCTAACCATAGAGTCAACAATGCATAGCATATTCTGATTTGCTTGTGATTTTTCAAATCCATTAACCATACTCACTATTTTCTCATTCTTTTCTTCATGAGACAAACTTAGTGCAAAAATACTCTCCCCGACTAATGTCCTGCTGGTGAAATCTAAGACAAAGTCATGCAGTTTCATTCAACAAAAAGTATTTTCATACTTCTTGCACCCTTATCCCTTGTTTGCCATGTCAACGAGTTGGTCATCCTTCCCGATGCCAATCTTTCCAAAATCTTCAAAAAGGATAACTACCATATATCTTCCGCTTAAGAAAACAAGTAAAAATGGGCACTTATCTATTATTCATTTTCCCACTCGCAGAAACTTTATATACTAGGAGCATCCTCTCGTCCATTTTGAGCAAGTAAAATATTTCTCTTAATAAGTTTGGATGACAACAAGCACAAAAACCAAAAAGCAAAAATAAAAAATCATGCAGGTAACAATTCCATTGATGAAATTTATTGCCGACATGGTGCGGAAAAATTCCAAGGGATTGACTTTTTGTTCATCATCTCTTAATGGCCCGATACTTTTTCGAGAAGCCAGCAAGGTGATTGTAGCTTATGGATCAAATATTGTCTCTTGCCCACCAAGTAGACTTATGCACCTCTAAGTACAAGGGAATTAGCATCTCGTTTAACTATTGTTACTTGGATGTATCCATTCAAATTATTATTCTTTCATTTTCACATTTGTTCATAGCATTTTTATTTAATAAGCATGCTGGCCAATAATTCCTTGTGCACGATGAACAAGGTTGACATGTTGAAGTTAGGGGTTCTTATTGTTATGCAATCCTTCAATGACATGGCCTGCTTGGTTGTGGGTCTAATGCTAGTACTTATATCTAATCAATTATGGAATCGGAGGAAAATTATTGTGTGACTAGGGATGGAGAATGAGCACTAAAAGAATGATGGTGGCATGGATAGTCCATACATAAGTTTTGTCTAACATAGGATCTAATGCTGCATGCATACTTGCCGAGGATAAGAAATTATGTAATTTGTGGAAAATTTAATGCATGAGAAGGTATTAAAAGGGACACTTACCGTACTTTACAACTAAATTCATGCCAAGTAACAAGTGCAACAAGGTTCATTATTAGACAAACCGAATCAAATTGGTGGTGGATATCTCATCTAAGCTCGTAAGAGAGAGTGAACATTATGTTTGATAATCACCGTCTTCTATGCATGTTTAATGAAGAAATTTTCTCGATTCATTTGATGGTGACATTTTTCGGTTTGTGTTGTGGCAACTGTTCGTAAATTATTTCAGCTAGCTTATTGTAAAATCTTTTTCCCGATTGACTTTCCTCCTTTTTCCTTCTTATTTTCAGTTGATCTCCTAATTATACGTTGAGGCCACATTACATAGTTGCTTATATTCCGTGTGATAGTGTTGCTTGGGAATTTTATCAACTTTGGTGTTGTTGAATATTATGGCGATACTACATTTAAAGATGTTCTTGATGCTATTCTGAAAACGATATTGCCAATTTCTTTGGATGATATATGGGCTTTTAGAAAGGTAGGCATTGCCTTTGATTTCGTACTTTCAAGCATACGGATTAACAAAATCTTTATATATATATATATACATGCAATGTATTAAAGTCGGTTATTATTACATTTCATTAGCATGGGAAGCTATTTGTTGTATTATTAACAAGTTGGATATGCCGATAATCCCCGTGCTATTTCTACCGTGTTCGGTAGGATTTTCCATCACAAAAGGCATAGAAGTCCTAGAAATCTGAATTGTTATTTTCCATTGATCTCGTAAATTTATTTCCCCATGTTTTGTTAAAAACAAGTTGATTCCACTCCTTTTCATTACAAGTTCTACTTTCTTGTTAAGCACCATATTATGTTAATGCATTGCATCGGAGTTCTATGTTCCTCATTTGGAAAGACCTTTTCTTTGTGTTCCTCATTTGGATCACAAGTGATTTATACTCGTTATTTCATTGTTCTCTTCTATATTTATATTTAATTTTGATTTTTCAAAGTTCTTCCAAGCTTTGCATTCTCTCCTCTTGCTTATAGTGATTTCAACTTGTAAGCCGTAACTTCTAATGTGGTATTTTCTTAAATTGTAAACTACAACCGTTTATCTTGCATTTTCTTGAATCTCGCACAAATGTTTTTAGCTAACTCGTTAACATACATTTTCTTGATTACGTTGCATTTAATAATGTATGATTGCATTTCTTATAGCATGTTTGATTATTCATATCGAAAGAATGTATATGAAATGTTTAAGGTTTTCTTTTTTCCTTGTCTTTAGCTCACTCCGACCTACTTTGCAGTCTTGTAAGTGCTTTTGAACAATCATTCGGCTTTCTTTTTGGGTCTACATTCTAGCACATTTACTTGTGTTATTGGATCCATTGAGTCAAGACCTAAATCTTCCGATTTTATAATCTCATTACAAGTCGGTGTAACATTTCGGGTCTCTTACTCTTGTCATTTTTAGTGTTCATCATGGACTCGTGTCATCCATCCTATGTTGGCGACTCTTCACAAAGACTTAAGGATTATAAATCATCGTGTTAAATTTTGTTCTTCAAATAACAAGATGTTCCATCTAGAAGTAGTATAGTTATGTCCATGCTGGCAGTTTTTCCGATTATTTTCTTTTCTATTGCAGTGTGTATTGATTGTTGATAACTTGGCAACTTTCTATTTCTTCCACATTACAATGGAAAAGTCACCTAGTTCGGTAGTCGCTAGAAGTCTTAATATGCAGAATAGAGATCTACCTGTTTTGTTTTTCAAATGTAAGTAAGATGTGAATATTTAACGATTTTCCCGAGGATAACATGATTTTACTACAACAATCGATCTCTTTTCTTTTTCCTTAGAAAATAAAACTTCTCTTCAATTAGCTAGAGATTGGAGAAGGAAAATATTTCTTGTGCCAATCAATTCAAATTTCTCCAAAGAAAAGTTCTTAAAAAAATTTCATCACGTTTTTGACAAATCAAAGATTTTTGTTACTTGGCTTCGCATTTTAGGTGTTAGCCGATGAATGCATGTATAAGAAAAAAACAATTACAAGTTGCGAAGGATGTTCAAATAAAACATCCGACATTATCTATACAAACAAATTTTCTCTAGTTTTTGAATTTTTTAATGGGATCTATTTCATAATGGGTTCCAAATTCTTGATATTCATTCTACTTTAAAAGTGTATGTGTGGGTAGTGTAAGAGAGAAAACACTCGGTCTACACTTGCCATTCATGCAACCGATAGGGTCCAATATTTTCAAATGCTTAGAATCATAATTTTCAATATAACATCATATTTTTCAGCACTGTATCTTGATAAACAAATTACAAATATAATTCTTGTAATTATAGCTCCGTAAGTGCTAGAAATTAATGTTTTGATGTAGTATCAAGTATGCAGCTTCATTCATTTACAACCGTTCAATAAATTTTTGTTTCCTTATCTCGCTGGTTTTGTTTTGATGTAGAATCATTTTATTTCTTTAGATATTGAAAACACTTTGAGATCATATTATTTGAGAATCATAAGCAACTAGTGGAGTCTTTTTAGCAAGTCCAACACTAAGCTCGTAGTGATCCACTGTTCTTGTTTCACATAAACTTGATAATTAAAGAACTCGAACTCCGGAATGCTTACGCATCTCCCTAGAGGCATGCCTATGTCCAGCCATCCCATTAAAAACATACCACGGAATAAGTTGAGTCGTGTGTTAGTAGATAGCCAATTTGATTCACTTTTACTCGTGTTGGCCAAAGCTTGGCGATGAAATTGGCAGTGAGTGTTGGTGATAGACATCAATAGAAGAGCTTAATTGTGCTGACGAGAAAAACATGGTGATTTTTCGGATGCCTTCGGATCTAAATACGTCTAATTTTCCTTGTGGTGTTTATGATTGGAGAAAATTAAAAAGTACAATTGATGACCGACCTTGTCGTAGATTTTATATGCACCTTGTTCAATAGAAGTAGTTTACCTTGATATTTCATGTCAATTAGACAATCCAATGCTAATTGGATAAGCAATTGATCTTTTTTTTTAAAAAAAAACAATTGACTTTACATTATTTTGGCTTTTTTGTTGCTTGCTTGCTAATTTCAAGAAAATGATAGGTCGTGCCCTTTCCTTACCGAAAATTTGATTTCTATGGTCCTTCAATGCGGTCATTGTTTGCACTTTATCCCGCATACTCGTTTTCTCTTTAACTTAAATTTAGGTAGCTCTTTGATGAACTTCATATGATTCAAAATGGTAGCAAATTAACCGTTATTGGCTTTACTTGTTCTTCATAGTTAAGTAGTGGGATCTTGTTTCATATGTTATGTATATGCAACAATTTAGATCTTGCTTCTTTTTCCTGCATAATTCCGGCATCCACTTTAATGGTAATCCTTGGTTTTGTCCGAACATTAAGTCGATTACTTGGATTTGTCTTTAGATGTTCCGCTTTTCTAAAGTTTGAAAGTAGCCGAGTATATTTCTTAATAAGGGGAGGGAAGGATATTGGTGTGCTATTGTGCTTTGGAATTGCTTCATTCGTTGTTTTTATACCTAATCAAACCCAAATAAAACAACATGGTTTTGTACCTAACATTTTGGTTTTCCGTCGTCAATTTGTTTTTTGGATTCTAAAACAACTAAATCTAATTCTTTTCTATATATATTAAAACAAATTTGGAGTGAAACCCGATTGAATTTCCAATATGAAAATGAAATCAATCAAAGTTTTTCACTTTAGTTCGGATATTCAATCTTAAGAATGCATTCCTTCGGTCGCCTACTAAAGAAGTTGACTTCCTAGCACTACTCGACTAATTTGTTGTTGAGAAATTACCTCTTCATGGTTTTTAGCTGGAAGCTTCAAATCTTTCTTGTTAGGCCATTAGTATCTTTCTTTCATATGTTTTTTAGTTTTTATATATTTGAAATTTATATCTATTCTTATGGGATATTTATTCCTTCTCATCATGAAATTTAACATGAAATTAAGAAACAAGTGGAGTTGGTGGAAAAACAGAGGACCAATACTTGGTTACATTCTTGTCGAAGGATTGGCCTAGGGTGGAAAATAAAAAAAAATTTGTTCCTTTTTATCTTTTTGTTTCGAGTGCTTGTTTCGGAGCTTCAATCTACAGTATTGAGCATGCAAACCCAAAATTACCAAACAAAACTAATATATTTTTAACTTCAATATTTCTTTCAAATATTATAGGCGGAAGTTTGTAAAGCCATTGGCTTGAAGATATTAAATCAGCTGGTTTCGAGAAAAATGAGGTTAGTTTTTCTTTTTCTCTAGTAGAGAATAGTGATTGTTTCCATACATCCGGGATATATAGAATGAAGTTATAATCATACCAATGTTCTTAAAGTTGTCAAACTCTTATCTTAACAAGTCGATTCTTTTATTCTTGGTGATAGTAGATGTAAAGGTCTTTCATGTTTATCACTTATTATGCATTTATGCTACTCTTACCCTCTTAGTGATATGCACCCATTTTATCTAAATGGGGGTTGACTCTTGGGTTGTTTTTTTTGTCACCATAAGTATAAAGCATGGAAGAATGCTTTCTTGAATTGTTCTTGATTCGTTTTCATTTATACGAGAGACTTATTTAGTTTATATTGTAGAAAATATTCGCCTTATATATTGTTCGTTTAGATTACATACAAAGAGGAATACAAAAGTGTCTATACTAAAAAAGAATTCAATACAAATCAAATCTCCTAATTTATTTTTAAAATCTCCTCTAATTTATCTCCAAATCCGTTGGAACAGATTTTCTCTTAATTAGCAGCCTCTTGATCCGATTGCCACCGATTTCTCCTTCTCAACACTCTTTCTCAAGCTAGTTTGTAAATGTCTTCCATAGCTAGCTTGCTTACTAGGAAATCAAACTGTTTCTTCCGTAATCCCTTAGTGAGTATATCACTCGCCTATTTGGTGGTTGAGTATATCACTCGTCCGTTCGGTGGTTGGTATATAAGGAATACAATTTAGGTCACTTTCGAGTTTTTTTTTTTTTTGATAAAATCTCTATCCACTTAAATGTGCTTGGTTCTATCATGTTGAAGATGGGGTTGTGCAATCGAAATGGCAGCCTTGTTATCACAATACACTTTCGTAAGAAGTGACAAGAATTTTTAGATCTTTTAATAACTACTTGATTTACACTACTTCACAAATCTCATGTGCGAGGGATCTAAACTCAGCTTTTACTTTGAGCTAATACATTATTTCTTAACTCCGTCGAGTGACTAGATTTTCCTCATCAAAAGTGCGAGTATCCCGATGTGGATCTTCTATCGAAATGCTTCTCGTCCAATCAGCATCCGTACGCATTTCAACATTATCATATTTTTTAAACTTCAAGCTTTTCCCAAGTGTCCCCTTTAGATACCTTAGTATTTTGTAGGCGAGTCTCAAAGTGGCGAGTGCATAAATTGACTTATTATGCTTGCAACAAAAGCTATCTCGGGATGAGTATGTGATAGATTTATCAGTCTTTCCATAAGTTGGTGTACTCGTTTCCCTATCAATAATATCTTCATCCTTAGCGAGGATTAGGTTAGCCTCAATTAGTGTTTCGGCTACCTTGCACCTCAATAGATTAGATTCTCCGGGTAAATCAAGGATTTACTTTCTCCGATTTACAAATATTCCTTTTGATCTTGCAATTTTCATTCCAAGAAAATATTTTAATGCTCCTAGGTCTTTAATTTCAAACTCTTTTGTTAGCTTCCTTTCCAATCTTGCAAGTTCTTCATAGTCATCACCTATTAGGATTATATTATCCACATAGACAATTAGAATTGCAATTTTTTCCATCTTAGAATGTTTATAAAATAATATGATCTCGCTTGACTTTGGTGAAAGACATAGCTTTTTATTGCATTCCCAAACCTTCCAAACCATGCTCGTAGAGATTGTTTCAGTGCCATATAAATACTTCTTGAGCTTACACACTATTTTTTCCAACAATTTTTTCAAAACTTGATGATGGACACATAAACACTTATTCTTCCAAATCTCTATTCGGAAATGCATTCTTCACATTCAGTTGATGTAAGGTCCTCGTTGAAATTGACTACAAGAGACAGCTTAAACTCGAATAGAGTTAATTTTAACTATTGGGACAAAAGTCTCTTGGTAATTAATACCATAGGCTTGAGTAAAACCTTTAGCAATAAGTCTTGTTTTGTATCTTTCTACACTTCCATCAGCCTTACACTTCGCCGTAAATATTCATTTATAACCTATTTTTCTTTGGTCCGTGGGTAACTCTACAACTTCTCATGTCCCATTTTCACTAGAGCACACATTTCCTCCATTATTGTCGATTTTTATTTTGGATCATCAAGTGCTTTTTGAATTTTTTTGAAACAAACAGATTATAGATTTCTTATGTAAATGTTCTATGATTAAGATAGTTTATCATATGAGAGATATTTTGCCATAAAATGGCTAGTACAGACCAAGCACTTTTTCTAAATGTTATGGGAATGTCAAGATCATAACATGTATCAAGAGTAAGAATAGTATTGGATAGTAAAGGGTTACGATATCTTGCATGTCTACGCATTCATCACTCCGGATGTCTTACCGACTTTGTTTCTTGGGAATAATAGGCTCTCTAAGATTTTGATGATTCTTTTTTGTTTTGTAAACTCTAAACTCAAGTTCCCGTCGTTTAGGATTATTTAGTAGTATTTCTTCTCCCGTCAAATTTTTAATATTTTTTGGCTCTATAATATTAGGAACAACCAGCTTTTGGAAATTTTTAGAGGAATCTACAGCTTTAGGTAAGAGAGTGGAATTAACTTTCCGTAAATTTTCTTCACTTTCTTTCTCCTTTTGAAAAAAATTTTCTTCAAAAAAGATTGATGTTCAAGGAAGGAGACATCCATAATGACAAATTTTTTAGGTGCTAGGATTAAAACATTTGTACCCATGTTTGTTTGGGGCATAGCCTATGAAGACATTTTTTCTACTCGGGATCTAATTTGACTCGCCCTTAGTAGGTAAATGGACATAAGCAATGCACTCGAAAACTCCTAATGGTAAATCCGAATAGATCTAGGCTTCGAAGAAAAAAAAATTAAAGCACTCAACTGGTGTACTATAGTTAAGAACTTGAGTAGGTGTCCAATTTATCAAATAGGATGCCGTTAAAATAGCTTCCCCCATAGAAATTTGGAAACATTTTTAGCAAAGATAATGCCATGAGAAACTTCTAGCAGATGTTTGTTTTTCCTCTCAACAATCCTCGTTTTACCGAGGAGTATTGATACAAGTTGATTGATTTTGAATACCCTTGTGTTTTGAAAAATCACCAAGAATCTCTTTAAAATAATCAATGCTATTATCAAGTGTGGAGAATACTCTTTTTTTTTTTATTAAAATTGGTTTTCAATCATTGTATAAAAATTTTTAAATACGGTTTCAACTTTTGATTTTTCACTCATCAAGCAAACCTAACATAGGCGAATATGATCATCAATAAATGTCACAAACTATTTTTTTTCGAAATCGTGCTAATCCACGAAGGACTTCAAGCAAGTACTATGGATAAGATAAAATAGTTTTGAAGGTTTATAAAGTTGTGAGGGATAAATAATCTATGACTTTTGGACAAAGTACAACTTTCACAATGAAATATTGAACAATCCAATTCTCGAAATAACATAAGAAAAAGTCTTTTCAAATATAAAAAACTAAGATGTCCCAACCTATAGTGCCAAAGCATAATTTGATTCATGATAGAAAAAGAACTGATACTACTTAAGCCTTGAGATATTTTACCCTTAGAATCTTCATCGGTAAAATAGTAGGTCTATCTATCATCCTAATATTGTCAATCATCCTCCTTGAATTTTGATCCTAAAACACACAATGAGTCGAGAAAGCAACTCGGAAGTTAGAATCTTTAGACAATTTGCTAATGGATAGAAGATTACAAGTTTAAGTACATAGAGAACAGATTTAAGGGAGAATGTTCTAGATAAGGTTACCAAACCTTTACCAACAATAGGAGAATGTGATTCATCCGATATATGAACTTTTTCATAATCGAAATATGGTTATAAGTATGAAACAAATTTGAAAAACTTATCATATGATCGAAGCTATTGAATCACCGATCTAAGGAGTAGGAAAAGAATGACATACTAGGGCATTAGGATTACTACCCGAATGTGTCAAAGAAGCATTATGTGCATCGAACAATCTAGAATTAGATTTCAACGAGCTTTAGGATGTGATCTAATTACTCTTTATTGAAAGAGGCGATCTTGGCTTCATGAGCAAAGGTTGGTCAACCCTTACTCTCATTTTTTCCTTTTCATTTAGCTAGTTTTCCATGCAACTTCCAGTAGGTTTCATGTGTGTGCTTTGGCTTATTGCAATAGTCACATCAAACATGATAGTTTTCCTCCAATTTCTTCGAACCATTCTCGCAAAGACATGCCTCTACAACAAAGGCAGAATTCTCCATGGTTTTGTCAAATTTTTCTTCCCTAACATCACAAATTTGTAGCTTTTTCCCCTTTGAACTTCAAAAAACACTTCTCCAATGGAGGGGAGTGGTCTGTGTACCCATAATTCTATCTTTAACTTAATCAAACTCAACATTAAGGTCGATAGAAACTTGAATATACAATTATCCTCCGCCTTGTTCTTATAGTGATGGTAATTTTTTGATGATTTCCACTCATAATTGTCACTCGAATGTCTAAATCTTGCCATAGATGTTTCAAAGAATTAAAGTATTTTGTAATACTTTCCTTACCTTGGTGGATTATTTTTAAGTTTCAATGTAAAACACTTCGGATCGATTGCTCAATTCCGAATAAATAAGATTAATATTGTCCCATAACTTCTGGTAGTGTGGTAACTCATATAATTGGAGTTGCTTTCATCCTTTATAGAATTTTCAGCATCTCAAATGGAGTAATCTAGATCATCAAGGGTAGGTTTCTTCTTTTCTCCCGTTATGTAGCCAATTTTCCCTCTCCCATGGATGTACATTCGCACCGATTGAGACCAATGTAAAAAATTTTCTACATTCAATCGTATGGTTGTAATCTAGACCGAATAGGAATCGAAGTAAGTGGATCGGGTGTATTGTTTTCTTGATGGGGTTGTGAATTTCATGAGTTTAGTTGAGATTTTGATACAAAATCAGACATGGTGAAGGAAGATGGAGAGTGGATAAGCGACTTAAGGGCCTAGAGTATTTTCTCGAAATGGACAGTGGTTGGAATTTGGTTAGGATTAGGTTTTTGGCCTAGAATTTTGATACCATATAGAAAATATTCGGCCTTATATTTGTTTTGTTTAGATTACTTAGATATAGGAATACAAAAATGTTTATATTAGAAAAGAATTCTATACAAATTAAATCTTTTAATTTATTTCCTAAATCTCCTCTAATTTATCTCTAAATCCGTGAGAAATAGATTTCCTCCTAATTAGCAATCCCTTGATCCGACCGTTGCTGATTTCTCCTTCTCAAATATATCAACAATTATAGTTTTTTCTATAGAAATATTTTCTTTTATGTACCAACCGATATTCTTAGAGTCTCTAATTTTACTTTTCTTTCTTTGTTTTGAGATTTTTGCAAATGCCTATGATGTAAATGAAAATGCAAACATTGTTCATTTCACTCATGGGAAAAATGATCTTTCTACTTTTTTTCAATCGCTTGCTTTGTTAATATATTTTTTGTGTTATTCTTAGCTTTGATTAGAGGTGTCAAATTTAGCTTAAAAGGTGATAAGACCTTTGCATTGATTAGAAAGGCTAGAAAGTTTTCTCGTAGATGAAAAAATGCACTTTGTGTTGTTAACGATCATTTTTTTTATGAAATCATTTATGAAAGTTTATCTTTATGGTTAGAAATCAGTAGATTTATATTTTTGGCCGAGCATGTTTAAAGATTGCATTTTTGTCGCAGAGAATCGTCATTTCGATATGAAACAACATATTTCATATATTATTTGATTGTTACATTTGGAAAAAGATCGTTGCCTTTAGCACACATATAGGCCGCAAGCGTATGTGTATTGAAAGTTTTTAAGAATATTTTATTCAATTATGCGTTGAGATAAGACGAGTACGTATTTATTGGTAGAGACCTTTTTTAATATGCTTTATTGGAAAAAACATATAAATCCCTATATTATAGTGAGTTACTATTTAGAAAATTAACCTAAATATTTAGGAGACTAATGATCAATTCTTTAAAATAGAATGATTTTTAGAATAGATTAATCATACAAGATCTTTTTACACTTTCCCTCAAGTCGAGGCATATATGTTAATCATTTTCAACTTGCTTATTACCTCTTCAAAGCTTGGTTTATGCAAACCTTTGATTAGAATATCAATTATCCGAATTTTAGTAAGGATATAAATCATGCACACACTTCTATTGTCAATCTTCTCCTTTATGAAGTATTGATTAATTTCTATGTGTTTTGTTCGATTATGGTGAATAGGATTTTGAGCTATACTTATTATCGTCTTGTAGTCATAATACGAACTTCATGGGAGAGTTGTTAGACATCTTTAGTTCTCTAGGCAATCTTCCTAGCCATATTCCTTAACAAATACCTTGAACTAAAGCTCGAAACTTAGCTTCTACACTACTTCTAGCAACTACGAGTTGCTTTCTTACTCCTACAAGTTACAAGATTACCCCGACATATATGCAATAACTCGAAGTTGACCTTCTATCCACAGGAGCACCTGGTCTACTCTACAACAATATAAACTTCTATCATTCTACATTCATTTTTCTTAAAAAATGAACCCCTATCGAAAACATTCTTTAAATATCTTAAAATTCTATAGACTACATTGAGATGTGTCTCATTAGGTGAATGCATAAATTGACTAATCACATTTACTAGAAAGGCAATGTCTAGTCTTGCGTGTGATAAGTAAATTAGCCTTCCTACAAGGCTTTGATATTGTTCCCGATCAACTTCTCTACCTCCTTCAATATCTAATTTAGTATTTGAATCCATAGGTGTCTTGGCTAGTCTATAACCCAACACAACATACTTGTATCTTGAAGAAGATCATGTACATACTTTTGTTGTGTTGTTGTAATCCCCGATTTGTTTCTAGCAACTTCCATATTAAGGAGTACCTTAGAGTTCCCAAGTCTTTCAATTCAAATGCTTATGCTAGGTAATTAAAGAAGTTAATTCTATGTGATCATCTCCCGTTAGGATAATATCATCCAAATATACTAAGAATTCCTATTTTTCATCTTTAGAGTGCTTGTAAAACAATCCGTGGTCGATTGTGCTTGAACAAAACCCCTAATCTTGATAAGTTGAGAGTAAATTTCCCAAACTACTCTCTAGGAGGTTGTTTTAGTCTATACATTAGGTTGTCTTTTTTTCAAATCCAAAAGGAGCATCCATATAGACTTCCTTATTTAAGTCACCATTTAGGAATGCATTTTTTACATCTAATTGTTATAGTGGTCAATCAAGATTAAAGGTTAATGAGAGAAGAAGTATTACCGTATTTAGCTTAGCCATTAGAGCAAAAGTCTCTTAATAGTCAATTTCATATTTTTGAGTAAAGCCTTTGATCACAAGCCCGACTTTGTATCAATTGATACTACCATCGGCATTGAACTTCATTTTGAAAATCCACTTACAACCCATTGTTTTCTTCCTTTCGTGGAGTTCCGTAATTTCCTATGTGCCATTTTTATTCAAGGTACCTACTTTTTCTTGAACGGTTGCTCTCCACTTCGGATCGACAAATGCTTCTAGTATTTTTTGGAACCTCTTGTTCCTAATAGTGAAGTAGTAAAAGCATGAAATTCGGGAGATAACCTTTCATAAGAGACAAACCCGGATATGGAATGCCGGGTATATGACCCGGTTTTTTTTTTTCCTATGAGCAATTGGAATATCTAGCTCTAAAGTGTGGTTTTGAAGCTCAATATCATGTTGAATAGGTTCATTGGTACCTTTGGTAGCAGGACTTAGATTTTGGTCAAATTTTTTACCATGTTGAGTTTTAGGTTTTTCCTCCTTTTGAGAATGTTTCCTATATGAATAAAAAAGTAATTGTGGTTAGGAGTTATCTTTTCTTGTTTCCAATGTTTCTCTCGTGTGTGTTGAGTGGCACAATAGTAGATTGAGATTCAATATTAGGGATTGCGGTTGAAATTGAAAGGGAAGATGGGGAGAAGGATTATATTTTAGGTATATTCCAAGAATTATCTTCTTCTAAAATTTCTCCTCTAAAATATTTTGGAAAATAGATGGATTAAAAAAAAAAGGCATTCATAGATACAAAAACATGATGAAGTGATAGAAAATAACACTTATACCCATGTTGAGTGAGAGAATACCCAATGAAGACACATTTAATTGGTTTTGGGTCTAGCGTAGAACGATTTTAAACATGTATAAAGGCTGGACAATCGAAAGTCTTAAGTTGTATAGAGTAAATAGAACAAAAGGCATGGTTAACATTAAGACTAGCAACTTCAAAGAGGTGATGATTTTTTTCTCGCCACATCATTCTGCCGAGGTGTGTCTAGGCATGAACTTTGATCAATTATTTCATTAGTTTGAAGATAGTCTCCAAGAATTGCATTAAAATATTTCTTTTCATTGTCAATTCTTAATGTTTGTATAAAGGTGTGAAATTAGGTTTTCATCATTGATTGGAAAGTTTGAAATGTTTTTATAGTCTTAGATTTTTTTTTTTAAATAGATAAACCTAACAAACTTGAGTGTGGTCATCGATAAAGGTGATAAACCATCATGTACTAGAGATTTTTTGACATTAGAGGGTCCCTATATGTCAGTATGAATGAAAGAAAATGGACGAGACTTGGTGTGGTTAGATTGGGAAGGATGTATGAGTATGTTTAGCAGGATGACAAATTTTACAATTGAAAGAAATAGGATTTTTATTGATAAATAAACTTGAAAATAAATGTTTGAGATAATGAAAGTTTGGATGTCCTAATCTATGGTGTCACAACATTATTATAGCGAAGTAGTCACTCTCAATCATAGTAGCTTGCTTAGTCACATATTTATTATCCTTGAAATAGTAGAGTCCACCTTCTTCTCTAGCAATGCCAATCATCCTCCTTGATTCCAAGTCCTGCAAGTATATAAGAGTTGTCAAAAAAAAAAAAAAGCAATGCAATTAAGCTCATGTGGAATCTTACTAATAGAGATCAAGTTACTTGTCATATGATCAAATGCCCCAAAGTCAACTATCCAAGTATTTGTATTTTTTGCATGTAGAGTTATACATTTATGGGTATAACTACTAACAATCGTATTACTCTTTGTTGATTGACCTA
This sequence comes from Dovyalis caffra, assembly GCA_963924115.1. Lineage (NCBI taxonomy): Eukaryota > Viridiplantae > Streptophyta > Magnoliopsida > Malpighiales > Salicaceae > Dovyalis > Dovyalis caffra. The sequence goes on from CAWUPB010000351.1 coordinate 72,106, forward strand.
ATAATTTCTATAACTATTCCAAGTTGAGACTTGCTTAGGAATACACCATTTGACTCATTGTTAGAACATGTTTTCTCGCTTTTCTCCTTTACTATTACTTGAAAACCTTTTTTATTTATTCCTCAAGGCTTTCAATTCACTCGGTTTTTCATGGATATCCCAACAAGTATCACCCGTATGACCAGACTTTATTGTAGTGGTTGCACCAAGGATGTCCCCGTCTTTGATTATTCTAATTACTTTTTTTATCTCCACTAAATGTGTCATAGGAATTTTGTACAACAAGGGTTATTGTATCAATCAACATTTCTCTAGCCAACATAGGCATGGAGTCTTTTTTCCCACCAATCCTAACACGTCTCCTATTGGTTTCTCGTCTTACTTCGCAAATGCTTCATTAATAGAGGGCAATGGTCTATGCCTCGGCATCCTTCCTCGCACCTCATCAAGCTCATGCTTAAGGCTAGTCAATAACTTATAGTCTTTCCTTCTCTAAATGCCTTTTAAACTTTAGATTCCCCGAAAGGTCTTTTCAATCTTTTTCATAATGCATATTCATCTCACGTTAAGTATTTGTAACTCATTATACAATACTTATCTACAATACTATCTTATCATATTTCCTTTCATTGAGTTTTAATCTTGAAGACTTGAGATGCATTTTCAAGGTCGAGTAGTTCATAATAACATCCTAAATTGCTTTGGCAATTCGGAGAAATAGGTAAGCGCGATTAATGTGAGGTTCCACCGACTTGATCAGCCCATGTTATATTGGTGAGTTATTGAGTTCCCGATTAGCATAGGTCTGGTTATTTTATGTTGGGTCGTTGAATCTCTAGTAGCGTGTCCCAAACTTCCTCTCCCTCGGATAACCATAAAAGCCGACTATGACCATTAAAGAAAGTTCTTATCATTCAACCTATGGTTGGTGATTTGTAATGATGATTGTTTGAAGGACTATGAAACCACCGATGACCGAGTGGATTCGGATGTGGTAGATAAGGACACGTTTGAATACTTCTTTCTTAAACTCATTGTTTGGTGGCTTCACATAAGGATAGATTTTTTAGGGTTAAGCAAGAGATAGTTAGTTGGACAACAAATAACCGAATAAGAGAACCGAGACTCTAATACCATAAAAGCTTCCAGGAGAGAGTATTTTATTCGACTATATATCGAGGTAAGATAATATATATTTATAGGCAAAGAGGTCTTTTCTTAATCTACTTTATTAGGAAAAAACATATAAATTTCTAAATTATAGTAACAACTACTATTTAGAAAATTAACTCAAATACTTACGAGACTAATAATCTACTTCCTAAAATAAAATGATTTCTAGAATAGGATAATCATACAAGATCTTTCTACTATAAATAAAGCTACTATATTGATTGTTTTCTTCTTCTTTTTTAATTTTAATTTAGTGAAAAAACATTTACCTATTTTTGACTATTAGACCTACCGGCATTGTTGCTTGTTTCATAAAATTTAGCCAAATCCAAAAATACCTTATAATTTTCAATGCAAAATAGCTCGCTATTTCCAAAACCACCCACTTGTCAAAATATTTCAAATCTCTTTAACTTCAACTCGTCAAAGTTAAAAGTGATGATAATATGGTGTTGATGAATCTTTCCGCATTCATTGGATTGGATTCTTGTGGAAATCATTCCTTGATTTTTCTAGTAATAATTCCCTAATTTATCGAGTCAATGCAAGCTATAATAATTGATCGTAATTATATCCATTAATTCTAATTTTCATAATTAAAATTTTCTAAGTTTAGATTTTATACTAAAATAACTCATACCCTTTTGTAATCTATAAATAAGCGTAAGCTTTTCTCAATAAGATAAGCATAATATTTAAGTGTTCATGGTATTAGAGCATTATGTGTTATTCCATTAAAAGAAAAAAATTTCTTGCCATCTTCTCGCCTTTAGCAATCTCAAAAATGTCAAAAATCTATGGAACAAATGTCAAGCTTAACTATACCAATTACTTTGATTTAACTTAGAATTTATCGTTATTAACAATTAAATTCCAAAACCCGCAATCATCATTTAATCTTAATGGCGTAAACTACCCGGTCTCATCCCAAATAGTTCGAACCTTTCTTGAAGGAAAAGGCAGGCCGAGTCATTTAATAGGTTCTATATCGAAAGAAGATGATCCAAAATTTAAAGCTTGGGATATGAAAGATTCATCAATCATGACATGGTTTTAGAACTCAATGCAACTAAAGATCGGTGGCAATTTTATACTCTTTCCCACATCGAAGACACTTGAGTTACTATAAAATAGACTTATTCAAAAGTCCATGATGCCACCTAGGTTTATGAGATTCAAACCAAATTCATTCAACTAAATAAGGTATTCTCTCGATCATTAATTATTATAATAAGATGAAAAACTTATGGATTAAACTCAACTATTACCGTAACTTTAAGATGAAGTGCAAGCAAAGATGCTATAATCATGTTGAAATTCATTGGAGGGGTGTGTGAGCTCTTGGTTGGCTTGAATGTTGAATATGATCAAGTTCGTGTAAATACTTGGGAAGGATTCCCTATTAATCCCGAGTGAAGTCTTCTTTACTATCCGGAGTGAAGAAGAAAAGAGAGGCATTATGCTTGAAACTCCACTTTGTGAAAGCCGAGTCTTAATTGCCTTGGTTCTTACCGCTATTGTTATCCCTTATAACACACAACGAATACTAACCGAATAGAGCACCTCATGTCATTAAATAGATCAACAAATAGCAAAGATGGATTGTTTTATAATTATTTTAAGAAATCTTGACATACGAAAGACATTTGCTGAAAGTCAGTACGGAAAACCACCTAAAAATGATTATTAGATGAAATTTTTGTCTTGAAATCATCAAGCCAATGTTGTCCATAGTGAGGAAAAAGATATTGTTGCCGCAACCCAAGATATGAGCAAATTGAAGCAAGAAGAAATTGAAAAACTTCGAAGTTTCCTAATAGCAATTGATAAACTCGGTGGGCTTTAGCGCAAAGACCTAATCGAGTAAGTTTTCTATAACTCACTCTCTAAATGATTCAAAGAGCGAGTTATAATAAAATCTAGTTAATAAGCTCAAGAACAATAAACCACATGATAAATTCCTCAAATCATTTCTCATCCTCTATCTCATATTTTGGTAGCCAAAAAAAAAAAAAAAAAATCGATGGAACTTTGATTACTATTGTTGGGAAAAGAATTATAAAACTTATGCCTTCATTTGTCTTTGAAATCGTTCTCCATGTTCCTAAATTGGTCGTTAATTTGTTGTCCTTTAAAAGGCTCACATCGGACTTGAATTGTTTTTTAACATTTAGTCCCGCTCACTATTTATTTCCGGATATAACCATGGGGAAGATGATTGGGCGTTCTAAGGAACATGAGGACTTTACTATCTAGATGCGAGGTATGTTTTTCAGTCTTACCTATTGAATCAATATGCAAAACAAGCTCAAATTTGGCTTCATTATGTTCAAATGGGTCATCCCTTTTTTCACTATTAAAAACTATGTTTTTATTTCAAAAAATAAATGCCAAATACCATAGTTGTCTTATCCTTTAAGGAATTTTAGATCATTTGAACCTTTCTCTCGAGTCCATACAAATGTTTGGGGCCATTAAGAATTTCAAACATTAGTGGGGCTTGTTGGTTTGTCTAATTTATAGAATATTATTGTTGGAACTAATTGGCTTTTCTTAATGAAAAATAAATCCAATGTGTGTTATTTTTTCCGTATTTCTTAAAATGATTCGTACACAATATGGGATTTATATTAAGTATATTTGTTCGATAGTTAGAGAGAATATTTTAATTAAGAGATGTCATTATTTCTTCAAACAAATGGCATACTTCATAAGTCCTCTTGTGTTGACACCTCAAAATAGAATAGGGTTGCGTAAAGGAAAAATTGTCATCTTTTAGAGGTTACTCGTGCCTTATTATTTCGGAAAAATGTTTCAAAATTCTATTGGGGGAAGTCATTTTAACAACTACATACTTTATTAATCAATTATCTAGTAGAGTGCTATGAAACAAGTCTCCCATTGACATATTGTTAGAATCATTTTCTCATATAAAACACTCATACCTTTCCTTACAAATCTTTTGTTGCACCGCCTATATTCATAGTAAAAAAAGATAGAAATAGTAAACTTGATCCAAGAGCCTTAAAGTCAATTTTCTTATGATATTCCTCAACATGAAAAGGGTATAAGTGTTATCACCTAAGTAATAAGAAGTTCTACAAATCAAAAGATGTTACTTTTGCTAAAAATCAAGGGTTTTATGATCATACTTATCTTCCAAAGGAGCTAGATTAGAAGACAATTTGGACTTAAACTTCCTTACTTTTGATCTCAATTCGGGCATATCAACCTCAATGTCTACCTTGAATCAATAAAGAATTTCTTTAGAAATTAAAACTTCAAACATTCCAAACTCTCTAGAAAAATCCCTTTCCATTGATAACGACCCGACCCTCGGAACTCGTGCAAGATCAAGCTTCTAAAGCAGGTAATAATACAAACTCTTTATCATTGGAATTTCATGAGCTTTTTTTTTTTTTGCCTATAATATTAAAAAAAGGAACATGTAACCGCACATAACATCCAATAACCAATTTTTATCTTATATACCAACCTACCTCCTTTACATAAGGCCTTTTTCATTGAGTCAAACGCTACCGAGATTCCAACTGCCGCTCAAGAAGCACTTAGAAGTGAGGAATAGAAAAATGCTATCATTGAGAAAATGAGAGCACTTGAGAAAAATAAAACTTGGGAGATTGTTGAGTTCCCTAAAGAAAAAAATTTAATTGGGTGCAAGTGGTGTTCATAGTGAAATATAATACGGATGAGATATTTGAAAAATATAAAATCGAGCTTGTTGTTAAAGGCTATACTCAAACATATGGGTAGATTATGAAGAAATTTTTACGCTTGTGGCAAAACTAAACACCATTAGGATATTATTATCCTTGGCGACCAATCTTAATTAGATTTTATAACAATTTGATGTAAAAAAAAAAATGTTTTTACATGCCGATCTAGAAGAGGAAGCCTATGTGGAGCCACCACCTAGATTCAATCAAGCTTTTGGACTAACAATATATGCAAGTTAAGAAAGGCTTTATCTTAAAGTCAGTCTCTTAGTGAAAGATTTATCAAAGCTATGGAACGAATGAAGTTCAAGTAGAGCCTTAGAGATCATGCATTATTCATCAAATGATCGAAGGTGAGAAAGATGACTACCCTAATAGTCTACGTGGATGATATTATTGTGACAGGAGATGATTCCGAGGAAATAAAAAAACTAAAAGATCACCTATTTATGGAGTTTGAGTTAAAAGACTTAAGAAAACTTTTAAGTATTTCCTTAGAATCGAGGTTATACTTTCAAAAATAGGATTTTTATCTCAACAAAAATATATCTTAGATCTACTCAATGAAATATGTATGATGGGATGTAGCCTTCGAAATTTCCATTGATTATCATCACAAGTTAAGTGAAGTCGAAAATAGTCCGAAGTTGACAAGGGAATATATCAAATGTTGATTGGGAAGTTTATTTATCTTGCTTATAAAGGATCAAATACGATCTATGCAGTAAGTGTTCTAAGTCAATGTATGCATACTCTTCGAGAAATACACTTACAAGTTACACATAAAGTCCTTTAATTTCTTAAGAGCACTACCAGGAAAGGAATCCTAATTGAATGAAGATCTACCTTTGGGTATTGTACCTTTCTTGGGGGAAATCTTATAAATTAGAGAAATAAGAAACAATCGAGTAGTCTCCGAGATCGAGTGTTGAGGTTGAGTTTTTAGAAATGGCCTAAGAAATATGAGAGCTATTATAGATAAAAATTATTCTAGAAGATTTAGGGATAGAATGGGAAGGCATTATGAAATTGTATTGTGATAATAAATTAGCTATCAAGATCGCATACAATCCTATTCAACATGATTGAATAAAACATGTGGAAATTGATCACTATTTCATTAAAGAAAAGCTCAAGAATGGACTTATTTGCACTTCTTATTTCCTCACAAACAAAAAATTGGCTAATATCCTATTGAAGGGACTTCCTAGTATAAAATTTGAAAGTATCACCAACAAAAAGGGAATGAAAAATATTTATTCAACGAGCTTGAAGAGGAGTGTTGATGAATCTATCTAGATTCATTGGATCGGATTCTTAGGGAAATCATTCCCTAATTTTTTGAATAATAATTTCTAGATTTACCAAATCAATACAAGTCTGTGATAATTAGTTATAATTATAGCTATTAATTATGATTTATGTTAGTAAAGGTTTCCTAGTTTAGATTTTATACTAAAATAGTTCATACCCCTAGTAATTTATAAATAGGCATAAGCCTTTCTTAGTAAGATAAGCACAATATTTTTGTGTTAATATGGCATCTTTCGTAGATAAAATGGTCGAGTTATGGTTATATTGATACATGTCTTGATCATGCTTCTTTCTTTTCTCCAAGCAAAAAAAAAAAAAAACCAAATAGATTTTTAGTCAAGTTGAATGAGTTGGCTCTCCGACTTGCCCATAAATATTTTTTATTTTATTTTTTAAAAATATCACATAATGAAAGTTTAGACGAGGCTATCATGGTTCGGTTAGACTTTTTGTTTTATGCTCGCATCTTATATATAGTTTTTTGTTTTTTGTTTTTTTGTTTTTTTTTTTTTGGTGTTTTGTTATAAAATGTTTTTGTCATGGAATAAATAGATCGCGATTCTTAGAGGCCTAGACTTGAGGATCCAACAACTTTGTAGATTCCCTTTTACTATTATGCAATCTACTCGGAATCATTTTTTGAATAAGGTTTGCATGATTTCCTTTTAAAGGACTATGATTTCATTATAAGTTCCGCCTAATGTTAGGAGAGTGTAACCCTTTACGCTAAACATCAAACCATTCATTTTTTGGAAGGTTTTTTTTTTATATATATATCTTGTTTTCAATCAAGTCTTCTACTTGTAAATCCTTAAGAATTTCATGCATTTTTCTTGTTCGTTTTTTTTTTCAATTTAGGCTTTAAAACAAAAATATAAGAAGAAAAAAAACACAAAGTTTAACGTGGTTCGGTTATGAAGACTTACATCCACGGGAGAAAGGTTTCAACTCTTTATTTCTGTCACTCCAAATACAGACAACGGTAGGTTCCTTTTATAGTAGCCATATACACCAAAATAGGAAGCCACAATTTAGGAAAATTAGAAGAGGAAATTAGGGCCATATTTCCTCTTGATTTTCTCGTGATTACGATGATTGATTTCTTCCTAAATAGGAAGATTCTATTTCTCCTAAATTGGAGGCATATTTCCCACACTCCTCCTCAAGCTCGGTGAATAGATATCGGTCATTCCCGACTTGCTAAGATAGAAATCAAAATTTGATTTACGAAGAGCTTTTGTCGAATATCGGGTTCTCGAGATTTGGTAGGGACATAGGACAGAACAATAGTTCCATTGTCTATCTCATTTTTTATAAAATTTCGTCAATCCTCACATGTTTCATTCAATCATATTGGATTGGATTGCAAACAACACCGATAGCTGATTTGTCGTCACTAAACGACTTCGAAGGGCTTGTTTCGGCATGTTTAGGTCCGTCATTAATTTACGAATCCAAATAAGTTCACGGGTTCCTTGAGCTATAGCTCTATACTCAGCTTCGCACTACTCCAAGCCACCACAGATCGTTTCTTGCTTCTCCAAGTCACTAGATTTTCCCATACCTTGGTACAATATCTAGTTGTTGACTTGCTATCATCAATACCTCCCGCCCAATCCGCATCCGAAAAGCCAACAACATCTCTAGCTTCATTTTTCTTAAACAGGAGACCTTTGCCAAGACTCCCTTTCAAGTATCTCGTAATTTGATTTGTCTGCTTCCATATGCCTCTTAGTGGGAGCATGCATAAATTGACTTATTATACTTACACTAAAGGCAATGTCCGGTATTATGAGTGATAAATAAATAAGTTTTTTTACCAATTGTTAATACCTTTCTTTATTTATTGGGGGATCATCATCCGATACTTTGTGCTTCTAGTGTCTTTCCAAAGGTGTACTAGAAGGGTTACAACCAAGCTTTCCTTTCTCCTTGAATAAATCTAGTGTGTACTTCCTTTATGAGATGAAAATTCCTTTGTGACTCCTTGCGACTTCCATCCCTAAAAAGTATTTCAGCTTCTTCTAGATCTTTTACCATAAACTCGGTTGAAGTCTTTTCTTGAGATTGCTAATTTCCACTTCATCATCACTCGTGATCACCATATCATCAACATATACAATGAGTATAGCTTGTTTACTCGACTCACTTCTATTCACAAATAATGTGTGATTTGCTTATCCTTGGTGGTACCCAAGACTCTTCATCACGATGCTAAATCTTGTACACCAAGCTCTAGGAGATTGTTTCAAGCCATACAATGATTTTTTCAATTTACAAACCTTGTTTACTTCTTCTTTCTCGAATCCTGGGGATACTTCATATACACTTCTTCCTCCAGGTGTACCATTAAGGAATGCATTCTTCACATCTAATTGATGTAATCTCCAATCCAAATTGACAAGCAATAGACAATAGGATTCGGATAATGTTGAGTTTGGCAACCGGTGCAAAAGTTTCTTCATAATCAATTCCATAGGTCCGAGTGAAGCCTTGTGCCACGAGTCTTGCCTTCAATCGATCCATTTTTTCATCGAGTTTATATTTTACTTTAAAAACCCACTTACTTCTAACTACTTTCTTCTCTTCCGGTAGTTGTACCATTTCCCAAGTATCATTGTCCGTTAATGCCTTCATTTCTTCCAACACAGCTTTCTTTCCAATTAGGATTTCGAAGAGCCTCATCAATATTTTTAGGAATTTGTAGTTCATCAATATGGGCAATGAAGGCCTTAAAATCTCCCGAAAGCTTAAAGTATGCAACATAATTTGAGATAGGATATTTAGGAGCATTAGTACGGGTTCTTACCCCTTTCCTTAAAGCAATTGGAAGATCCAAATCATAAGGTTGTTCACCACCTAACCCATCCTCTTCGTCATTGCTCGTTGCTAGACTCGCCACTCGGTTCGGACTCATGGGTTTGCATTGGAGCTCGTGGTCTCTTAGAATAGACTTGAATCGATTTTGGATCAACATTATTCAACTCTCCTCATTGACCAAGATCGGACCCTCCCCTTGATCGGTTCCATTGGGCTCGAATATAGAAACCACTAGGTGTGTAATTGAAGGAAAAATTACCGGAAAGGTGGGATTCCAATGTTTATCTCTTTGAGTATCATTCTCCCCTTGGAGATAAACTTGGGAGTAGAAAGGCCGATTCTCTAGAAAGGTCACTTCACAAGAAATAAAGACACGTTTGGTAGGTGGATGATAACATTTATAACCCTTTTGAATGGGAGAATAACCAAGGAAAACACATTTAAGGGCTTTCGGATTTAGTTTATCTCGATTAGGTTGAAGGTTATGAACAAATGCTACACACCCAAAAACTCGAGGTTGAAGAGTATTATGGACCCGTGAAGTAGGGAAGACGGATAGTAAAATACTAAGGGGAGTTTGGTATTTGAGAACTTTTGAAGGAACACGATTGATTAGGAATACGATCGTAAGGACTCGCTTCCCCTAAAAGTGATTTGGAACTCGACGTGCAAACATGATGGATCTAGCGACTTCTAAAAGATGATTTTTTCTTTCGAGCAATTCCATTTTGTTGTGGGTTAGACACATGAACTTTGATGAACAATCTCATTTTCTTGGAGATGGTCATTTAGTCCATTAGAGTAATATTCTTTTGCATCATCTCGTTTGAAATATGAGAATGGATGATTGAAAGACATTTGTAACAAGTTTATGAAATTGCTTGAAAATTCTTGTTACTTCGATTTTTCCTTCATTAGATAGACCCGAGCACACACGAGTATGATCATCAATAAAAGTAACAAACCATCGTTCCCCTGTAAAATTTTGTTTTCGTGATGGTCCCTATACATCACTATGAATTAAATGGAATAGACTTAAAGGTTTGTAAGGATGGGGAGGATAGGATGCACGTGTTTGTTTGGCAAGGATGCAATGTTCACATTGAAAACATGAAGGATTTTTATTGAAAAATAAATGGGGATATAAATGTTTCAAATAATGAAAACTAGGATGACCCAATCTATTGTGCAATAAATGAACATCGAATTGGAAAATGAGGATAAAACTATAGATGACCTAGAGCTTGAGGAGGGTCCAACACCTCACTTCCATTCTCTCTCTTTATTTCTCTCCTCCTCTCCCCCTCTCATTCTCTCTCTCCTTCCCCTTCTCTCTTTGTTCCCCCTCTTTCTGTCACACCCTTTCTGTCTCCCTCCCACTCTCTCTCTCTCTCACTCCCTCTTTCTCTCCTCTTCTCCCCGCCTCTCCCACTCTTTTTCTCTCCTATCCCTTCCATTCCTTTCCCTCACACACCCTCTCCCTCCCCCTTTCCTCCCTCTCTCTCTCTCTCTCTCCCCATCTTAGACACACCTACCTATCCATACCCCACATACATGCATATGTTACACCCACACAACCATTCAAGCATGCCTATACAAATACATAATCTAGATCGGGGGTTTTTGATTTCAAAATATTTTAGATAGTTGTTTATTAATCGAATTAAAATAAATAAAAAAATCAAAATCGGATCGAAATGTTATTTGGTTTTTGTGTTCGATATCGATTTTTGATAATTTTGTTTTTATTTTATTTTATTGTAAAATGCGAAAAACAAAAAATGACTAGGGGATGGTCATAGTTACACTTGTAGAAGAAGGGCGAGGACTCTAGAGGAGGGACACATGTTTGTTACTCGTTTTAGGTTTAGGGATTGCAATTAGCAATTTAGGGGGACAAGTTTTTTTATTTGGGAATAATGAGTTTTTTACTTATTGTTGTTTTAGGATTTATTTAAACAATGTCGCCTTGCTCATTTTGACTTGTAATTTTTATGTGTGTTACGTAAGGTTATCCTTAGCTTGTATTAAAAAAAAAAACTAAAAGTGAAGTGTTGAATGTTCATTTATCGTAATTGTAGACTTAACTCTCTTATTTATAGAATTTTATCTGATTTGTTTATTTTTCGTGTGGTTTTACTTGTACGGAATGAATTGTTTTGTCTATTTTTTTGTTTCAATCATCCGATCTCGGTTAATTGCTTTGAAACCATCCGATCAAATATTGATTGCTTTCAATTTTATTGTGCAAAATGAATTGTTTGTACGTTTTTTGTTTCAACCATCCGATCTAAGTTAATTGCTTTGAAGCCGTTCGATCAAATATTGATTTCTTTCAATCTCAACCATCCATCTAAAAAACCCTAGCAATCACGACCATTAAATCATATGCTATATAACTTCTTTTCATCCCAGTTTCATAAGCCTCCATCTCCTTCACCATTCTCCCCTTTGCAAAAACTCGCCGCACCACACAACCTGACCAAATACCCATTTTTGATCTTTCGATTCTTCACATTGTTAAAGAGTTGAGGATTGACAAAAGAGCCCGAGAGCCGAAAAGAAAGGAAGAGAAGATTAGACGAGATGGAGATGACTATTCTTGAGAAATGCGAAAGTATCAAATAGTTACAAGCCGAGATAGAATCTCTCCGGGTATGGTTCAAGTTTGATTGAACGACTAATTTCCAAACATTAGCTAATTGTGTTTATCCGAAATTAATTGTCTTTTGCATTTGAATTTGTTTTAGCCAAAAAGGTACGTAGATGTTAAGGAACGACTAAGTAAATCATATCTTGGGGTTGGTGAACTTAAGAAACATGTTGGTTGTCCATGATCTACCTTTCTAGCAACTTACATGGAACGAGTGCTTTTGAGATTTAGCTTTTTATGACGAGTTGACAAACTCGGAAAGGAAGCAGAATCACAAAGTCGGAAAAATGAAGAGCCAAGTAAATATGAATTATGAATATTTCAATTTTAGAATTAATTAATTTTCCCCCATTTGAATCGAATTTTTGTGACTACGGGTGCATTGCGAGAAGCGTTTACGTACGGAATAGAAAAGGCCAAAGATGATTGCTGATAAGATTGCCATATAAGCTACGGTGGAGGGAGAGTTCGACCTATGACTATCTTCGTATTCATGCATCATAAGATGTTCTAACCTCCGTTACATCTATCGGATTTTGAAGTGGACATGAATGAAAAACGTTTTGCTTGGCGAGGTTAGTTTATCATTCCAATTTCAATTCATTTGGCCTTCAGGCATGATTATGTGGCGAAAGTAATTTTCCATCGAAGTGGATCTTATTGATTCTGTTGTGTTTTCCCATTAGGGCATTGTAAAGCTCCCTTCATTGATGAAGCTCGCCTTCTTGCGGAGGTCGAAAAAATTGAGCACACATTAACGGTATGTTTCTTGGATCAATTTGCTTTGCTACATTTTTTTTTCTTTCATTGCTTGAATTTTCTTACAAGAAGATCCTATGGTTTTACATTATCTTATCCGAATGCTTGCAATGTTATAGGAGGAAGAACCAAGGAGAAACGAGTATGATGTTTGACATGCTTTTTGTGTCATCATCTCATTCTCTTTACGAGAGTATATATTTACTTGATAATAAGTGCAAGCAAATAACGGACAAAGAGCGAGTTAAAGTCAAGGAGCGTATCAATCCTGCGTTAAGGTTTGTGTTGAATTTATTTAACGGAATAATTTATGGAATTATTTACTTTGAGCTACGAAAGTGTGTTACTTTTATGGGATTCGAATGTGATTGGTTTCCATTTTTCACTTGAATTGTTCTTGATCATTGCTCTAGATGTGAACTTTGTTAAGTTTGAATAGGGAATGTTAAGTGACCATCCGGCTTGCAAAACTTTTTGTTCTTAGTGTCATACCTTCAAGTTGAATGCAATTGTCCTTTAAGAGTCAAACATGTAATGTGAAATCTAAAAAGTTGCTTAGTTGGTAAGACAATAAAGGGAAAGCAAACCGAGTAATAGTATAAGTTAACGGGAATGAGTTTGTATTCTTTCCTATTTCCTATCATGTATATTTCCTATATATTTTTCTCTTAAATTAGGAATATACACACGGTTGTAGGTTTGATCTATTTACCATGTATAGGTCGTTGTATCTTGTATATATATAATTAGAATATATGAAAGAAAGGGATTTCGCATATTAACAATTTGGTATCGAGCCTTGTACCCTAGCTATAGCTGCTCTTTTTCTTTTTTTCAAAACCCTAGCCGCGATTCGTTGCTCCTTTCTTCCTCAAAACACTAGCCACACCTCGGTATGTCTACCAAACCCGAGGTTGCAAATACCGACAACGAGAAAAACCTCCACCATAATTAGTCACGATGCTCCTTCATCCATCCATATTAAATTGGACGGTGCTAACTATCGAGTCCGGTCTAAGATCTTGGAGATGCATATTGCTAGAAGAAAAAAGAAGGGCTATATCAATGGAAAAAAGGCTGCATTGGTAGAAGATGATCCAAGCTATGATGAATGAGAGGCCGAAGATGCACTTGTCAAATCTTGGCTCATTAATTCAATGAGCGATAATCTAATGTCACACTTTGTGTAGTGTGACATAGCAAAAGGAGTTTGGGATGCTTGTGAAAAGAAGTTACCTTGATGCATCCGATTCTTCTCAAGTTTATAAACTCATGAAGAAGTCTTTTCAATCACGTCAAGGTGGTCGGCCTCTAGCTGAATATTACAATGAATTAAACTCAATTTGTATGGAGATTGATTATCGAAGGCCCAATGATATTACATGTCTTGTTGATATAGAAAAATATAGCAAACGTATGGCGAGAAGACGGGGTTTGTATCTTTCTTGCTGGTCTTGATCATAATTTAGATCAAATTAGTAGTCGTATTCTAGCTACTTCTCCTCTACCAAGATTAGAAGAAACCTACTCCTTGGTTCATCGAGAAGTTCAACGACGGAGTTACCATAGGGCGGAAATCCATTCTAAAGCTTCGGCTCTAACCGTCCAAAAGAGCACTTCTACAACTTCTCAATCTCGGTTTTGCACCCACTTGTCATAAGAATACACATACGAGTTGATGTTTCGTTGGAAGAAGCATGGCTATCCGAGAATGGTATAAACTCAAGCAAGCTGAGAGGAAAAACAAAAGTTTTACTCGGAATGCTATTGCCATAGACACTACTCCATCTTCTCGCTTCTCATGTATCTTGGACATCTTCCCAAAAAGGTAATTTTAGTTTATCCATTATTTCTACTTGTCCTAATACTTGGATTATTGATTCATAGGCCACCGATCATATGACTAGTAACTCTTCTATCCTTGATTCCCTAACATCTCCACCAATTAAGTACGTACAAGTTGCTAATGGGAACTCTATGCCAATCACGGGAGCTAGAAATGTCTCTTTCTTCGATATTTTCTATGTCCTCCGTTCTACTTGCACCTAGACTTTCAAACAACCTTCTTTCCATTAGCAAGATAACAAAAAATCTAAATTGTTATGTCATTTTTCACCCTACTCATTGTGTGTTTCGGGACAATCTTACGAAGATGACGATTGGCATTAGTAAAGAGAGGGATGGTACGTATTATTTGGAGGACAATCGAGGCATAGTAGTACCTCCTCGTTGCTTTCAAATAAAGAGAGAAAAATCTGATAGAGAGAGAATTATGCTTTGGCATTTTTAGTTGGGACATCCATCTTTTTCTTATTTAGAGTGATTGTTTCCTCAATCATTTTTCACTTGAATTGTTCTTGATCACTCGCTCTAGATGTGAACTTTGTTAAGTTTGAATAGGGAATGTTAAGTGACCATCCGGCTTGCCAAACTTTTTGTTCTTAGTGTCATACCTTCAAGTTGAATGCAATTGTCCTTTAAGAGTCAAACATGTAATGTGAAATCTAAAAAGTTGCTTAGTTGGTAAGACAATAAAGGGAAAGCAAACCGGTAATAGTATAAGTTAACGGGAATGAGTCTGTATTCTTTCCTATTTCCTATCATGTATATTTCCTATATATTTTTCTCTTAAATTAGGAATATACACACGGTTGTAGGTTTGATCTATTTACCATGTATAGGTCGTTGTATCTTGTATATATATGATTAGAATATATGAAAGAAAGGGATTTCGCATATTAACAATTTGGTATCGAGCCTTGTACCTTATCTATAGCTCTCTTTTTCTTTTTTTTCAAAACCCTAGCTGCGATTCTTCGCTCCTTTCTTCCCCAAAACACTAGCCACACCTCGGTATGTCTACCAAACTCGAGGTTGTAAATACCGACAATGAGAAAAACCTCCACCATAATTAGTCACGATGCTCCTTCATCCATCCATATTAAATTGGATGGTGCTAACTATCGGATCCGGTCTAAGATCTTGGAGATGCATATTGCTAGAAGAAAAAGAAGGGTTATATCAATGGAAAAAAAGCTGCATTGGTAGAAGATGATCCGAGCTATGATGAATGAGAGGCCGAAAATGCACTTGTCAAATCTTGGCTCATTAATTCAATGAGCGATAATCTAATGTCACACTTTGTGTAGTGTGGCATAGCAAAAGGAGTTTGAGATCGTTGTGAAAAGAAGTTACCTTGATGCATCCGATTCTTCTCAAGTTTATAAACTCATGAAGAAGTCTTTTCAATCACGTCAAGGTGGTCGGCCTTTAGCTGAATATTATAATGAATTAAACTCAATTTTTATGGAGATTGATTATCGAAGGCCCAATGATGTGACATGTCTCTGTCGATATAGAAAAATATAGCAAACGTATGACGAGAAGACGGGGTTTGTATCTTTCTTGCTGGTCTTGATCATAATTTAGATCAAATTAGTAGTCGTGTTCTAGCTATTTCTCCTCTACCAAGATTAGAAGAAGCCTACTCCTTGGTTCGTCGAGAAGTTCAACGACGAGTTACCATTGGGACGAAATCCACTCTAAAGCTTCGGCTCTAAGCGTCCAAAAGAGCACTTCTACAACTTCTCAATCTCGGTTTTGCACCCACTTGTCATAAGAATACACATACGAGTTGATGTTTGCTTGGAAGAAGCATGGCTATCCAGAATGGTATAAACTCAAGCAAGTCGAGAGGAAAAACAAAAGTTCTACTCGAATGCTATTGCCATAAATACTACTCCATCTTACGCTTCTCATGTATCTTGGATATCTTCCCAAAAAGGTAATTTTAGTTTATCCATTATTTCTACTTATCCTAATACTTGGATTATTGATTCATAGGCCACTGATCATATGACTAGTAACTCTTCTATCCTTGATTCCTTAACATCTCCACCAATTAAGTACGTACGGAGTTGCTAATGGGAACTCTATGCCAATCACGAGGGCTAGAAATGTCTCTTTCTTCGATATTTTCTATGTCCTCTGTTCTACTTGCACTTAGACTTTCAAACAACCTTCTTTCCATTAGCAAGATAACAAAAAATCTAAATTGTTCTATCATTTTTCACCTTACTCATTGTGTGTTTCGGGACAATCTTACGAAGATGAGGATTGGCATTGGTAAAGAGAGGGATGGTACGTATTATTTAGAGGACAATCGAGGCATAGTAGCACCTCCTCGTGGCTTTCAAATAAAGAGAGAAAAATCGATAGAGAGAGAATTATGCTTTGGCATTGTTAGTTGGGACATCCATCTTTTTCTTATTTAGAGCGATTGTTTCCTCAATTATTTTTCAACATTTCTATTTCTAGTTTAAAGTGTGAACAATGCATTTATGCTAAAAACCATCGTGTTTCTTTTAAAGTCATTTTTAATAAAAGCATTATTCCTTTTTCATGTGTTCATATTGATGTATGGGGTCCTTTCACTACTTCGCTTCGGGACATAAGTATTTTGTCTCTTTTATTGATGAGTCGTACGAGGGTCGATTGGGTATATTTAATGAAATTTAAGAGTGATGTTTCCCATATTATTTCTCGGCTTTACAACATGATTCTCACCCAATTTAACACTAAAATTAAAGTTTTTTATTCGACAATGGTCGTGAGTTTATGAATCAATCTCTTGCTAAGTTTATGACACAACATGGCATTCTTTTTCGGACAACTTGTGTTTATACACCCCAACAAAATGGCATAGCGAACGTAAGAATCGCCGTCTCCTTGAAGTGGCTTGAGCCTTATGTTTTACTATGCATGTTCCAAAACGTTTTTGAGTCTGAAGTTGTCAT
The DNA here is from genome assembly GCA_963924115.1 of Dovyalis caffra. NCBI lineage: Eukaryota > Viridiplantae > Streptophyta > Magnoliopsida > Malpighiales > Salicaceae > Dovyalis > Dovyalis caffra. The sequence goes on from CAWUPB010000351.1 coordinate 89,358, forward strand.
GACTACTTGTTTTTCTTATCAATCGAATGCCTGCTAGGATTCTTGATTTTCAAACTCCTTTAAGGATGTTATCTAGATTTCATCCTCTTCCATCTCGCTCTTAATAATTTTCCTAAGATTTTTAGTTGTGTATGCTATGTTCATATTCATTCTCTTCATAGAGATTAATTTAATCCCCGTGTTATCAAATGTGTGTTCCTTGGTTATTCTAATTCATAAAAAGGTTACAAATGTTTTCATCTTCCCACAAGAACCTATTATGTGTCGATGGATGTTTAATTCCGTGAAAATGAGTCCTATTTTTTTGGCGATATATCTATGGTTCCTCTTCGGGGGAGATTGGTAATAAAGAAGAGGAACAACTATGGTTGAGAGAAAAACACATATGAACCTCGAGTACGAGATAACATTAAGACAAATAGGGAATCCTTAGTTTTAGATGATCCTTTTGTTAAGGAAAATAAAATTGAACCGGATGATGAGAGACACGAGAGACCAACATATTTCTTTGAGAACGGATATTCTAGGAGAAAGGAAGATATCATTGTTACGCCTCCTAATTCTAATGCCTCCCTTGATGATACTACCATGCCATTTGATGAATCTTCTAAGACTCGACACTCGAGTTATGTATTTATTCTTTCGAATTTTCCGAAAATTCCAATCTCAATTCTAATATTGATCGAATAGGAGATATCCTCTTCGTGAAAGAAAAGCAAGCCGATAGATTCGATTTCTCAAAAACCTCCAATGTTGTTTACCTAATCTCCGACTTTATATCCTATCATTTTTTGTCTAAAACTAACTTAACATTTACTCTTCGGTTGTCTTATATACCTATTCCTAGTCATTTTTAGGAAGCCCTCAAAAATCCTAAATGGAAGGATGCAATGGTAGATGAAATGATGGCTCTCCAAAAGAATTCTACTTGGGAAATGGTTGATTTACCGAGTGGGAAAAAAGACTATAGGGGTGCAAATGGGCATACACTCGTTAAATACAAGCCGGATGGGACGGTGGAAAGGTACAAAGGTAGGCTGGTCACAAAAGGCTATACCCAAACCTTTGGTATTGACTATCAAGAGACTTTTGCACTAATCGCTAAGATGAATACTGTTTGCATCATACTCTCACTTGCAGTTAATTTGGACTGGTTTCTACGACAGTTTGATGTGAAGAATGTTTCCTTCATGGTGATATGATAGAGGAAGTATTTATAGATCCACCCCTAGGATTTACACTTGGAAAAAGAAAAGGTATGTAAACTAAAAAAAGCATTGTATGGATTAAAGCAATCACCAAGGGCATGGTTTTGGAGGTTGAGTCATGCAATGGAGTATGGATTCAAGCAAGCCTTGGTAGATCATACCTTGTTCTATAAACGGGATCATAATGATATTACCTTGCTTCTTGTTTATGTTGATGATATGATTGTAACAGGCAATAATAGAGATGAGATTGAGAAACTTCAAAGCTATTTAACCAAAGAATTTGAGAAAGGATTTGGGGCTTCTCAAATACTTCATAGGCATTGAAGTCTCTCAATCTAAGCAAGGCTCGTTTCTTTTCCAAAGGAAGTATACTCTAGATCTCCTTGCTGAAACCGGTAACTCTGCTTGTGAGCCTATAGATACTCCTATTGAGGTAAATCATGGTTTGTTTATTTATCCCGATCAAATTCCAGCAAACAAGGAGAGATATCAAAGGATAGTGGGAAAGTTGATCTATTTAACTCACACAAGGCCGGATTTAGCATATGCGGTTAGCTTGTGAGTCGGTTTATACACAATCCAAGTGATCAACACATGAATGCTTGTGGATCGAATTCGGCTTATTTAAAATCGGCTCCGGGTAAAGGTGTCTTATTTTCCAAACATGGACATCTTGATGTTGTGGGTTATACATACTTTGATTTTGCTAGTAGTAGATTGGATAGAAAATCTACTTTCGGATATTTATCGTTTCTTGGTGGCAACTTAGTGAGTTGGAGAAGTAAAAAACGGAATGTGGTTTCATTATCAAATGCGAAAGCTGAATATCGTGCTATGCACATGCAATCACCGAACTTTCTTGATTGAAAATCCTCTTAGAAGAACTCGGGTTTGGTCCAAAGAAGCCTATGGTGTTGTTTTGTGATAACAAAGCGACTATTGAGATTGCTTATAATCCAGGTGCAACATGATCGAACTAAGCATGTTGAACTTGACAAAAACTATATCAAAGATAATTTCGATTCGGCACAATAGAGATTCCTTATACCGAAGTTCGGATCGGTTGGTCGATATTATGTTTCATGATGTCGCTAGTGGACCATTCTATACTTCGTTATCCAAGTTGGGCATGTGTGATATCTACGCCCCAACTTAAGGGGGCGTTAGCGAGGAATGAGCTGTATTTTTTCCTATTTTCTATCATGTGTATTTCCTATATAGTTTTCTCTTAAATTAGGAATATACATACGATACTGTAGGTTTGATTTATTTACCATGTATATGTCCTTGTATCTTGTATATATATGATTAGAATATATGAAAGAAAGGGATTCCGCATATTAACAATTGTATATTAATATATTGAAACCAACTCGTCATCTAGGTGTCAAAGTTCATGTGGCTACTCTTTTCTCGCGGGGCTTGGATTTTCTCGTTTATATGTCGAATTATTTTCATTTTCAAATTTTATTTGGTTTTATTGAACTTTGATTTTTGCTTACAAATGTTTGTTTAAAATATTTGGACCATTGAATTATAGATTTCATTAGTAAAAATTAATGGTTATAAATTGGGTTCTTAATAAAGATGAATTGTGTGATTTGTTTGATTAGTCTTTCATTACCACTTAACAAATAAAATTTAAGGAGAAAGCTTGGGTTGTTTCTATGGAATTGAGAAGATATGGAAAGACATACGTGGAGAATGAGCTCGATTTATCCGTTGAGGTATTAATAGTTTTATTTTTTTTTATTGATCAATTTAGGTGAAAGTGATTGCTTTTAATAGTCATGTATGCTTGGATAGTATTGTTGTTGAATAAGATCATACATCACTAGATCATTCAAAAGACATCCATTCGCTTGCCAACTTTTGGATCGTGTGACTATTAGATTGGTAAAATACTTTTGTCCAACAACCGTCTTGAGCTTAAATACACACTCATATTCATTTAGCATATCACTTCATCTTATCTTTTGAATTGTTTTTGTGGATATTTCTAGCATTTTCTTTAGTTTTTTTACCCACAAATAGTTAAGTTTTTAATTTTGAATATTTATTTAAGCTTTTATTTTTAATTTTTCTTTCTTATGCATCACCTTTTAAATCACACTTATGTTTCCTCATAAGTTGAACATGAAACGAGGACATGACAAAAAATCATCAATTATTTGTCGCGATCCATAACCGTAACTCTATTATGCCCACATAAACCCTTGCATTGTCTTTTTCCTCCACTAGATAAGCTATTCACCCTTTTTTTCAATGAAACATTCCATGCTTATTATGAAAAGATGGATTTTGTTTGGGAAACGGAGGAACTCTGTTTTGGCTATTGAAGTGCTTGATTTTCTCTAATTCTTGGTTTTTCAAGGTTGGAATTGAGTTTCCAACAATTGAAGTTCGGTACAATAATCTAAATATTGAAGCAGAAGCTTATGGAGGAAGCGAGTGCTTTTTGCCTTCATTTTCTCGGTTCACTTTTAATATACTAGAGGTAACTATATTTGCAAACATTTAACATCGGTTATTTGTTCATTTTAGTTTGGTCATGCTTTTCTTCTTATCCGATCACTCATCCATCAATTTTGAAGGGTTTATTGATCGCTCTTCGTACCCTTCCAGTTGGAAAGAAAAGGATGTTAGTGGAATCATCAAGGCATCAAGGTCAAATGATCATGATCCGAAATCCGTTTGCTTAAAACTTCCTCCAATTATTAATTGCCTTTTCTTAATTTTTGTGCTTTATTTGTACATGTTGAAGGATGACTTTGCTTTTGGGACCTCCAAGTTCGGGAATTCCTAAAGATCCAAGCGTCCTAACCAGGTGGTATGTTGACAACATATTCACTTATAAATTATCATGCAATTGTTTTTGGATTTTTCTTTTGATTCGCTTATACACATGGTCATACTATTAAAGGAGAACTTTCTTATTATTTTAAACTACCGATAAAAGCCTCTTAGATGAACAAATTATTAGAACTGTAAATTTGTTGAATGAGTTATGAAGCTCAAATTGAAGAGCGAGGACACCTTGATGGTGGATGAGAGTTGAAGAACAATGTGTGTCTTTAGATGAATCGGTGAATGTTTTAGTTTTGAACTCATGAAGAGTGAATGATAGTGAATTAACTCAATAAAGAGCAAAGGCATCCATTGTTTAACGGAGGTCAATTCCATTCATTCTTTCCTTTGCACTGTAACCGAGTGGAAGAATGCACTAAAAATGACATCACAAAACTATTGAAATTCGGTGTAATCATGTCAAGATTCATTAAAGACTTATTTTAATGATTTATCTCACTTTTTTTTTATCACATGGGTTCTTATGTTGTGGGTTCGTTTTATGGGTTGCTTGATGCTAATTAAATCATAAATAAGATCATTTCATGATTTTTTGTTAAATTTCTTGATCCTCATTAGTTTACTCGAAGCAATTGTTGGTTTTATTTTCGAGTTAAACATGATGATAGTGTTATTTGATCTAGGAGCTACTTTTTATCTAGGTGTTTGATCCATATACTTGATCTGCATTGTTAAGTTCTTAAGAGTCATTAGCTATCTAATTTTCCGTTTAACAAGGTTAATAGTGTGTCCGTGAACTATTTACATTGATCGTTTTTATAATCACTTTGTTTGGTTTTAGATCTCCGAATACATCGTTAAATTCATAATCTTGATCTCCAAAACTAATCAATCATCATATAAAATAATTTTTTTGTGATATTAGAACATGATGGAATTTTTGTAAATTATTTGATCTTGATGGTGTAATTAGGCTTACAAAATTAATCTATATCTATTTTCCTGCTATGCGAGTGGGTTGCTATACTAAATGTATCGACACTAAGTTGTTTTTCTTCTTTAATTTTTTTTTTTTTTTTTTTTTTTTTTTTTTTTTTGCTAGGATGGGGTACAAATGGGAGATTGATTATCTCCATCTTGGCTCATAGGAATGCTTGCACAACGCAACTTAACGAGGTTTATGTTGAAGCTTAGAGGCAAGATCTCCTTAAAGTGGACAAGGAATTATTTTATTATTTGTTCCATTGCATTTCTTCAAACTTATTAGCTTAGGATATCAAATGTGTGATTCTCTACTATTTATATACTAATTTAATATTTAATGAGTTACCGTGTGCATGCAAACTCGTTGGAAAATGCGAGTGTTTAAATGTATGTAGTTTGGAGTTTTTTATGTTTGTTCCCAACATTTATTAGAAGAAATAATTAATAAATAAATGGGGTTTTGTTCCTTGTTTTAATGGTGGTAACACATAATTTAACAAATTTTCTTTTGATAGCATTGCCAATGCTAAAAAAAACCTATTCTTTCCATTTGTAACTTTGCAATGAATTCTCTTCAACCTTGGTTAATGATTGTAAACTTTTCATCCATGTGTATGTTTACCATCGTTATTACCTTTCCTATTGATGGTTAGATAATAAACAATCCTCTTTTTATCTACTTGATGTCAAATTAATTGGGTAACCAACGCTTCATATTGTAAAATAAACTGTTGGGGTTTTTACAAACATACGTTACTTGATATTAGCATAATATCCCATAGCAACGAGACAATATTTTGAAATTTTATGTTGAAGGCGAGTTGTGGGTTTATGTTTTCCATCGTTGGTAGGAAGCATCAAGGTCTTCTTTTTATGTTGAATACATTTATTTGTCACATTCCTATACTTGTATAACCATACTTTTAGTCACAATTAGATTGTATGTATTAGCACAAAAAATACAAAACTATTACCCATTAGACATTTAAAATACGATTCTTTGCACCTTGAATTTCCAATGCTAATCAAAGTTCTAGGCACCAATTGTAACCTTGAAAATTTGTTGTCAATTTTCACCAACTTTCAATCAATTATTTCCTACAAGTTTCAACCGGTAATTATGAGAAACATATATGAATTTTTAATTTCCTACCAACTTTTTTGTTTTATTTGTAGTTATATTATTGTACACTATATATATATATAAACTTACTGTAGCTATCTATTCAATAGATAACCACAACAACCCACATGTTTGTTTCCTCTGCTTCATCATGAATTGAAATATGTCACCTTATGCCGGAAAAAGATAATAAACATAATTGACCGACCATTTAACTTTTGACTAGACCACAAACAAAAAAACAAACTCGGACTCGTGTTGTTGAAAAAATTTACAATTATGATGTTTGTTAGGTGAGGTTGCAAATATCCAAACACAACTACATAACTTCTATATAAATATTTAGCACCTATTAACATTGCTCTCCTCCACCTAGAAACAAAAACAAGAGCCATGGTTAATCACTAAGACCTCATTGCTCAACAAACACAATGAAGGTAGTATTAAAACTTTTTGCTTTTCAATTTTATCATAATACATGTACTTTTTTCCTATCCAATTCTTTCAAGTTCACATTCTAAATCTGTCATTACTAGCTATGGATACCATTACACTACGGAATGAAAATAGATCAACCATTGAGCACTCATTCCAACCACCAATCGACAATATTGAGGTATGCAAAACTCTGTCAATTTTTTATAAATAAAATTATTAAACATCATCTAATCCATATAAATATAGTATTCTCATTAGGTGTTTTTTATTAGAGAATTTGCTACACAATTAAGGCCACAATAGTCCACATTGATCCAAGTGTAGGCTGGTGATTTCCAGCATGTCCACAATGTCACCGCCTAGTAAAAAAAATCGCCAACATCTACTCATGCACAATCCATGGCATACTCATTAATGAACCCATCCCACAATAAGTCATTTTGAAACTTCTTGATTCATTTTTTCCTTTACAACTAAAATTTTTTGAATCCCCTTTTGCTCAATATGCATACAAAACCACATTAAATCTTTTTTTTATTACCTTAACATATCCATTTTCCTTTTTTTTCCTGTTATTTACGGATATAACATCAATTGCACTATTCGTAATCATACATCTAAAAGTAGCCTTCTACTCGCTGAAAATGTGGCTGCATTATGTTTTGGATATACATGTAAGCAATTGTTATTAGACTCTGGATATATTGACAAAAATCTCCTCCCACAAAAATTACTTGGATGCCATTGATAAACCCAAGGTTTTTCGGATTTGACGTAATATTTTTCACAACACATCATTAGGTTGTTGCTTTGTTGCAACTCATGTCTTTGATGTCGATGATATAACCCCATAAATCATCAAACAAGCAAAAAAACACAATGATGGTAAAAACCAAAAACCATTATAATTTCATTTATGCATCGTTTAGTAATATTACAAGCGTTACGTTTTCTTACTATGTCCTTATTCTCCGAAATCAAAAATATTCGTCTATGGATAATAAAAATTATATAAGTCTCGGATTAAAATTCAATCAAACATACCCGATCCTCTATATAAAACGGGTGCCCGACCGCAACATAGCATGGGTACACCACTAGTTTAAAATTATATAATTTTTGGAGTTCATTAAATTTTTATTTGGAATTTATTTAACATTCTATCCAATTTTTAATTTTTTTTATCTTCGAAATTTAATTATTTGGACTTATTTCAATTTGAAATTCTTAGGTTTTGTACATCTTTTTTTACCCATGCCTTGTGTTTCAATCTTTTGCAATTTGTTTAGAATTTATTTATTATTTTGCTTGTAATTTAATTCATTATGACCTAGCTATTAGGTAATTAATATGATGGTGATTCATCAAGTCTCCTAGATTTTAAGGACCGATGATGATCCTTTATCAAATTCATCATGCTAAAATATTCCTTTCTTTAGAAAATTAAGACAATAATAAAAAAAAGCTTTAAGTTCATTTAATGGTCTACTATTTAATAGGGATGGATGTTATTCTCGACATCAATAAAAAAAATACCAATCAAGCACCCATAGTAATTCGGTCGATTTTCAACATACCAATTATGTCAATACTTTAATTTTATCTAATATTAAATTGACAAGACTTCGAGTTTTAGGGCCCAACACTAATTTAATACGATGTCACAATAAAATATAAAAAAATAATTTGGCTTAGACAATATACAAACTTGGAAATAAACTTAGAATATAATTTGACAAAATAGATTCTTAAGAGGTATATTTTTAGGACCAAACAAGACATAGTACCTTTTTGAAAAAATGATGCTTTTAAATGATCGATATCTTCCCAAAAGCATAACTAGCTCTTTACCTACAATCTCTAAATCTAGCGTTCTTTTTAGGTTTTTTTAGTTTTTTTTTTTAATACTAGGTGGCAATTCTAAAACATCTGCTAATTCTTTTCCCAAAAAATGATAAATCCAAGCATAAATAACTATTTTTATTTTTTAGATGTCTCCTAAATGTTTGGATAGCAACAACATGACGACTCTACTAGGGATTTATAGTTAGGCCATATGTTTAGTTGTCTTCGAGTTTATCTCCTTTATTTATATTTAACATTTGTATCAAAGTTATTTGTTTTCCAAGTTCATTATGTATCATGAATTTAAATTTCAACTCCACTAGGGATTTATAGTTAGGCCATATGTTTAGTTGTCTTGGAGTTTATCTCCTTTATTTATATTTACCATTTGTATCAAAGTTATTTGTTTTCCAAGTTCATTATTTATCATGAATTTAGATTTCAACTCCACTAGGGATTTATAGTTAGGGCATATGTTTAGTTGTCTTTGAGTTTATCTCCTTTATTTATATTTACCATTTGTATCAAAGTTATTTGTTTTCCAAGTTCATTATTTATCATGAATTTAAATTTCAAGTCATTGATTTTATGCAATTTATATTATGTAATTTATTTTTTGTATTTTAAATTTTTGCATTTATTTTTATGTATATTATTAACTGAGTTGGATATATCTATTTTGCATTGTTTCAAACACACCATAAGAAAAGCCTATAAAAGCTCCGAACCTAAGTGAAAACCTTTTTGAATTAGATGAAATGAGATCAATTATCAAGATAATAAAGCCATGATGGTATGTATAATGTGATTCTTTATGAATGTCAAATGATATGAAAAGTGAAACTAATTGCGAAAGTGATAAAGTCAAGATGGTATATCTAAAGTGATCTTAATGAATGATTATGTGATTTTGAGTCTTTACACCCTTAAACACTTTTTTGGCTTTTTATATCCTTTTGTTCATAAGCCAAAGCTTTAACATATATTACGGGCTTATGAAAATCCTTTCTAATCAAAGATGTCTTATTTATATTAATGAATTCTAGCTTCAAAGAAAAAAAAATTTAAACAAAACTTTACTTGTGTGTGCATTACAAATCATTATTTATAATATAAATCATGAGTTTTCATCAAGTAAATTGAGCAAAGAAAGAACTAAATCATGTCTTTCTATGTAAAAATACCCATTTGAACCCAACTTCCTTCGAAACTCTTTGAGCATGTGAAATTCATTCGAGCATGTCGCTCTCTTTGAACAAACTTTGATAAATCACCTTCGAAAAAAGATGATTTATTTTTAAAACTTTTATGTGATCTGAAAATATTTTGCTCATCTAGCCTAAAGAAGGATCACCTTGATGGTTGCATCATGACATTTGCATGATATTTTTGGTATTTGACCAAGTGAATTAAACATCTTTCCGAATGAGATTACTTTATTATAAATATCTCAATAATTTCTTTAGAATAATTCAACTTGCTTTGAAGAAAATGATTAAAGCATACAATCTATTATGTGAAAGTTAAAACAAATGAAAGTTATTTTTATGAGAATTCGATGAAAGTTCAAAAAATCATTTGTAAAATTAAGTGCAAAAATCAAAAGAAGATGAACTATGAGCAATGATAGTGGGAGGCGGGAGAAAAATGAATGATCATTACCAACATTTATAGGCATATGACACAATCAATTTGATATTTATAAGTGGAAAAAATGAGATGAACTTGAGCAATGAATATGGGAAATGAAAGTGAGAAGTGGATGATAGATGAATTATCTTTACTAACACTTGGAGGGTATGCCATGATTAATTTAGTTATTTAGATACAATGATGAATGATGATTCATAAGACTCGGAATATGTAGAGAAAGAGTCATCCAATGGCGAACTTAAGCCTATTAACAACCAAAGTGTAACAAGAGTAACCATGAGTGACTAGAGTCAATGAGAGGAAAGGATAAGAGTTGGAAAATATGACATTCAAACATAAGTAGAAGCAACCACAAATTGGCTAAACTTGAAGATAAAGAGCAATTTCTAGCTGCCCAAAGGTTGATATCCCAAAACATGTGAAGTTCAATACTATTGCAAGCAATCCGAGTTGAAAGAAACAGATTGAACTTTTTAATCGTGATTTATGTATTTTAGGTAAAAAAAAATGTTACTTTGCCGTCTTTCATTATTATTCATTCAATGAATAATATCAATTTTGTTATCCAACTTGTGACTTGAAAAGGGATGGGTTACCTTAGAAAACAAACTTTTAGGATAGGTTATCTAAATAATAAGCTTTGGGATAGATGGCTCAAACAACAAACCTTGGGATAGGTCATCTAAACAACAAATCTTGGGATAGGTTGCTCGAAAAACACACCTTGGGATAGGTTACCCCGAACAATAGATTGTGAAGGCATGTGACCTCTGAATAATAAACCAAGAGAATGATGTGTGTTGTCTTTATTTGTGTGTTGCTTGTGTTTTCAATGTTTCTTTTTTATTTTTTGTACAAAGCTTTTTATGCAAAACCAAAGAAAAATATTTTCAATGACTTTGTGCCAAAAACATTTGAAAGAAGGAGCAATTGTGATCACATAATTTTAGATCCCTCGGTTTTACACACTTTTCTAAAAAAAAAATTAAAAATCCAAAAAAATTAACTAGATGTGTTGTGTTTAATTTGTTTAATTTTCATCCTCGGGATAGGATTTTAAAAAAAAATCCCATGATTTTTTAGTTTTAGAAAAATTAACAAAAAAAATAAGAAAAAGAGGAGAAAAAAAGAAGAAAATAAGTGGAAGTTGAGAATTTTGGACTCAATTAATTAAATGTGAGAAATTTTATATGAAAATAATTGAATTAGGAGTTCAATTAAAAAATACAAAGAAAGAAGGATGGAAGGGGTGCGGTGCAAAATGTGGAAAGAAAGAAAAAAGGTAGGGTCAATGTCAAAATTCCTAAAACCCTAACTAACCCTCACTATAAAAGCGCTCTTTCTCTCTCACAAGAGAGGGGAGGGGGTTAGATGCTATTTGTTGTGACAGCAACTCCTCCTTGACAATGTTGTTGTCACTATTACAACCTTTATTCCACCCGGAAAGATTAGCCACACTTCTTCCCTCTACAAAAGTGGTTAGAAGTAGGTTGGAACCCTTAAATATTGTGTTTTTTGAAAAAAAAAATTCACCAAAATCATCAAACCAAACTTGTATTTTCACTATTGACGGATTAACCTTTATATGGAAAATAAGGGGATTTCACCGTTTTAAAGGTCTAGAATAGAAAAATAACCTTCTTAGGGTTTGAAGTGGACATATTAATATTTCTTTATCAAGTAAAAAGGTATAAATCTGTTTTTTTTTTTTTTTTTTTTTTTTTGCCTGTCAAAGTCAAGGGCAAAGTCGATTAAGAAATTTAGGTCTTGTGACAATGCGAAACACTACATAGTATTTAGCCCACATCCGAAGTTATGCACATTGGATTATGATGATTAAAAATGCCAAAAAATAATACATCCAAACCTATAATATTTATGAAAATATCAAGACTAAAAAAAGCCTCCATTTGCTCCTAAATCAATAAAAAAAAAATACTACTTCAAACAATAGTGCCAAACATCCCATGTCAACAACTCCTTTTAGCCATGAAAAATAGCTCCTTCATGGTAGTTCACTTTTTGATAGATGCGAGAAAGTAGCTCCTTATATTTCTAGCCTAAAAAGGCAACCCCATAATGATCCTTTCTTAGCTAACTTTTCTTCTCTAGTTGATAATACAAATTACCTCCATCGAAGATTAAAGAAAGTCGTCGAAGAGAAAGAGGAATCATGATTCAATTTATCTAACCTTTTTTTCTCTCCAAGAGATAACAAGAATTATCTCTATTGAAGAGTTAAAGAAGGGGCAAATCCATTGTCGATCTAAAATGTTATTTCAATGTGCTTCGATTGGTTATTTTTACCAATAAGGTAGGCTTCCAACGCTATTATCTTACATTTATTTATAATATTGCTAAATTCAAATGCATTTGGATTGAAATTCTAAATTGATGCAATATTGTGATATATATGATATTTAAAATGTGTTCGGATACACTATTATATAAAAAACTCGAAAGGATTGGAGACCCTAGGTATTGAAGAATGATCGGGTTGATAATTAATGCTTTATGATAGAGCTAGAAGGATGAGTTTGAGTTTTAATTTTGATGGTTTATCTTAACTAGTGTCAATCTCGATGTTCGTATAAAAAATGATTTTTTAATTGTTTTGAATGACTTGATTGATCCAATATGCTGATTATGATGTCTAAAACATGATTTGAATTACTTGTTGTCCGTTGAACCAAAGCTATCGGTGGCTTTCCACTTGTATGGACGAAGCTATCGATGACTTTTAAATATTTGAATGATTTATGATATGAGCTACAATCACAAAGGACTCACCATTCTTATTTTATGTGAATGATTTCTAATATGGACTACGAGTCATAAAGGACTCACCATTTTTATTTTATTTAAATGGTTTTTGATATGAACTGTAGTTAGAAGAGACTTGCCATTTTTATTTTATTTGAATGATTTATGGTATGGACTATAGTCGTAAGAGACTTATTATTTTTTATTTTATGTGAAGGATTTATGAGATGGCCGATAGTACAAAGGGACTCATCATTTTTATTTTATTTGAATGATTTTTAATATGGGCTATAGTCATAAGGGACTCGTTATTTTTATTTTATTTGAATAATTTATGATATTTTCCAACAATTGCAAAGGACTCGCTATTTTTATTTTATGTAAATGATTTATGAAATAGAATGGAGTCGCAAAGGACTTGCCATTTTATTTCATTTGAATTATATGTGATACGGATTGCGGTCACAAGGGACTTATCATTTTTATTTTATGTAAATGATTTATGATATGAGCTACAATCATAAAGGACTCATCATTTTTATTTTATGCCAATGATTTATGATACTGATTGTAGTCATGAATGTTTTGCCATTTTTATTTTATTTGAATGATTTATAATATAGGTTGTTGTCATAAGGGACTCGATATTGTTATTTTATTTGTAAAAGACTTGTCATTTTCATTTCTATTTTGTGTGAATTAAAGTTGTCAATGACTTTTCAATTGTATGAATAAAGTCACTAATGACCCTTCTATCTCTCTAATTATGTGAATTAAAATTGTCATTGACTTTCTATTTGTATGGAAAAAGTCCCCAAAAGCTTTCCAAATATATCAATATGGGCTCCTAATCTCTAAGACTCACCTATTTGTCGATATAGATTTGTAGCTACTACGAATAAGCCAAAATTTCAGTTCCTACTTTCTTGTATCCTTAAAGTATTGGTATACGTCTTTGATCGACCTCCATCTTAAACTACTCAATCATTTTATCATAATAAAACAAAATCACTCAAGTAGGCATAATTTCATAACATAGCAAGACTAGGTTTAAGTTTTCAAATACATACAATGTAGTCTATCTCAAATAGGACATAGTTGTGATGTTAATCTTCTCCATACGTTCCGACTCCTTACCTAAATATTTTTGTCGGACTAGTTTTGTTTATAGTTTCCAAGTTCCCTTGATTGCTAGGTGGTGACTCTAACCATACTACAAGTCCTATCACCAAGTTTAGTGATCAAGCTTTTTTTATTTAAGCAATGAAGGTGCAATATTTTTTTTATAATAGTGACGATAATAATAGACGTAACAAGTAAAATGAGAATTAAGCTAATAAATGAATACATTGTTAAACTTTCTTATACAATTAGCATAATAATAAAAACAATTATGCATGCATATAATTATTGATGTTTTCAAAATTTAGAATTATATGACTTTCAATATTTGAAGTTTTGAGAAATCATATATTGTAATGCCCAAATTTAATTTATATGCTTTGTGTGAATAATTATTTTTGTTAAGTATGCTCATGTCATGCTTGTGTTATTGATGATAACTATTTTGTTCACAAAATTAATGTTTGTCAAGTGTTACGTGTGAATAATGAATTAATTGACAAGTGAAAGACTTATAAAATATAGTTTAATTAAATGATTTTCATACATGTATAACTTAGAATTAAAATTTAATTAGTTACTTAAACATTTATTAAATTTGAAAATAATATCCTAGTTAAGTGTTCCACCTAAATTAAAATGTCTAAGTGTAGAATAACTACCTTAGAACATGTAGTTTATTATGGGTATTTTGGACCAAAATTTTGGTCAAGAGAGGGAAATAAAAAGGAAAAAATTTTTGCTTAGTTTTCACTTGACATTTCATTTGCCTCCATCCATATTTGAGAGAAAGCTTAAACACTAAGATAGAAAGAGAGCAAGAGAGACCAAATCATAAGAAAGAAAGCAAGAGAGAACCAAGATTTATCAAGAAAAGAAGTTGAAATTGTCTAAAGAAAGCAAGCTTGGCCGAAAGAAGGAGAAAATTATCAAGAGGGAGAGGGGGTTATTTTGGCCAAAAATTTAGGCAAAGAAGAGAGGTGCGATTTTTAGTGTTTTTAAGGTGATTTCATATTCAATCAAACCTAAGTAATTATAACTTCAACTCACCATAAGATTTAAAATAATTATGTGTTGAATTGGAGATTTATGTTCTTATGAAACATAGGATTTTTAATTATGCATTTGATTGAATTATTTGCAATTGATGCTTAGATTATGAAATTCATAAAAGATTAGTTGTGGTAATATTATGACATGCATTTAATTAATGATTGAATATGTTAAATGATTAGAAATTCTACTATTTAGGGTAATTACTAAATGGAGCCTTTACATTGTGGTGTGATTGGGTAAGCAATTAATTGGAGAATGACCATTTTATTAATGATGGATAGGTGTTTAATTATTGATTTAGAATAGGTAATGTAGTGCTTAAATGAAGCTTTGAAATTTTTAGATTCGCGTTATGTGACTAAATGTTGGTTAACCTTAATTGATGAATATTTTTAGTTATAGTGATTAGTAGGTATGAATTGATAATTATACATTATGATGGTAATACGTATATAATTAATCGAAGATTTACCATGGTGTTGACATTGGGTATGTAATTAATTATTAATTGGATTTATTGAGATGAATTTGGCTAGGGTTCATTGGTGTTTTATACTTGGTTGAAATTCGACTTAAGCTTGATGAATGGATGGTTGTGTGAAAGCTTAATGGATTTGTTTTTCTTGTGAATACTTGTTATTAGAAATTATTGTTAATTGTGAGAGACTTGATGGATTTGGCTTAAGTGTATGCTTATTGAAATTTGGCTTTTGCTTATGTATTGGATAATGGTGGTGTTGTTTAATGGATTTAGTTTACTTATAGTTATTTGGTTTGGTTGGTTAAATGATTGAATGGTTGTATTGGTGTTAGATGATTTGCTTTAAGTGATGTTTTGATTATGATTGCTTGGTTTGGTGGATGGTAACTACTTAATATCATTTGATTATGTGTCTAGGTGTTTAAGAGCTATTTGAATGATTGAGATGTTCTAAGATGATTAAGCTTAGGTAGGTTTAAATGAAGAATTTGTGTTTGTGATACCATTTGATGAATTCAGCCAATGGCCACGGAATTATTTGAGGTTGTTATGGCTTGATGGATTCTTATTAAGAGAAATAATTGAGGCAACAAGGATTATATTCGTTGTTGGTTTTGGCTTGATTGGTGAAATAATTAGAGGATAGCATTGATGACTGATGATTCAACTTAATAGGTTTAATGAAAGATTGTATGTTTGTGTTTTGTGATGGCTTTGGTCTATGGCCATAGAAATGCTCGATGTTATTTTAAGGCTTGGAGTTTCAGTCTAGTCATGTCATGTGAATTATGTTCATGAATGGCTTAATGCCATATGGTTTATGATGATTATGCTTGGTGTTTTACATGGATTGTGCTCATGAGATTTCTTTACATGGATTGTATCCATGAGATAGTTTTACGTGTTTATGCTCATGTAATGACTTAGTGTATGGATTTTGATTGCATTCACACTATGAAATGTTTTATTTCATAATTTCAAGCATTCAAGAAAGAATATATACATACTTTTATGAGGACACCGACTTGGTTTCATGAAGAAACTAACATGGTTTTATGAGGATATTTATATGGCTAGACATGTTCAACGAGTACAAAGGAAATGATCAATCCTTTTAAGGTTCATTGAATCGAATGTGTCTAGAGCCTTTATGGCTAAAGAGGGATGAATTTATGTACATTCAATAGAGTGCACCCGAAAGAGAGAAGAATTTCAAGCATAAAATGATGGTTTTCATGGCATTCATAGATAGTTACACTTATTGAGTTTTAACTTATTTTGTTTATCTTATGGTGTAAAAGAAAAAAGCAATGCTTGAGGATCAATTAGATGTGTTAAAGATGTTAGTTGTGAGCTAAAAAGTTTGTCAAATCATGTACTACTGGTCTAGGTTCCAAGTTTGAAGGTTAAACTATTGTTGGGTCTTGACCACTTTTGGAAATTGCCTTGGTTTGGTCATTTTGAGTTGTAAATGATAAACTCTTGTTATTTTGGATGTGTTAATATATATTTATGAGATTAAAGGTAAATAAAATGTTTATGGATGAATTAGGTTTATTAATGGATTAGGCTTGAATTATACACTTGTTAGTTTTAATCTAAGGATGGAAATAAAATGGCATAAGGTGATTATAATTGTTTTAGGTTTATGCTTTAATTTGAGAATAGAAATGTAATGCTTGAGATATGCCATATGTTGTAAAAAAATTATTAGCATTAAACATCAAATCTTAGGAAGCTTTAAACTTTAAACCGAATAAGGAATTTCGATGTGCACTATCATAGAAATCCAAGGTAGAGGATGCAATGCATTACTTTGCACACTTGGTGTGAGACAATGCTGTAGCAATCTCAACTCCCTATTTGATCGTGGACGGTTCCAAGTGGTATCAAAACAAGTCAACTATTAGACCTAAATAGTACATGCAAACTCAAGCTTCGGTAACATCATCAACAAATAAGTGTTTAAGTTTGTTAAGTATGACCTTTTAATTATTGATTGGCAAGTATGTTTGATAAGTGTGTTATGTTTATTTGATGAATGTGATTGATATTTTTTTTGAATTAAAGGAAAGTTTTTGATATTTATTTTTGAATGAAGGCATCCATATGAATGTGTGAGAATAAGAACAAGATGGCAAGAAGAAGGGGGATGGGAAATTATCATGGTGCAAAAACAAGCACAAGAGCCATAAATCGAAAGGAAAATGATGGGTTAGTGAATAATAAGATTTTAGGCGAGCAAATATTTGGGTTGTTACGACAGCAAAAAAAGATAGAGACACGATGAGTAGATGAGAGCTATAATAGCCATATAGAAACCACCAATAGTAACAAGGCCACCATAGTGGGTTGACATGGTTGAGAGTTATAGGAAGTTCAACCTGAATTTGTTTGTAGGCAAGCTCGACCCTATTATTGTCTATGAGTGGATAGACTTTTTGGAGATGATCTTCGAGCATATGGAAATGGAAAATGAGGAAAGGGTGTCTTTTATCATATTCATACTGGTTGGTGAGGCACTAACTTGGTGGGAATTGGAGAAGATTTTTTTAGATATGCCTAATCTTACATGTTCACAATTCAAAGGAGTCATTCAATGAGAAATTCTTCTCTAACAATGTGAAGGTGAATAAAATTCAAGAGTTCATGAAGTTCAAGTAGAGGGACATTTAGTGATGAAATATGTTTGAAAGTTTAAGCATGATTGCTAGTTTAAAACCTTTATTTTTAGAGACACTACACAAAAAAGGGACCACTTTTTGAGGAGCCTAAAACTTAAGGTACATAGTCTAGTGTTTGTGTTTGTAAATGGTTATAGTGACATAGCCATCAAGGCACTAGAAATAAAGAAGGATCGAGAGAAAGGTAGCATGGTTACAAAAAGCTAAGAGGTCGTTTATTGCAAACAAGTTCAATGAGCAAGCTACCAAAAAGAATAGATTTGAGAGGACTTAGCTGAATAATGCTAAGAAGGCTAAGGTTCTTGAAATGTAGCAAAGAGTAAAACCACAAGGCAAACCAAATTACTCCAAGTGTGCCGACCACATATAGGAAATTGCTTGATAGACACCAACACTTGCTTCTTTTGCAAACAAGTAGGACCTTTAGCAACTAATTGATTTAAGAAGAATGCTACACTAAGAGTGCTTGGAAAAGGATGCGCCATGACACGGAAGGAAGTTGAAAAGGAGCATGCATCCATAATATATGATAATTTTTAAATTTTAACCTTATTGAATGTACTTTAGTTGATTTAAGTGTATTACATTGATTTGTATAAGTCATTGTTGAGAAAATTAGGGGTGATATTTAAAACACTAGATGTTATATACAAAATGTCTCGTTCATCGGGAGAGACATTAGAGTCTAGGGATATGGTTAGAGGATGTGAATTATGAATTGGTCATAATGCTTTGAAGGTAGGTTTGGTAATCTTTAATATTTTGGATTTTGATGTGATATTGGACATGGATTGCTTGTCCAAAAATAGTGTATCAATAGATTGCCTTGCAAAAAAGGTTATGTTTTGATGACCATGAGGGTAACCATTTAAACTCCAAGCTAAAAACAAGTTACAATCTGTGTGTGTTATTTTGGTAATGATAGCTTGAAAAATGGTTAGCAATGGGAGCTTAGGTTATTTGGTTAATATGATAGATACGAGATATTGAGGGAAAAGTAAAGGTGGAAAATTTTAAGATAGTGAGGGACTTCTTGGATGTTTTTCCTAAGAGCATTTCATGTATGCTACTAAGGAGAGAGGTTAAGTTTGAGAATAAACTTGAACTAGGAACGACATTAATTTCTAAAGCACCTTATAGAATGGCACCTACGGAGCTAAGGGTGCTCAAAATGTAGTTACATGACTTGTTGTACAAAGACTATATTTGGTGTTATTGTTCATATAGGAAGCATCCATATTATTTGTGAAAAAGAAAGATGGAACAATGTGCTTATGAATTGATTATCAAGGGTTGAATCGAGTGACCATTAACAACAAGTATCCACATCATCACATTGATGACTTATTTGATCAATTGAGAGAGAGCACGATATTTAAAAAAATTGACCTGCAATCTAGATAACATTAGTTATGGATTATAGAGGATGATGTAAGGAAGATAACCTTTAGAACTTGGTATGGGCACTATAAGTTCTTGGTGATGTCGTTTGGATTAACAAATGCATCCGTCATATTTATAGACTTCATGAACTAAGTTTTTTTATGAGTACTTAAATAGTTTTATCATCGTGTTTATCAATGACATTATGATTTATTCCAAGAATTATGAGGATCATGTGAAGCACTTGAGAAAGATGCTACAACATTACTAAAGCATAAATTATACGTTAAATTCAAAAAAATATGCATTTTTGCTTGAGCAAGTGTCTTTCCTTAGTCATGTTATTTTCAAGGATAAGGTCATGGTAGATCCTAACAAGATTGAGTTAGTATAAGGGTGAAAATAACCAAAGAATGTATTGCGGTAAAGAGTTTTCTTGGTATGACAAGCTCGCTATCAAAAGTTTGTTAAGGGATTTTCAACGATAGTGGCTCCATTTACAAAGTTGATAAGGAAGAATGTTAGGTTTGTATGGGATGATAAATGTGAAAGCGGTTTCTAGGAGTTAAAATTCAAATTAAAAACAGTCTTTATCCTAGATATTTCATTGGATGATAAAGATTTTATAGTCTACACCAATGCATTAAAGGCCAAACTTGGAGTTATTTTGATACAACAAGGTAGAGTGATTGTCTATGCCTCACGATAATTGAAAGACTATGAAAAGAACTATCCTCTACATGATTTAGAGCTAACAATTGTGGTCTTTGCATTAAAGATATGAAGGCACTACTTATATAGAGTTAGATGCAAGATCTACCCCAACCATAAAATTCTTAAGTACATCTTCACATAGAAAAAGTTAAACATAAGACAAATAATATTGCTTAAATTACTAGAGAATCATGACATTGCTTTCCATTATCACCCAAGTAATGTTAATGTTGTGGCAGATGCTTTATGCCAAAAGATATGGGTTGTAATGCAAGTCAAAATTATCAAAGACATATAGAGATTGCAATTAGAGGTTATACCAACAAGGGACAATAATAGTTTGTTATGTGTAATGTTTTGGAACCATATTTAAGGCAAAGGATTAAGAAAGGATAGTTACAAGATGTTAAATTGGTTAAAACTCGAAGGATGTGAATGAATGAAAGAAAACCAAATTGGCCACAAATGAAGATGGTGTAAGGCGCTACAATGGTAGATTGTATGTTCCGAGTAGTGGATGAATTGTAGAAAAATATTTTGAGTGAGACGAGATACTACACCTTACTCAATTCATCTTTGTGATATAAATATGTATAAAGACTTGAAAAAAGTCTATTGGTGGAAGGAAATGAAGCAATATATTATCAAGTTTATGACTAAGTGCTTGATATGCAAAATAAGTCAAGATTGAGCATCAAAGGTCATCTAGATTATTGAGGCCCTTAGAGATTCTTGAATGGAAATGGAAGCATATAACTATGGATTTCATCCTTAGCTTGCCGAGATCCGAAAGAGAGGCTAATGGCATTTGGGTTAATGTGGATCGAGTCGATGAAATCAGCTCACTTTTCATGGTGAAAGGCACATATATAATACAACAATATGTTGAATTGTATTTGAAGGAGGTTTTGAGGTTGCATGGAATTTTGATATCAATTGTATCAAATCAAGACCCACGATTCACGTATAAAATTTGGAAGAACTTGCACCAAATGATGAAAACCATCTTGAACTTTAGTATAACATGTCACCCATAGATCGATGGATAAATCAAGATGGCGAATTAGATTGTAAAGGACATATTGTGGGCTTATGTCCTAGATTGATTCACAAAATGAAAGTGGTATCAACCTTCGATGGAATTTACCTATAACAATAGTTAGCAGGCTAGCATTGGAATGCCAACTTATAAGGCATTGTATGGATAGAGATGTAGGTCATTGGTATATTGGGAAGATGTTGGTGAGAGGAAACTATTAGGACCCGAGATATGGTCTAACAAATTATCAAAGTTGTTGAGTAAGTTAGAATGAGAATGAAGATAGCTTAGAGTAAATAGAAGAGCTATACAAATAGAAAGAGGAAAATTTTACAATTTGAAGCGGGAGATAATGTGTTATTAAAAGTGGCACCGATGAAAGGAGTGATGAGATTCGAAAAAGAGAAGAAGGCTGAGTCCGAGATACATTAGATTATTCGAGATACTATAGAGAGTCGGGGATAGAGCATATAGATTAGCTTTGCCTCATTTCTTATTGCAGGTGCATAATGCTTTTCATGTGTCCATGTTGAGAAAGTATGTTGAGGACTCGAGCCACATTCTAAGGGTTGAGCCGTTAAGGTTGAAATCATATTTGAGCTATGAAAAGAGTCCAATCCAAGTGCTAGACCAAGAGTTTAAGAAAATAAAGAACAAGTAGATTCCTTTGGATAAAATCTTATGAAGGAATCACAACATGGAAGAGGCTATATAGGGGAGAGAGGCTAAAATGAGACTGAAGTATCCGGAGTTGTTTGAGTAATTTTAATTTCGATAATAAAATTTTTATAAGGAGGGAAGGATGAAATACTCGGATTTAATTTCTATGCTTTGTGTGAATATTTATTTTTGTTAAGTATTTTCATGCCATGCTCATATTATTGATGATAAGTGTTTTGCTTACAAAATTAATGTTTGCTAAGTGTTATATGTGAACATTGAATTAATTGACAAGTGAAAGATTTAAAAAATGTAGTTTAATTAAATAATTCTCATACATATATAACTTAGGATTAAAATTTAATTAGTGACCCAAACATGTATTAATTTAGGAAATAATATTCTAGTTAAGTGTTTCACTTAAATTAAAATGTCTAAGTATAAAATAACCACCTCACGACATGTAGCTCATTAAGAGTATTTTAGACCAAAATTTTGGCAAAGAGAGGGAAATAAAAGTGGGGAAATTTTTGCTTAGTTTTCGAGTTGACATTTCATTTGCCTCTATCCATATTTAAGGGAAAGCTTGAACACTAAGAGAGAAAGAGAGCAAGAGAGACCAAATCATAAGAGATAAGGCAAGAGAGAATCAAAATATAGTAAGGGAAAAAGCTGAAATTATCCAAAGGAAGCAAGCTTGGCCAAAAGGATGAGAAAATTACCGAGAGAGAGAGGGGTGATATTTTGGCCAAAACTTTAGGTAAGGAAAAGATGTGTGATTTTTGGGGGTTTTAAGGTGATTTCATATTCAATCAAACCTAAGATAAGTGTAACTTCAACTCACCACAAGCCTTTAGACTAATTATGTATTGAATTGGAGATTTGTATTCTTGTGAAACCTAGGATTTCTAATTATGCATTTGATTAAATTGTGTGCAATTGATGTTTGGATTGTGAAATTAATGAAAGATTAGTTATGGTGATGTTATGGAATGTACTTAATTGATGATGGAATGTGTTAAATGATGTGTTCAAGTAAATTTAGAAATTTTAACGTTTGGGTTAGTTACTAAATGGAGGCTTTACATTGTGGAGTGATTGGATAGAAATTAATTAATATTAATTGAAAAATGGCTATTGTATTAATGATGAATAGGTGTTTAATTGTTGATTTACAATGGGTAATGTGGTGCTTATGTGAAACTTGAGAATTTTTAGATTTAGGCTATGTGACTAAGTGTTGGTTAACTTTTATTGAATAATATACTCGGTTATGGTGATCGGTAGGTATGAATTGATGATTATGCATTATGATGCTAACGGATATGTAATTAAATAAAGATTTACCATAGTATTCGTTAGGTATGTAATTAATTATTGATTGGATTTATTAAGATAGAGAATTCGAGTAGGGTTTATTGGTATTTTATGCTTGTTGAAATTTGGCTTAAGCTTTATGAAAGGATGATTCCATAGAAGCTTGATGGATTTTCTTTGGTTGTGACTACTTGTTATTGAAAATAATGGTTGATTATGAGAGACTTAGTGGATTCGGTCTAAGTGTATTTATTGCAAATTGGCTTTTGTTTATGTATTGGATAATGGTGTTGTTGTTGGATGGATTTAGTTTACTTGTAGTTGGTTTGGTTAGTTAAATGATTGGATGATTGTATTGGTGTAAGATGATTTGACTTAGGTGATGTTTTGCTTATGGTTGCTTGGTTTGGTGGATAGTTGTAGGTTAAGTAACTACTTAATTTCACTTGATTATGTGTCTAGGTGTTTAAGAGATATTTGAATGATTGAGATTTTCTAAGATGATCCGACCTAAGTAAGTTTAAATAAAGAACTTGTGCTTTTGATGGCATGTGATGAATTCGACCAATGGCCATGGAATTGTTCGAGATTGTTATGGTGTGATGGATTCATATTAAGGGAAATAATTTAGGCGAGCTTAAATTACATTCATTATTGTTTTTAGCTTGATTGGTAAAATAGTTGGAGGGTTATGTTGATGAGAGATGATTCAACTTAGGTAGGTTTAATTTTAGATTGTATGTTTGTGTCTTGTGATTGATTCAGCCTATAGCCATGGAAATGCTCAATGTTGTTCTAAGGCTTGTTGTTTAGGCCTACTCATGTCATGTTGATTATGTTCATGAATGATTTAATATCATATGATTTGTGTTCATGTTTGTGCATGGTATTCATGAGATGGTTTTACATGGATTGTGTTCATGAGATGGTTTTATGTGGATTGTGTCTATGGGATGGTTTTACATCGTTATGTTCATGTAATGACTTAGTGTATGTATTATGGTTGCATTCACATCATGAAATGTTTTATGTCATGATTTCAAGCTTTTAAGAAAGGACATTTACATGGTTGTTTAAGGACACTACATGGCTAGACATGTTCAAAAGGGATAAAGAAAATGATCAACCCTTGTGAGGTTCATTGAATCGAACATGTGTTGAGCCTTTATGGCTAAAGAATGTTGAATTTATATACTTTCAGCAGGGTGCATCCAAAAGACAAGAAAAAAAAGTTCAAACATAAAATATAATGATTTTCTTTACATTCGTGCATAGTTATATTTATTGAGTTTTAGCTCATTTTGTTTGTCTTATGGTGTAGGTAGCAATGCTTGAGGATCAATCGGATGTGTTGAGGATGCTAGCCATGAACTATAGAGTTTGCCAAATTATGTACTACGGATCTATGTTTAAAGTTTGAAATTTAAATCATTATTAGGTTTCTACCAATTTTAGGAATCGTCTTGATTTGGCAATTTTGAGTTTTAAATGATAAATTCTTATTATATATATATAAGATTAATGGTAAATGAAATATTTATGGATGAATTAGGTTTATTAATGGATTAGATTTGAATTATGCGTTTGTTAGTTTTAATCTAATGATGGAAATGAAATGGCATGGGTTAATTACGATTATTTTAGGTTTATGCTTTAATTCTAGAATAGAAATGAAATGATTAAGATTATGCCATGTGTTGCAAAAAAATTATTAGCATTAAACGTCAAATCTTGGAAAGTCTTGAACTTTAAATCGAATAAGAAATTTCGATGTGCATTGTCATAAAGATTCAAGGTAGAAGAAACAATACATTGCCTTGCACCCTTGGATGAGACGAGTACAATAGCACTCTCGACTCACTATTAGGTCGTGGATATATATATATATGAGGAGAGAGAGAGAGAGAGAGAGAGAGAGAGAGAGAGACATTTAGTGTGAGAAAAAATGAAACAAATTTTTTAAGAAAACTACATTTTGGTGTCTAACCATTGATTTTTTTTTTTTTTTTTTTTTTTTTGCTCCCACCATGGTAGATTGTATGTTCCGAGCATAGATGACTTGTAAAAAAATATTTTAAGTGAGGCGGACACTACACCTTACTCAATTCATCCTGGTGTTATAAAGATGTATAAAGACTTGAAAAAGTCTATTGATGCATGGGAACAAAGTGAGATATTATCCGAGCTTGTGGCTAAGTGCTTGATATGCAAATAAGTCAAGATTGAGCACCGGAGGCCATCCAAATTGTTGAGGCCCTTAGAGATTCTTAAATAAAAATAAAAACATATAACTATGGATTTCATCTTTAGCTTACCGAGATCCGAAAGAGAGGTCGATGGCATTTGGGTTAATGTAGATTAGTCGATGAAATCAACTCACTTTCTCATGGTGAAATCAACATATACAATACAATAGTATGTTGAATTGTATTTGAAGGAGGTTTTGAGGTTGTATGGAATTTCGAAATCAATTGTATCGGATCAAGACCCACAATTCACATCTAAAATTTTGCAAGAGCTTGTACCAAGTGATGAGAACCATCTTGAACTTTAGTATAACATTTCACCCACAAGCCGATGGACAAACCAAGAGGGTGAATTAGATTTTAGAGGACATATTGCAAGCTTATGTCATAGATTGATTCGCAAAATGGGAGTAGTATCTACCTTTGGTGGAATTTACCTATAACAATAGTTAGCATGCCAGCATTGGAATGCCAACTTATAAGGCATTGTATGGACAGAGATGTAGGTCATCGATGTATTAAGAGGATGTTGGTGAGAGGAAACTGTTAGGACCCGAGATATGGTCTAACAAACTATCAAAGTTGTTGAGCAAGTTAGAATGAGAATGAAGATAGCTTATAGTAGATAGAAGAGCTATACGGATAGAAGGAGGAAAAAATTAGAATTTAAAGTGGGAGATAATGTGTTTTTAAAAGTGGCACCGATGAAAGGAGTGATGAAATTCAAAAAAAAAAAGAAAAAGAGGAAACTAGGTCCGAGATACATTAGATCATTCAAGATACTAGAGAGAGTCAAGGATAGAGTATATAGATTAGCTTTGCCTCAATTTCTTGCTATAGTGCATAATGTTTTTCATGTGTCCATGTTGAGGAAGTATGTTGAGGACCGGAGCAACATTCGATGATTGAGCTATTGGAGTTGAAATCGGATTTGAGCTATGAAGAAAGGCCAATCCAGGTGCTAGACGAAAAGGTTAATAAAATAAAGAACAAGTAGATTCCTTTGGTTAAAATCTTTATAGGAATCGCAACGTGGAGGAGGCTATATAAGGGAGAGAAGCTAAAATGATATTGAAGTATCTAGAGTTATTTGAGTAATTTAAATTCCGATAATAAAATTTTTATAAGGAAGGGAGGATGAAATACTTAGATTTAATTTCTATGCTTTGTGTGAATATTTATTTTTGTTAAGTATTTTCATGCCATGATTATGTTATTAATGATAAGTGTTTTGTTTGCAAAATTAATATTTGCTAAGTGTTATGTGTGAACATTGAATTAATTGACAAGTAAAAGATTTAGAAAATATAGTTTAATTAAATAATTCTCATACATATATAACTTAGGATTAAAATTTAATTAGTGACCCAAACATGTATTAATTTAGGAACTAATATTCTTGTTAGGAGTTTCACCTAAATTAAAATGTCTAAGTGTAAAATAACCACCTTAGGACATGCAGATCATTAAGATTATTTTAGACCAAAATTTTGGCCAAGAGAGGGAAATAAAAGGGGGAAATTTTTGCTTATTTTTTCACTTGACATTTTATTTGCCTTCATCCATATTTAAGAGAAAGCTTGAACACTAAAAGAGAAAGAAAGCAAGAGAGACCAAATCATAAGAGATAAAGTAAGAGACAATCAAAATATACCGAAGGAAGAAGTTGAATTATCCAAAGGCAGACAAGATTGGCCAAAAGGAAAAGAAAATTACTAAGAGGGAGAGGGTGTTATTTTGATCGAAAATTTAGGCAAGGAAAAGAGGTGTGATTTTTAGGGGTTTTAAGGTGATTTCATCTTCAATCAACCTAAGATAAATGTAACCTCAACTCACTACAAGACTTTAGACTAATTATGTATTGAATTGGAGATTTGTATTCTTGTGAAACCTAGGATTTCTAATTGTGCATTTGATTAAATTAAGTTCCATTGATGTTTGGATTGTGAAATTAAACAAAGATTAGTTGTGATGATGTTATGGGATGTACTTAATTGATGATGGAATGTGTTAAATGATGTTTTCAAGTAAATTTAGAAATTTTAAGGTTTAGGTTAGTTACTAAATAGAGACTTTACATTGTGGAGTGATTGGATAAGCATTAATTAATACTAACTGAAAAATGACCATTTTATTAATGATGGATAGTTATTTAATTGTTGATTCACAATGGGTAATGTGGTGCTTATATGGAATTAGATTTAGGCTATGTGACTAAGTGTTGGTTAACCTTTATTGAATAATATACTTAGTTGTGGTGATCGGTAGGTATGAATTGATTATTATACATCATGATGGTAATGGATATGTAATTAATTGAAGATTTACCATAGTATTCGTTAGGTATGTAATTAATTGTTGATTGGATTTATTAAGATGGAGAATTCGGCTAGGGTTTATTGGTGTTTTATGCTTATTGAAATTTGGCTTAAGCTTGATGAAAGGATGATTCATTGAAGTTTAATGGATTTGTTTTGGTTGTGACTATTTGTTATTAAAAAAATGGTTGATTGTGAGAGACTTGATAGATTCAGCCTAAGTGTATGTTTATTGTAATTGGCTTTTGTTTGTGTATTAGATAATGGTGTTGTTGTTTGATGGATTTAGTTTACTTGTCGTTATTTGGTTTGGTTAGTTAAATGATTGAATGATTGTATTGTTATAAGATGATTTGATTTAGGTGATGTTTTGCTTATGGTTGCTCGGTTTGATGGATGGTTATGGATTAGGTAACTACTTGATATCATTTGATTATGTGTCTAGGTGTTTAAGAGATATTTGAATGATTGAGATGTTCTAAGATGATTCGACCTAAGTAGGTTTAAATGAAGAACTTGTGCTCATGATGACATGTGATGAATTCGACCAATGGCCATGGAATTGTTCGAGGTTGTTATGGCATGATGGATTTGGATTAAAGGAAATAATTTAGGCGAGCTTAAATTATGTTCATTATTGGTTTTGGCATGATTGGTAAAATAGTTAGAGGGTTATGTGTTGTGATGATTCAACTTAGGTAGGTTTAATTTTAGATTGTATATTTGTGTCTTGTGATTGATTCGGCCTATAGCCATGGAAATGCTCAATGTTGTTTTAAGGCTTAGTGTTTAGGCCTACTCATGTCATGTTGATTATGTTCACAAATGTCTTAATGTCATATGATTTGTGTTCATGTTTATGCATGGTGTTCATGAGATGGTTTTACGTGGATTGTGTCAATGAGATGGTTTTATATGGTTATGTTCATGTAATGACTTAGTGTATGTATAATGGTTGCATTCACATCATGAAATGCTTTATGTCATGATTTCAAGCTTTCAAGAAAGGACATGTACATGATTATTTGAAGACATTACATGGCTAGACAAATTCAAGAGGGACAAAGAAATTATCAACCCTTATGAGGTTCATTGAATCAAACATGTGTTGAGCCTTTATGGCTAAAGAATGTTGAATTTATATACATTCGAGCAGGTGCACCCGAAAGACAGAAAAAAAAATTCAAATATGAAAAATAATGATTTTCATTGCATTCATGCATATTTATATTTATTGAGTTTAGCTCATTTTATTTGTCTTATGATGTAGATAGCAATGCTTGAGGATCGGTTAGATGTGTTAAGGATGCTCGGTCGTGAACTATAGAGTTTGCGAAATTATGTATTACGAGTCTAGGTTTAAAGTTTGAAGGTTAAACCATTATTAGGTTTCGACCACTTTTAGTAATTGTCTTGATTTGGCCATTTTGATTTGTAAATGATAAACTCTTGTTATATATATATATATATATATATATGAGATTAACGGTAAATGAAATGTTTATGGGCGAATTAGGTTTATTAATGAATTAGGCTCGAATTATGCACTTGATAGTTTTAATCTAATTATGGAAATGAAATGGCATCAAGTAATTATAATTATTTTAGGTTTATGCTTTAATTCAAGAATAGAAATGAAATGGTTGAGATTATGCCATGTGTTGCGAAAAAATTATTACCATTATACGTCAAATCTCAAGAAGTCTTGAACTTTAAACCGAATAAGAAATTTCGATGTGCATTGTCATAAAGATTCGGGATAGAAGACACAATGCATTGTCTTGCCCTCTTGAGTGAGACAGAGACAATGCGGTAGCACTCTCGACTCCCTATTAGGTCATGGATAGGTCGTGGATAATATATATATATATCTATATATATTATCCATGACCTATATATATACACACACACACAAATACAATGAGAGACATTTAGTATGAGAAAAATGAAACAAATTTTTTAATAAAACTACATTTTGGTGTCTAACCATTGATTTTCTTTTTTTTTTTCTATTTAAGTGCCCAATTTTTAATTTTTTTATATTTCATTGCCTAACTTTTGATTATTTTATTATTATTATTATTTGAATGCCCATAGCCACATGAGAGTATGGAGTGGTAATGTGTTTGGAGTTGAGTGCCAAGTGGCTTTTTGACTCGTCACATGGTATTTTTGAATGCCAAATGACGACTCTCACTCGAACACGTTAGTAAAATTAAACTTCAAGTGAATTCGACACCAAAACAATAAAAAAAAAAAATTAAAGATTATGTAGCAAATTTGTAGAAATCAATGGTTAGACACCAAAATACAAAAAAAGTTGGGCACAAAAATATTGTTCTCTCTAAAATATATTAGAGAATCAAGGCATTATGTAAGAGCAAATTTAGCTATTTATCTTTTAAAATTGAGCTATTTATATTTCTCGTACAAATTTAAGCCAGAACTGTCCCCCTCATCTGCACTTTCTTCAAATCAATTTCTTCCGCAAAGCATATTTTCACGACTGAGCGGCAACAAACATAAGTGGAGTTACTTAACAAAGAAAACTTGAAAGATTCAATGACTTGCGATTTTGCAATTGAAGTTTAGAATATATTAGTTGTGCAATGATACATTCCGTGCCTATTTCTATACTGCTGGTCCGTTTGGGGGTAACCAGATCCTATAAGCCATTCCCAAATGAGGGCGTAAAGCATTCAAAATAATAGGAACTGATTACTTAGCCAAATTTTAGGTGTTTTTTAATACTCCTAAGTAAATAGCATCTAGCCGACCATTTGATAAGTATAATTGCAATGATTAAGGTTCCCTGCTTATAATAATTTACTTCAAATGGCAGGTTCTGACCATATTCTTTCACTTAATTTCTTGTGTCAAAAAGAAAATGTGCTGGCTTTTGTCTATATCACAGGCGAACTGAACCAACATCCTCAACTTCCTACGGCCTTCTTATTTTTTCGTATTTATTTAAAAGTAAAGATTGCCCAAGGAAATTATATCATAGTATTGATCAATGAATACAACCATTACCCACGAATGGATAATTGTTGTTAATGCATTGCATCAACAATTACCCACGAGCGAGGGGAAAAATCAGCACAATGCACAAATGATATAATTGGATCAAACTTAATTATTGATTTTTGTTTACATTTAGGCAACTATGTGACAACCACTCAGCAAACACTAAGTTTTGGGCTCACCACAAAGATACCAGGAAGGAATAGTGAACAAGAAACCTAAAATTCATAAAGGGAGCCTTTTTCCCAAACCTTATTTTCCAACTTATTAAGAAATGTTTATTGTTTACAAGGTGAAGATAATTCTTCTTTTTCTCTCACTATATGAGTCTGCAGAATGACAAAAGGTAACTAGCTGGTTTATTCCATTCCTTTTTTTTTTTTTCCTCTCTCTCTTTTTTAACAAGAGCAGTTGTATACACATAAGGAACAGTTTGAGAAAAAAGCAGATAACGCAAGAGCTTCTCATAACCTTTTCATGTCTGAGCTTTTGCCTTTTTCTGTTCTTTGGCTGACAGAATAGATGGAACTAGTATTAGCTTCCTGTGGAAGAAATATTCAACACATATATAGCAATAGCACTAAGTTTACTCAATAACGTTATGCTTCCCCCTTACTTTCCAAGAATACTTTTATAACAATGTGATGAAGTGAAGCAAAAATAGAGCCATGTGAAATTTAGGGCAGGCAGACAGCCAGACAGACAAAAGGACCTTACCAGCTTTATCTTCTTCTCGCTTCCTAGCAGCTTCTGCCCTTCGTTGGCGTATCAGGGCCAAGCGTTCTACAAATATCAGTAGAAACCATGAAAAGAGAGGACATATGTAGGGACTCCAAAATGAAAAATTATTAGATAGTACTGGATTAATTTCTTTTTTTTATTTTTTTTAAAAACATATCGGCCACTAGCCAGCCTATAATTTTCAAGTGTGAGATTTCAGTTTCTTTGCAATTGGAAACAAAAAAATCCAATATGAATATTAGATCCTTAAATTCAAAGGTAAATTCATCAGAATGTCTTTCAACCATCAACTCAATTACTACAACACACAATTATATTTTGTTTCCCTAAATTCCCAAGACAACAGTTCTAGCTTTATTTTCAAAACTTCTCACTATAATGATTTTTTGAAGTGCCATATGTCTAACAAGAAAGCTGAATTGCATTAAATTTAATAGGATAGAATAGAAAATATTGAAAAAACAAAAACCAAACATTTGCAGCCTCAGGTCAATCTCTATTCTGAAGAAAAGCACTCTCATCCTTCTTGAAGAACTGCCAAGGTTTGTCGCAAGGTTTGTTGCAATGAATTTTTCTGGTGTTGTTTATTCTACTATTTCTTCTAAGCTAGAAGGATGACTCTTTCTTCTTTGAAAAGATGTTGTTTCAAATAGAAACTGAAAAAGGAACAAGGAATATGAAAAAGAAAAAGCTTTCTTCACCACAAAGCGACCCAATCTAACGTGAGAACTGACTCGTTCAAAACAAAAATGCCCTTAATGGAAACTGAAGTTAAATAATTAGAGACATTTTTTAACAATTCACCAATTACACTCTAACCTAATGACTAAAATATTCATATACTACAAAACCATGACAGTTAATGTATCCATTTACTCTTGTATATTGGGCATATTTCTCATATATACTTTTAAGATACTTTTCACACAAAAATTAAATTAAAAAACAACAAAAGAAATTTAATTAAAAAATTAGAAAAAAATTTGAAAAAACATGAAACATAAAAACCTGATATGTCCCCCAAAAAAATGAAATAACCTATAAAAAATAAAATAAAAAAAGAAATTGATAACTAATGAAAAATTTGAAAATTCCATGTTTTGCAAATTTTTATTTTTATTTTTTTTCCGTTGTAGACATATTTCTATTCACAAGACTTTATGAACATGTTTTTTCTATATTTCATATTTGACAAGTTAATATTATTTTTTAAAGGTTCTTTCTAGTTTTTTAAAAATGTTTTTATGGGTTTTGTTTTTTTAGGTCTTTTTATGTTTTTAAAATATTTTAAAGTTAAATTTTCTTTTAAATGGTTGTGCGGCATTTTGGTCTAAAAATAACAAAAAGGACATGAAAGAAAATAAAAATATATATGGGCATATAGAAGGAAAAAAAAAAAAGAATATGGAAGAATACCATTAGGCAAGTGTCAAAATGTACATATTTTTGACATTCAAAGCTAAGTGCAACTTCTTTGCGTTGCCTCTGCCTATTCTAATCTTGGCAAGAGTTTATCGATCACTCTTCCTTAAACACTTTCAGGCCTTGGAATGCTGCCCAAATAATTCAAAAATTGACATCATTTTACCGTTGTATACCATATTGGCATCCTTCTATTTACCACAAAAGAAATAAAGAATTTGTTTCATGTCATTCAAAACTAGGCTTTATAGAGACTAGGACCAAATTTATATAATTACCAATCCAAAGTAACTCAAAGACTAGAAAATAAATCATAGAGAAGATGCCTATCTATAAAAAGGAGTCAAAATCCATTATCGTAGATTTACTTTTTTAGAAACCTTGCTTTCTAATAACAACTTTGTCATTTCCACCTTTCTGTTTTCGACCATAGTAACTGTCTCTCAATTGATGTAGTTTTCTAATGTCCGTAATGAACTTTATTGGAAGATCATGGTCAACAAACCATACCATAATACTCCCTTATGGTCTGAGTCAAAAAACCAGCAGTACTTCCATGAACTGGAGAAAACAGATCTTCAAAGACAATTATGATTTGATACAAACCTGTGGAGTAGATTCCATCTAAAAAAATCATGAACCAAATTGACCTTGACAAATCCAATCACCTTCTCCTAATACATATTCTATTTGTATGACTAAACAAGCGATACCATTATACAGAAGCAGTCATGTCATATGTGCCCATAGGAGTTTTAATCAAGCATATCAAATTGATGGGAAAAGCCAAAGAGGAGGATTGTTAAGGCACCAGACCTCAGCCAGTTATTTATTTGCAACCTTGTTTTGATGCCAAATTAATCATGGATGAACAGAAAGCCCAATGTATAAATTCAGGACAAGTTTGATTCAATATGCATTGGCACTCCCTATGGTGAGTTTTGACAATATTATATATAAAATTCAATGAAGTATGAGGAAAAATGTAAAAAAAACAAGTTGGTAACGATCTTCAATATCCAGTAATTACCTAAATTTTTTCTTGCTTGTTCAGTTTTTCCTTGTTCCTGCAGCTTCATATTTCGTTCATGAGCTTCCTGTTTCTCTATTTCCTCTCTACAAGCAAGAGTACTCAAGAGTAAGTCAACAATGGAACCCTTTAAATAGACACTTGGAAGCGTTGGAATATGCAAGAGACAAACATCAGAAACAAAAGACTCCAGAAAATAAACCACAAAGCTATAAAATCTTAATTTTAATAAAAACATACAATCAAGATTTGTTCTGCTTTCAGGATAAGAAGGTTCATATTCACAATCCTAGGGCATCTAACATGTACATTTAATAATTTGAGTCTGTACATTCCAAAGAGGAGAACAACATCCATACAATTACACCATGATGACCACTTGATATGCGAGCATATCTCTATTAATGGAGCATATGTTCCAAAACTCAGACCAGAGTAAAGCACTGTTCAGAGTAATAAATGGCACTGTTTATCTGGATATAATATACAATCTTATCTTATGAGATATCACCCACTATTTCAATAAAAATCATTTTTCTCATTTGAAGAAACCTATTAATCATACATCTAGATATTTAACAATGGATTCCAATAATATTCCCAGCTACTGTTTACTTTTGGAGCGAAGGGTGGATCAGGGCAAGCTGACTGAACAATTTCAAATAAAATAAAATAAATAAATAAATAAAATAAAAGCATCTGGAATTAGACCAACATAGGCATTTACACAGTGAAATAGTGTCATCTGCTAGCATACCCTTATCCCACTAAAAGGGAACTCCCCGGTCCTTTATTCATCATACTGCATATTGATGGAGGCATCAAAAATGGATTGAAAAAAAAAAAAAAAAACACTACTATTTGGTAAATAAAAAAGATTATGCTTGTTGTGCTCCACCAGATCCAAAATCCTCTAATAATTGGTGTAAGAATTTTCACACTGGATTAACTTCTAAGTTGCAAAACTATAATACTAAATATGTAGGGGTAGCATGCTAAACAAGGCACCTCAAAAATTCAAATAGATCCAAATCACAAAGGTAAAAATAAATTCAGTTAAAAATATATATATATATATATGTAACGGAATCAGTGCGCAGAGTATTAGTTTCCACATTCGCACATTGATCACATGCATAAGCAAATTACTGCTTGAAATGAATTGAAGCAAGAAAATAGCTAACCTCTCACGCCTTGAGAGTTCAGTTGTTTTCCCAGTCTGGAAAATAAAATTTTGATGACTCAAAACAATTTTTTCCAAAAAGAAAACTGGAACAGTGAGCAATTTGAAAGTGTCACAACTTACGTCAACATCTTTAGCCTTCAAATTTTTCGGCTTTACTAAATTAGGGTTGTCGATTTCAATGAATCCCAGGGTGCCTTTCCGCTTCTGCCAAAAATTTGGAGCCAACTTCAGGCCAAATATTAAGAAAGAAACCCAAATGCACAATTGTGACTGCCAAGGAGGACACTGACCTCAGATGGTTCCTCCAATTCTTCTTCAGACTCTTCTTCTACCTTCTCTGCTGCCTCGGCCTGAAATATTCAAATCAAACTGACTGCTTTATTACGCACTGAAGCACGTTTACAACTTCCAATGTGTATAATCCAGCATGCTCGTGTATATATATAGGGAAGAGGGAACTAATATGTACAACTGAGTAGATAAAATCTAAAATAGAAAACTTGTATCTCTCAAGTATGGGTTAAGATATGCCGAGCACAACAGCGCTAAGGGTGATACCTGTTTAAAAGTGCGAGGGCGAGCGGCGGAGGTACCGGCAACTGCAATCATTTAAGGAATAAATGCAAAATCTCATCAAGTGAGTTCATATGAGATGAAAGTATTATAAAGAATCAACATGAAGAAGAGGACATAAAAATGCATTTAAATAAGAGAGGAAGAGGAGAGGGGAGAGTATTGACTGAGTTCTTCAAGCGTAGAGAAATGGCGATGGCCAGTGGGTTTGCCTTTGAACTTTCCTCTACCCATTTCTTTCTCCTTCAAGACAAACAAGAAATGCTGTAGCTTTTTAGAATTTGATGAGTGACTCTCTCACTGCCATTCCATTCAATTATATATAGCACAGCATCTTTTGGACCCACCAAGAACCTAGCTTTTTTTCTTTTCTATTTTTTCCTGTTTTCTTTGGTGCAATGCAATTGCTTCGAGAATCCACTCACAAGAAAGAACCCATAACAGTTTCTTTCTTGTGGTAGAGAAAGTGATAAAAGATGCTTGACCCATGATCATGATCATGAAAAGATGTTCTTTCTTAGAGGAGAGATCGATGCTTCGAAACTTCATTATTTGTCGACAGAGTAGAGCACTCCCATTTCCAACTTGCTAATTTTTTCCAACTTCAGATTCTTCGAGAATTTGTTCTTAGCAGAAGGAAAAAGCATTGCCCCTTTTCTTTTTTTCCCCTCTCTTTTTTTCCCGCTCTTGGACGTGGTCACTACTCTCAAAAATAAAAAATAAAAAAAAATAAAAAGAAAAGAAAAGAAAAGAAGAAGGAATCATACTAATTATGATATGAAAGAACAAACGTGCAAATGAATGTTTATATTATTTTCACATGAATGCTCATAATTCTTAATTTAATTTAATTTATTATTTAATATAAAAAAATTAAAAATAATATAATTGATTCAAATATTTATATATTTTTTAATTATTCATAGTCTCTTTCAATTCTTTTATTAATCTTAAAGCTTATAAATAGATTTGATTATTTATTAGTTCGTGTTGAAGTGCTTTGTAGAAATTTTAAAAATTATTTTAGAGTTGCTGCATTTGTATTCACTTTATTTCATAATGAAATCATTTTTTATTATTTTTCTGTCTAATTCTATTATTGCTACTATATGTTTTATAACACGTTATCAATATGAAACTCTAACCAACCGAGATAATAGACCATAATATATATATTTACAAAAAGACTCAATCATTTGTTTCAATCATTGGATTGTTTTTTTGCACGAGTGATCTATCGAAATGTCTAGATCATTAAAATATATGTATCCAATTTATCGTTAATTTTAAATCTAATAATACATTGAGTATAAATTTGAAAAACTTAAATAATTTAATATATAAAATATAATGCTCTAATATATATTGTTTGAAAAGTTTAAATTTTATTATTATGTTTGTTCTTCTTTCCTAATATTATTATTATATTTTGCATCAAAGAATTTTTATCCTCTAAAACTTCACAAAACTTGATTTTGTGATCTTTACATTTTAGGCAAGAATTATTAATCATGGGTGCTTGATAGTAAAAAAGTCTCTATTTTTCATGCCTCGAATGTGCTTTTGCAAGCAGTAATATCAAAAAAAGGATTTTAAGAAATGTTCCGAATTGATTTAATTCTTATTTGTAACTAAATAAAATAACAAGCTATTGATGAAAAATCATAAATCCTATCCAACTAGAGTCTGCTCTATTCCCTAAAGTGAATATAGCAACTTACAATAATTCTAGGCATGGACAACGACATAGACATAGCTATAGCCATGGTCGAAATAATTATTATTATAATTGAACGACCATAATAATACACATCACCACTATAAGTGGATAAATATATATTAAAAAAAGAATACAAATAGATCAAATCAACATCCCGAAAATGAATGTTATCGATGTGATATAAACAAACATAGGTTGCATACACGTTGTCCGCCATAGCATCTCGTTAAACCTTAGCAAGGCTCGTTGAAAAAAAAAAGATTAAGATATAGATTCCAATTTTATATATTAAAACTATGACAATTGAAACTAATAACTTATTATCTTTTTATTTATAAATAAGATATTGTTTTATTTTTTATAATTTTATTTTTATGGTAATAGTTATAAATTTATTTTTCTATCTATTTATTTGCTTATTTATTTTATATTAATACTATCCGATAGTATCAATCTACTAGAAAGCTCTAGAAAAACGGATATATTATCATCCGAAGAGACAAATTTTAAAGATTCAAATATATATATATATATCTCATTACTTGAAAGGATAAATTTTAAAGAATTCGAAGGACAAATATATTATTATTTGAAATGAAAAATTTTATTATAAATAATACGTTATTCTCTCTAAAGTCTTATAGAAATTTTTAGTTTTAAAAATATTCATTTAAATGGATATCATATCAAAACAACAAATATAAAAAATATTGAACACTTATATATTATAATTATTACATCGGATAAAAAATACGTATTGAAAAAATTATCCTCTCTTCCGGTCTTTATTATAAACATTCGAATGGTTGAAACAAATACTATAGTAAACCAAAAGTTTACTATTTCAAATACTTTTATTACTTGGCATGACCGGTTGGGCTATCTTAGGTCTTTCATGATGCAAAACATTATTCAAAATTCATATGGACATCCATTGAAGAGTCAAAAGATTTTTCATTCTAATAAATTTTCATGTTCTCGCATGTTCTTAAGTTAAATTGATTATTAAGCCATCATAAAGTAAAATTTAGATTGAATCTTCAGTATTTTTAGAACGTATTGAAGGTGATATATACGGACCAATTCATCCACCATATGGACCATTTGAATACTTTATAGTGTTAATAGATGCATTCATAAGATGATCACAAGCGTATGCTTATTACCTACTCGAAACTTAGCGTTTTCAAGGTTGCTAGCTCAAATAATTTGATTACAAGCATAATTTTCAAAGTATGCAATTAAAATAATTAGCCTTAATTATGCTAGTGAATTTACCTCTCAAATATTAAATGATTACTCGCTTAACTATTAAAATAAAGGTTGAACAGCTTTATTGCTCATATTTATATCCATAATAGATTAGCATAATCATTTGTCAAAAGATTCCAATTGATAACTAGACTATTGTTTATGAAAACAAAACTCTCTACTTATATTTAGAGATCCGCAATCTTATAAATAGCAATACTTATTCGTATTAGACTCATAAATTATCAACAATTCTCTCCCCTTTAATTGTTTCTAGTCATGAACCAAATATTTCTCATCTAAAATTTTTTTACTATGTAGTGTATGTTCCTATTGCTCCTCCATAAAGAACTAAAATGGACTCTCAAAAGAGATTAAAAATATGTCTTTTTTATGAAGCCCCCTCGATAATTAAATATCTTAAACCATTAAAAGAAGATATTTTTATAGCTCGATTTGCCAACCGTCATTTTGATGAAACAGCTTTTTCAATATTTGGGGGAAATAAGTAAAATAAGCAATTAAAAATATTAGAAAAAGAGATTACATGAAAGTACTTCATCTTTACGTCATCTTGATCCTTGCACAAAATAATATAAATTAGAAGTTCAAAAGATAATTCAACTAAAAAGTCTTACAAATTAACCGTCGGATGCATTCTCAAATCCAAAAAGAATAACTAAAATGCATGTTCTCGTTGAGAATGCTCCTATTAGAACTAATGTCCTAGAAGGATAATCTATTAATGTTATAGGAAATGAACCTAAAGCATGCAAAAGCATGAAAGACTCGATAGGTTCTAAAGATTTTTTTTTAAAAAAAAGAGCAAATAATCAAGATACAAATATCAAATAAGTAGATATTCAAAAAACGAGTCCAAGATATTTCTAATAATATACTTCTAAAAGAAGTCTAAATGCTTGAGAAAAATCAATAGACTTTAATAAATTATGTCAATGCAGAAAAAAAGGAGACCGAAAAGAAACATTTATTAATAATATTTTACATATAATGTTGTAATTGATTTTTTGAATAAAAATAAGAACCCCGAGCCTAAAACTATTGAAGAATGTCGACATAGAGATGATTAACCTAAATAAAAAGTGCAATCTAGACAGAATTATATTTTATTACAAAACCATTAGTTTTTAGACTTATAGTTAAAACACCTAAAGATTTTAAGCTCATACAAATAGGTATTTTTATGAAAATGATATAAGAAAGATGAGATTGTGAGATACAAAACTTGTAACACAAGGGTTTTTGCAAAGACCGAATATTGATTCCGAGGAGACATTTTCTCTTGTAATAGATATAATTACATTTCATTATCTCATTAGCCTCGGCAAAATATATGATAATCTTCATATGCATTTATTTAATGAATATGATCATAGCTTATTTGTTCACTTAAATTGATATCTATATGAAAGTCCTAGAAGGACTTAAAATGCTCGAAGTATGTATTACACATTTTCAAAAAATGTATTCAATTAAATTATATAGATCTTTATAAAGATTATTTTAGTATTTTTTTATTATTTTAATTTTAAAAAATTCAATTTATGATATACTTTTTATATTTTTTTATTTTTTAATATCCACTGTTTATTACTAAGCTAGATACTTATGAAATAATTGCCTCATGAATATTTATTGAAACAATGCTATAAAAATAATATTATTTGTTCATATATTTTTATAAAAAAAATTTGAAAAAGAGTTTGTCTATCATTAATGTATATGTTGATGAGTATAATATTATTAGAACTCCTAAAGAGATTTCAAGTGCCATAAGTTATCTAAAAAGAGAATTTGATATAAAATACCTTGAAAAAAAAACTTTTATTTCGACTCGTAATTCGAGCATCTAGAGAATGAGATTTTTATTCATGAGCCAATTTATATAGAAAAAGTTGTACAACGATTCTATATAAAGCTCATCCATTTAATAGTCTAATGATAGTTTGTTCACTTGATATCCAAAAAGATCCTTTCTAACCTCGAAAAGATAATGAAAAACTATTTGGTCTTAAAGTATCATATCTTAGTGCAATTGGTGCATTGATATGTTGCTAATAATACTCGACTTGATATAGTTTTTTTTTTGTTAAATTTATTAGCAAGATATAGTTCTACTTAAATACGAAGACATTGGAATAAAATCAAATATATACTATGTTATCTTTGAGAATAAATTGATATGTTATATCATGGCATTTTATGAAGTACATTATAGCATTTACTTCTTCGAACCATTTAGAAATACCGACAATTCATGCAACAAGTGAAGAATGTGTTTAGCTAAGATCAATGACCTATCATATCCGAGAGACATGCGGTTTATCCACTAATAAGAAAGTTTCAACAATATTGTATGAAAATAATACCACTTGCATAATTCAATTAAAGAAAGGATACATCCAAGATGATAGAAAAAAAACATATATCACTAAAATTATTTTTAACACTCGATCTTCAATACAATGTTGATATTAATGTTTAACAAATTTGATCAATTGACAATTCGATAGATTTGTTCACTAAGGTATTATCTATTGTAATTTTTGAGAAGATGATTTATAAGATTGAGATGCCTCATCTTAGAGATCTTAAATAATACTTTCAATAGGAGGAGTCCAACATAGGATTAATATGTACAAGGAATATTATACTTCTTTTCCTTCATTAAGATTTTTTTCCACTAGGTTTTTTCTTAGTAAGGTTTTAACGATGTATATTCTCTCTATAATCGACATTCAAGGAGAAGTGTTATGAAATAATGAATGTATATATAAATATTCATATTCTTTTCATAGCTCCACTCGTTTATAATTCTTAATGTGATTGAATTTACTATTCAATATAAGAAATTGAAAAGATTATTTAGTTTATTCAACTATTTATACACCTTTAATTGATCATAGTTGTTCTAATTCTCTTTCTAATCTTAAAACTTATAAATATGCTTTATTGTTCATTAATTTGTGTTGAAGTGTTTTATAAAGATTGATGTTTTGGAGTTGCTACAATTGTATTCCCTTTTTTTCATAGTAAAATCATTTTTGTATCATTTTTTTCTCTAATTCTATTATTATTATTATATATTTCATAACAAATTATATAGTTTTAATAATTTTAAAGAATGGATAATGTGTTGTGGGTCCAATATATGAGTCATTTTACCATAACCCGTTAAGAAATAAATTTGTAAAAAGATTGAAATGAAAAGGAGATAAAAAAATTATTTTTCTAGTTTTATTTTTCTTATTCAGCTTACACTTATATAAAAAATTGAAGAGGGGGAAAGAAAACAAAAAAAAGTTCTTATTATTTTGACAAATTTTATAGGAAGCAAGCAAGGGTCCAATAGAACAAAATCATTTTAAATTTAAAAAAATTTTAATTATAATTTTTTTATTCAATTAATTTTTTTCTAATATTTTTTATAAATTTTCTACTTAAAAAAATAAATTATTCTTTTTTATGGATTGATTTTAAAATAAAAACATATAATAATTTTAACTAAAATATTAATCAAAAATTAAAAAAAAAACTTTAAAAATATATTTTTTATAATATTTTATTTCAAAAAATAAATTTATAATTAATGGATAAATTTTTACAAAAATTAACAAATGAAAAAAATTCTTATTTAATGCTGGTAAGAAGATTAATGTTTAAAATAGCACACGCAACGATATAGGTAGATTTCACAAAATGATTTCAAAATTTTTTCATTAATTTTTTATTTCATTATAACTATTTTTTATGTATTTTTCATAAAATTTGCACTTAAAAAATATGATTTATTCTTTATTTAGGGATTCTTAAATAAAAACTTGTAATGATTTAAACCTAAAATAGTAATTAAGAATTCAAAAACAAATACTTTAAAATTAGTTTTTTTATTTATAAGAATGTATCCAAAAAATAAACTTATAATTAATGTATAGACTTGCATAAAAATTAACCAATGAAAAAAAATAAAATTTTATTCTTATTTAATGTTGGTGAGAAGATTTTTTTTCAAGTATATGCATTTGATCTATATATATTTATTTACAAAATAATCAATAAAATTGACATAAAAATATATTTAAATAATTGGTTGGTTCCTTTAAAAAATTATTTTAATTATTTTTTTTCAAATAAATTGGTTTTATAATATTAAAAAAATATTCATAGTAAATAATTTGTATTATGTTGTAAGATGTAAAGTTATTTTTTAATATAAAAATAAAAATAAAAATTAACTTAATGTGAATTTTTATAATAAAATGAAAAGATCAATTTTAAATAATAAGAATAGTGTATATTCACTCTAAAATCCAAAAACATATTGTATATGTTATATAATCATCAGTTTATGTGAAAAAAATAATTATGTTGGAAGATGTATAGTTAATTTTTAAAATAAAAATAAGAATAAAAGTTAACTTGATATGAATTTTTATAATAAATTAAAAAGACCAATTTTAAGCAATAAGAATAGTATATATTTATTCCAAAATCTAAAAACATATCATATATATTATATAATCATCAGTTTATGTGAAAAAAAAATAATGATTGATTTTTCAAAATTTTAACACCCGAGTTAAATAAAAAAATATAAATTGATAAAAAAAATCAAAGGAAAAACCAAAAAAAAAAAAAAACAAAAACAAAAACTTGTGTAGTGCATTAGCTAAGGGATTAAATTTTTTATTTTAAAATTTTAGAGACCAAAATAAAATAATTTAGAAATTACAAAAAAAAAAGGTGAATAGTGATTTGTGAGACTACTACTCAAACCCCCCACATCTTTTAGATATATAGTAATAATTTTCTACTTTACAAAATATATTTTTAAAAAATATATATATTTTGGAGGATCTAACTTACCGAGATAAGATTTGATATTTATCACTATCAAATCTTTTAGATCCTATTATATACTGTTAATAGCGAAGTCACTACATAATAAAACATTTTTTTTTACCATGGACCATAAAATAATACTAAAATATTAGTAATGGTTGCATCTATAATTGGTATCCAAAAAATTTAATAACATGATTGATTTATTTATAAAATACACTATCTACTAACTCAATTTTAAGTTTGTAAGAAAAAAATATTTTAAGTGACTTGTATTTTTGAAAAATAAATTCATGAATATTTAGCTATAATCCACTAATTTTCTTGTATATTTTTTTAAAATATAATAAAAACTCATTTTAAAATTTTGTAACTTTAAAGATTTTAATTGAATACAAAAAACATATTAGATATAATTATTTTAGTTTCAACAATAACTAGTAGACAATAAATAGTAGAGTGAGAATTACACCATCTAATTTAATTGTTGCTATACATAAAAATCTATCTGTTTATCTAAAAAATCTTTTAATTTGGGAACAATACAATATAAATCGGTCACTATAGAATATATTCAATTAGTAAAATTAGTTATTCATTTATTTCAATATGCCAATATTACGTTCTCTTAAAATTATTTTATATAAATTATAACTCGTCATTAACTGTGTATATATTATTTTAGGTATTATTCTCAAATAAATTTTTTTATATAATTATTAACATCCTTTCTCTCAGTATATATATAGTTTAATGAAAAACAAAAGCTTCATTAGAAAATGTATCTTGTCCTCGGAAGGTTTTAACTTTTAGCATGGCTCTTTCTTGAAAGAGATTGAGGGATAAAATGGTCCTTTTCTATTTATATATATAAAAAAGGATGAATAATGATTTGTGAGAGAATGAACAGTGAAATTCACTCGTTCAAACCCCCACATCTTTTAGATGTATAGTAATAGTAACGATGATACAAACATGAGGAGTTCGAGTAGGAAAAGCAAGACCTCTATTTCGAATGTAGAGCCTTAGATGAGTAGGCTTACTGGTCACTACCATTACTTTATCAAGAATTATAGTTTTAATGTCTTATTGATAGATGATAGGGAGCTAAATAGCTTCTATAATATTTATGATATTCACAAAT
This sequence comes from Dovyalis caffra, assembly GCA_963924115.1. Classification (NCBI taxonomy): domain Eukaryota; kingdom Viridiplantae; phylum Streptophyta; class Magnoliopsida; order Malpighiales; family Salicaceae; genus Dovyalis; species Dovyalis caffra. Next base: position 134,157 of record CAWUPB010000351.1, read on the forward strand.
CAAAGTTTAATGATTGATGATGTCATTGGATTTGTGAGCTAATGGAGAAACAATTGATATGATATTAATAATCATTTTCCAAGAGAAAATCATGTTGATATGCTTGACAAAATTGATAGCTTGTGAAAAGAATGGATCCATTGTTAGTATGGTCGGCATGAACTCTAGATGATGAGTTAGGATTTACCCTTTATGAACTAGAGAGGGAGATTTCTTAGGCATATGCTATAGGTCTAATCATGAGTGACCTTAGCATAACCATGAAGAAATAAATTAGAAAAATGATTGAAGTTAAAAAAGACAAGAAAAGAAAAGAAAAGTTACTTTTCTAGCTTAGCTTACACATGCATATAAATAGAGTTTTTATTTTCTTATAGCATAGCCACTAAGAGAGAGCAATTCAAGAGGAAAAAAATAAGATTTTATTTATTTATTTGACAAATTCTATAAGAAGAAAGTAAGGAGTTTTAAGTTTTTTGTAGTATTAATTTTTAGATATTAAAATTATAGATAATTATAGTGTTTAAGATGGTGATCTCATATAACATTAAGCTTTGCAAAAAATACAAAACTTTTTAAGATTCTAGATTTTTGTAGTTAGAAGGATTTAGCTAAAGAGAAATGTGCATTACTATCAATATTTTTGCTTTATAAGTTTATGGAAATACTTGAGTGATTACATTGCTTTTTTTAATTTTAGTGGATTATTTTAGAGTTAGTTTTATGGTGTTTTCCTCTACAATAGAGAGGTTTTTTTTTTAACATAAATTTAGTGTTTTATGGTTGTGCTTTTGTGATTGATTTATTTTGTATTCTTAATTGTTGTCCGTGCTTAACTTGATTATTTTCTCATAAAATCTAATTTACATGAAATAAGATTAAGGTGGTGTTTGATAAAACTGAAAATTAAGTTCTAAATCTATTAAGTACTAAATATGTTATTGATAAATTGTTTGGTATTTACTGAAAATTAAGTGTTGAATATAATAAGGTTATTTGATAAATAGTGTTGTTGATCATATTAAAGTTATATACATGATAATTTTAATCTTGCAATTGTAATATAATATTTTTTGACACACACACAATATATATATATATATCCGTGTTTGTGTGTAAATAAATAAATAAATAAAACATGATCTAAGATAACATTAATTGTCGTATCATGCATAAAATAAATAAAATCTCAAGTACTAATCAATTCATTTGCAATTTAATCTTGCAAATTAACCATAAATATTTAATTAGCTCGTGTTTGTGCCCCTCCTCCGGTGAAATGTAAATTTGCAGCAACATTTGGTGTTTGATGCATCACATAATCACCATCAAATTATTCAAAAAAAAATTATCAATTAATTTTAAAATACGCAAACCAATAAAATTAGAAATAAAAAGTTAAATGGATAACTCTGAAATACTTGGTGAATTCAACAATGATGTTGAACTTAATTTAAATGCAGGTAAAAAAAAAAATCCAAATGACATACTATGTTAGATTTTAATTTGCCACATGGAAAAAATAAAAAATTAAAAAGAAATTAAAAAGAAAAAAAGAATTAATTAGTAAAAACAATACTTATATATAACATATTTTTAAACAAATAGTTTAACATGAATGATTTTTAAAAACATTCGTGAGTTTACATCATTAATCGGGATTTTATATACATATATAGACATTTAACTTAAAAAAATTCAAAGAAAAAAGAAAAAAAAGTTAAGAAAATAAAAAAATAAAAGATTTCTCCCTAACCATGGTTGTGTAAGTGAAAAACTACCATTTCTCTTTCATCGCCAAATCCCTATGTTCCCAATTCAAAACCTATAAAAATCCTTTTCTCCTTTCTCAGCGCCAACACTAGCACAAATACATGTGATAAAAAAGTCAAATAAAAAAAACATGCAAGCAATCCAAGTGAATCAAAACAACATCCCAAACCAACACGAAACATTTCATAAAATCCCAAATCCTAGACTCAATCCTCAATGACTTGTCTCTCAATGTTGCCATCTCCCTCTTACATTCCAACTACAATTTTGAAATCCGTAAATATATTACAAGTGAAAATTTCAAGTTTTTAAGGTTCCCTCTATTTTGACAATGAGGATGATAGAGATCATTTTTCAATCGGTTTGTATAGCTAGAGTTATAAGAATATATGAGAATTATATAGTTATATTTTAAAAAGTTTTAAAAATCTTTCAATTGAGCATGTTAATCAAAAAGTAATAAATTAAAAACTTTAACTTACCTAATTAAGTATATTTTGACTTAATTTAAATTTTAAATATTAAATTATTTAGATTATTAAACAAACTTTTTATATTAAGTACTACAAATTAATTTTTAAACTACTTAAATAGGTTATAAACACACCTAAGTTTCCGATAAATAATTAGAGAAAAATGAAAAATATTTCGGTTATTCGAATTAATTAAATTATATATATATATATATGTTTACAAAATTTGATAACTAATGGCCGGGCTTGTAATTTTTCTTAAACTTAATTTTGTACAATCAAAACTTTCCTAGGGCCTAATTTTATATAGCTAATTAAATTTGAAGGAATTTTGGGTTCAAAAAAAAAGGATGAGATCAAGGGTCCAGCAACTCGGGTTACTCAAATTATTACCAAATTACCCAAAAAAAAAAAAAATTCGAGTAAAGTGTAATTTAAAGAATCAAAAAATTATTTTGGATCAGGAAACATGAAAAAGATTTTGGGTAATTAAAAAAATTCTGGGAAATGGTAATTTTTTTTATTCAACTTATCTAAATGCTCACCCATGTCTGAAAGCACAATGGAAGGTGAGCACTATTTTACCAATTTTATCCAAAAATATCCCACTTTAATCAAGTAAAAATTTTGTTGTGCCGCTCAGGTGATGACGCTGACATACATACACTTAAAAATATGCATTATTTTCATGTGAAATAGAAAATCAATCCAAGAAACTGCAAAAGTAGAGTCATTAGCAATTTAAAATCAACCAACTTCTAAATTGTGTTATAGAAAAGGCTTCCCTAAACTATAAATTATTTGAGAATTAGTCTCTCAAATTTTAATTTTAGATTAGACTTTCCTCTAACTATTTTTAATTTAAAATCGGGTTAATTAGGTTTTCATCAATTCGAAAGTAAAAATAGACACAACTTGTATATATGTAACTGACTTTTTAACTTTTCCAAAAACTATAAATGTGCAAAAACTTAGGGATGTTTTGTTTTTCCTCTAAAACTTGTTTCTTTCATGTTAAAATATTTTTTAATTGCTAATTGCTCACTACAAGAAAGATATGTTTTAGCGACGGATATTTAGCGACGGTCAAAAAACCGTTGCTAAAGACAAATATTAGCAACAATTTTATCGACTTTAGCAACGGTCTAAAAAATGGTTACAAATATTAAAATTTACGATCGTTTTTTAGCAACGGTCTACAAAATCTGTTGCTAATGTTAAAGACTAACCATTTTAGCGACGGTTTCCATATATAAGAAACCGTTGCAAATTTAGCAACGGTTTCTATCGTCGCTCAACCGTTCCTAAACATATAATCGGTATTAGCAATGGTCCAAACCATTGCTAAGCCGTTGCTAAATGTTATTTAATATTTTTCCAACGATTTTATAAAAAAAATCGTTGCTAAATAAAATACTAATTTAGCAACGAGTCCCGGACCATCGCTAATCCATTACCAAATGGGTCGGGGCTAAAACGGATCGAAGATTAACAACGGTTTGGTGTTGGTAAACCGTTGCAAAAATATTCATTTTTGCGACGAGTCTAGGACCGTCTCTAAAACGTTACCAAATCATCCGGACCGAAGATTAGCAACGGTTTTAAATATTAAACCATTGCAAAAATACTTCGGTTTAGCGATGGTCCGAGCACTGTCGCTAAACCATTGGTAATTTAATTTTTTATTTTTTTAACGGTTGCAAAAATAATCGTTGCAAACGTTACATTAGTGACGGTCATAGACCGACACTAAAAGTAAACCGTTGGTGGGAAACAGATCAAATTTAATTTCGAATTTACGTTTAGCGATAGATTAGCGACAATCACACTTTACCTTTTTATAAATATGAGTCGAACGGAATCTGCACATTTTTTCTTTCTTCTCCTTCGACAGCGATGATATTTGGCTTTTTTTCTCCAAACCTTTGCTCTCTTTCCTTAAAGCTTCTGTTTCCTTAAAATCTCCATATTTCTTCCCTCTTTTCCTCCTCCTTTCAATCTTTCTCTCTGCCGTTGAAGCTATCATTTTTCGACGATCATTCTCCGGCGAGGTTTTTTGACCAGACGATAGCTGCCCCCTCTCATCCTTCTCTTGGTGACGAGTCCACCTAAATCTAATCCATCCTTTCAATTATTAATTTTGTCAGTTGTTTATTTAAGTCAAATAATTTGATTTTTTTTTTAATTTTTTGTTTAATTACTTATTATTGCTAGTTTAATTATTGAATTGATTGTTCATTGCATGTGTTTTTTTAGCTTGATTATTTAAATAAAATTTATTTGGTATGTTATTTTAGTGTAAATTGTGATAGTTAATTGAAATGTTTAATTGTTAATTTAATAGTAATTGTTAATTTTTATGTTAATATTGTTGTTAATTATTGATTAATTGAATATTATTGTTAATTTTTTAATTTTATGTTATTTTTATTTTAGTTGTTGATTGAATTAATTTGATTGTTAATTGTTAATTTACTTACTTTAATTTATTGTTAATTTTTTTAGTTAGAAAATATAATTTTTATATTTTATTTTATGTTGTTATTTAAATTGTTATTGTTATTGTTATTAGTGTAGCTACTAATTGTTAATTTACTTAACTAATTCACAATTTATTTAAAACATTAGTAAGTTTATTTATTCCTAGTTCATTAAGTTAAAGCGTTAGGTTAGTACAAAATAAATCAATAAATTAAATATTAATTAAATTGTAATATATTGTTATTTTGTTGATTAAATATTAAGATTATATATTTAGTTGTTCATTTACTTAAATAGATAAGTAATTACAATATTAATTAAGAAAAAAATATAGCATTTTTTGGAAATTATTTTGAATAGATAAACAATAAAGTTATTAGAAATATTTGTAATTGTTAGTAATTAAATAAATAATTAAGTTGTATTTAAAAAAAATTCTGAAATAAATATTAAATAGATAAAAAATAAAGTGATTAGAAATATTTGTAATTGTTAGTAATTAAATAAATAATTAAGTTGTATTCAAAAATTTTTTCGAAATAAATTTTAAATAGATAAAAAATAAAGTTATTAGAAATATTTGTAATTGTTAGTAATTAAATAAATAATTAAGTTGTATTTAAAATTGTTTTCTAAACTTAGCTTGTTTATTTAGAAAATAACTTGTGTGTAACAAAAAAATATTTGAGATTTAGTAATAAAAGTATTTTAAGTAATTACATAAACAATTAATACAATTACTTGATTACTATTTTGTTTAAAATGAATTCGGATCGCTCTTGGATTGACTTTAGATTAATTGGTGGATTATTAAATGAGCATTTTGTAGAAGGGGTTAATGAATTTATTAATTTTACGGTTAGTCATCCACGAGTGCATGGATGGAAATAAGATACGATGTCCATGTAAACAAAAAAAATATCAAAATCGTAGTTATGAAAACCACGATACCGTTAAGTATCATTTGCTTAGATATGGGTTTGTGTCCGGGTATTATGTGTGGAGACGTCATGGAGAGAATGATTTAGCAATTAATGCCAATTCGTTTAATAATGTTGAGCAAGAACAAATATGTGATGATCGTCAAGTTAATCAATACCACACAATGGTGATGGATGCATCTGGTCCATCTTTTAATCCGTATAATACGGACGAAGACCCAAACCCTTCCGCACAAGCATTTTATGATTTATTAGATGCATCAAATAGAGAAATATGGCCTAGGTCGGAAAACTATTCACGAGTTATCTACAATGTCTCGTTTGTTGCATCTCAAGCTCGAGCATCATTTTTGGAGAGGTGTTACGACGATTTATGTCAACTTATGAAAGAGTTGATGCCTCCCGATAACTTGTATGCCAAAAGACTTTTATAGTATAAAAAAATGATAGAAATGATAGGTTTACCCATTGAAAAGATCCACTATTGCATTAATGGTTGCATGATTTATTGGGGTCGGGATAGCCAAAGAATCACTTGTAAAATATGTGATCATCCTCGATATCGAAATCCTAGGTGGGGTTCGATTAGACAAACATTTGTCCCCTACAAAAAAATGTATTATTTTTCTATAATCCCACGATTACAAAGGATGTATGCATCAAATGCCACCACTAATGACATGACATGGCATGCGCAACATGTGTGTGAGCCCAACGTCATGCGTCATTGTTCGGACTCCTTCGCATGGCGACATTTTGACCAAACACATCCTTCTTTTACATCAAAAATTAGGAATGTTAGATTAGGTGTTTGCACCGATGGGTTTCAACCGTTTGGTAAGTCCGGACAACAATATTCTTCGTGGCCTATCATTGTAATGCCATACAATTTGCCACCATGAAAATGTACGAAAGAAGAATATATGTTCTTAACTACTATTGTCCCTAGTCCTAAAAACCCTAAAATCAATTTAGATGTATACTTACAACCCTTAATTAAAGAGTTAATAGAATTATGGAAAGTAAGTGCTCTTACTTATGATGTGTCCCGTAAAGATAATTTTCGGATGAGAGATTCTTGTCATGTGGACAATTAGTGACTTTTCTGCATATTCAATGTTATCGGGTGGAAGTAATGCGGGTAAGACAACATGCCCGTATTGTATGAAAAATTCGATGCTTTCACCCTTCGAAATGGGAGGAAAACTTTATAGTTTGATTGCCATCGAAAGTTTCTCTCATTACGCCATCCGTTCGGGCGAAATAGGATTGCGTTCGAGCAAAATTCGGTTGTTACGGACATTGCTCCACCAATAAAGTCTAGAATTGAAATTTTATAAGAATTAAACAATTGGGGGTTGTTGAAAGTAACGAAAAAAGGATCCGATAAGTATAATAATAATATATCTAAATATTGTGGTTGGAAAAAATATAGTATATTTTGGGACCTACCTTATTGGAGTTCTAATATAATACGTCATAATTTGGATGTCATGCAATTGAGAAAAATGTCTTTGACAATGTGTTTAATACAATTATGAATGTCCCGGGAAAAACAAAAGATAATGTAAATTCAAGAGAAGACTTAAAGCTATATTGTCGACGGCCCGAATTAGAAATAGATGAAAAATCTAGAAAATATCCAAAACCTTATTATACTCTAGACAAACAACAAAAAATACAATTATGTGAATGGATTAAACAACTAAAGTTTCTAGATGGATACGTCTCTAACTTGGCAAGGTGTGTGGATATGAATAACCTCGGATTACGTGGCATGAAAAGTCATGATTGTCATGTATTTATGCAAAGGCTAATACCTATTGCATTTTGTGATATGTTACCAACAAATGTATGGCAATCACTCACCGAGCTTAGCTTATTCTTTAAGGAAATAACATCTACTGTGATTAAGGTTGAAAATATGATCCGTCTTGAGGAAAATATACCAATAATCTTATGCAAATTAAAACGTATTTTCCCACCTAGTTTTTTCGACTCAATGGAGCATCTTCCCATACACTTGGCATATGAAGCAAAAATAGTCGGACCTATACAATATCGATGGATGTATTCATTTGAAAGGTATAAATTAATGATTTTAGTGGACATACGTAAGTTTATAACTCTATCAAATATTGAATTAGTCTAATGAACTCACAATATTATTGTAGGTACCTTCGCAAATTAAAAAATAATGTTAAGAACAAAGCCGAGTCGAAGGGTCAAATGCAATGCATATTTAGTTGAGGAAGCTTCAATGTTCCGTTCATATTACTTCGAGCCTCATGTACACACTAGGCATCGAAAAGTGCCTAGAAACTTTGATCGTGATCGAGAACCGAATGAAAATATTGAAGGCATGTTAGCAATATTCATTCCTAAAGGTAGACCTCTTGGTCGAGCATGATCACATGTCCCGACGGATCAAGAAAAGAATGCAACACACACCTACATTCTATTGAACTGTGATGAGGTCATACCTTACACGGAGTAAGTTTTATAACTATCAAATATTATTACTATACATTTATTCTTTAACTACCATTCAATTTTAAAACATATAATAATAATATTTTTATCATCATATATTTTATCGATCAACTTTATGAAAGTGACCCCCACATATCAAAAAATGAGGTTGATTTTCGACTTTAAAACCAATTTGCATCATGGTTCTATCGATATGTGAGTATTCCTGCTGTCAAGATTGTTATTAAATATTCATAAATTTATTTTATTAAATTTTATTATAACATTACCTTATAAGTAACTCGGTCTTTACATACGAGTAAGTCGAGCACAACCTAAAACTGCAACGAGATCATTATATTAAAGATTTGGCCAAAGGATCATTGCGAACTACGAAGTCATATGCGAGGTACATTATAAACGGCTATAAGTTTCATACCGATGTTGGTGGTTCGGAGAGAGCATCAATGTATAGTGGAGTGTGTGTTAAAGGAGTTAGCTACGGTGTGATGAAAAATGACTACTACGGTAGGTTGATTGACATACTCGAACTTGAGTATCCATCCTTACCAATAAAAAAATAATTTTGTTCAAATGTGATTGGTATGATACAACACACGGTATTGGTACATGAGTTCATGATCATTATGGACCGGTCGAGGTTCATAGTCGCGAGTATTCAAATAGATCCGATCCCTTCATACTAGGATCACAAGCGCATCGGGTGTATTATGTAACATATCCTACATGTAAACACATACGACAAGATTGGTTGACGGTATGTAAGGTTAAACCAACGCCGACGGTTGATCTACCGAAATGTACGTTACCGTCGATCAAACCAATATCGAACCCTTTCAAGAAAATAAAATAGAAGGTTAACACAATGTAATACACGTTGATGATGATGAAGGTCAATCATTGATTGATCCTACTCGAAGCATTATTAGAATTTGACGAGTGGTGAAATAGATATTTAGAATGAATCGGAGTTAGAAACCGATGTTGAAGAAGACTTAGATGAAGAATGTGACAATGATAATAATGATAGTGATTAGAGATAATATGGTATATCCCATTGGATTATGTTATATTGTATTTTTTATTCAATTCATAAATTATGCACTTGGATTTTATGTAATTGCGGTTCGAATTTAAGGGTTTAGGCAACCTTGTCCTCCCGGGATGTTGGGATAGGCTGGTTTTGTCCCCCAAGTGTAATTTTTCAAACTATTTTAATAAATCTCCGGGGTATGTCCATCGTTCGTCACAAAAAAGAAAAAAATTAGGTTTATTGGTATATTTACCTACATAGTTAACATATAATTTTTAAAGGTAAGATTTAATTAAATAAATATTTTTGATTTATTGTTGTTTAAGTATAAATCAATTAGTTCATATTAATTTGAATGTTATATGTAAGTATATATGCATTATATAATTCATATTTTATTTAAAAACTATCGAATTTAATAATTAATATGTAGGTCATAATGACTCGAGGTAGGGGTCGTGGTTCGGATGCGATCGGTCCGACGGTGATCGTGGACGTCGTAGATACCCTTCTTATTCCGCTCACGGTCGCATGGATCCCCCACCGGACATGCCTCCGTACCACTCTTTCGATGGCCCCTCCACATCCCGTTCCATGCCTGTCATATCACGGCCTCGGCCATTTTCGTATTATGAACTTCCACATCAACCTTCCTCATCTTTTTCGTCGTCATCGTCAATGCTTTCATCATCACATCGGGACAACCATTCCGTTCCTCAACACGTTCCACCCCACGATGTCCCACGTCAATCGGCTTCGGAACCAATAACATCTGCGGTTGACCATCGAGTACGGGTCATTGTCGTTGGGCACAATGAGTATGGTTTATGCTTAATTTAATTAAATATTTTTTGTTTATCATTATTATGTACTTGGTTATTTATGAATTTAATTAATGTTTATTTTTTTGTAGGTTGTATCCCTCCGATGTTTGCTCTCGCTCGATCGTTAAGATATTCCAAGATGGACGTGGAAAAAAATGATTCCGGAGACAAGATTTTTACTGGGAAGAATTTAAGATTCTAATTTCTAAATTTTATTTGATTAATTATATTATTTAATATTTAATTAAATTGCACAAAATAATATGAAAATAAATTTAGTAGTATTTATTATTATTTTTTTGGCAAAAATCATTTAAGTGGGATGATGATTTGAACGAGAGCATAGTTAAGAAAGCATGGGAAAGTCTCGCACGTAAGCGATATTCGACTTCCTTTGTCATCTAAGGAAAAAACCGAAGCCGGCATATATCTCACAGGAAATATGGGATGCATGGACTACGAAATGGACAAAACCCGAGGCCCTTGCTCGATCCGAGATGGCGAGCACGGAACCATAGGAGCGAGACCGGTGGAGTCGAAGCCGATCCTTCTAGACATACGGAGGGATTAATCGGCCATAGAGAGCACGCCATACGTATGGTAAAAAAATATATATTAATTAATTTATTTATAATTTTTTAAAAAATAATACCCAAAATAAATAATTAAAAATTTGACTATATTTAATAAATTTATATTTATTTATATATGTTTTCGGCGTAATGTGTTGGGTCGTGAACCTAATCCTCACAAAGTTTTCTTGAGGACTTATCGGAGAAAGGTTAATGATCGGTTAGTCTTCGTCGATCAACGGTCGAGGGTTATCGAAGTAAGTGATAACTTTGAAACATTATTTAATATATGTTAGTTAATAACGTTATTTGACATACGTATTTGATATGATCTCGTTTCATAATTATACAGGAGACCGTACAAAAATTAATTAATGAGGAAGAGGTTGCTAGTCGACGATCGGGATGGATCGAAGCGACCGCACCCGACATTAATGACATCTTTCAAAGGGCCGTTAGTGGAGGAGATAGTAGGAGGAAGAGGATGTACGGACTCGGGTCACATACATCTCACTACTATTCAACTGTCAATGCGAGCTCATCTTCCGCTACTTTCGGATTCAATGCGGTGACGAGGCACGGTTGAAGGAATTACAGGAACAAACATCCGTAAATACGACGCACATCAATAACTTAGAGGGTATCGTCAACGGCCTATGGGGCCAAGTGACATCATTGTTGGATACGACAAATGAGTTGAGAACCTATAGTCGACGAGCAATATATGATGATGTCACGGATGCGAGCAGATGTTCATGCGGTATTTTGAGCGTGGTGGTAGTTCATTCGTCGTTCCCGAGACCGACGACGATGCAACCCGACCTCCGAGCGACTCCACCCGACCTTCGACCGATCCTGGACATTAAGTTATTTTAGCTTTTCCGTTTTCTTGTATTAACCGCAACTGATGTATTGTTTTTTGTTATTTAACAATAATTTAATTGTTTAGCGACATTTTAATACATTTCAAATAATAAAAATTTACGTTTACGATATTTTATGAGATTTTTGTTATTTTAAAATTGTTACTTTTACCTCATTTTATTATAACCGCAAAAAAAAATTATTTTTTCAATTAGCGACGGTCTTAGAAACGGTCTAGATCGTCGCTAAAAATATTACGAACGGTCTAGATCGTTGCCAATACTTTAGCAACGGTCCGGACCATTGCTAATCCGTCTCTATTTAGCAATGGGCATACCAAGGGTTTATAAGACCGTCGCTAATTTAATAACTCGTTTACATTGACATCTAGCGACGGAATACTAACGTTTTGGATCGTCACTAAACAATACCGACGAGCTTTTTAGCGACGGTTACTTGACCGTCGCTAATTACTCGCTAAAACGTTTTAGCAACGGTTTTTTATTTAGCGACGGATCCGCCCGTCGCTAAATGGCATTTATCTTGTAGTGGCTAAGCATTTAAAAGGGAAGAAACAAGTTTTGAGGAGGAAAAAAAGTATATATAATTTTTTATATATTTTTATTTGTTGAGGAATTTCATTTATATATAAGAATTGATGAAAATCTAACGGAATGCCCTAATTTCAAATTACAAAATATTTTAAAAAAATCTAATCTGAAATTAAAAGTTGAGAAACCGATTCCCAAATAACTCAAAATTTAGGTAAGGTTTGGAACATTTGGCCATAAGGAAAACTAAAGTGAAGTTCTATTTTATTTTATTTTTACAGCTTCATCAATAACTATCTTTTACTTGATATCCTAACGCATGTTACCTTCTTTTTTACCATGAAGAACTTCACTTAGACTCCTATTAGGCATGTTTATGAATAATTCTCCTCATACTTTATATTTTACAATTGAATCCATGATCATGAGAAAACCCATAACTCACTGCTGACATTACCTTATTCTTTTGACTCAATTAGTTAAATGCTGTCACTATGCAGCGGTTGAGGCAGCGCTATAGGTGCATGGTTGTCGAGTTATTTTGAGATAGTGTTGAAAGTGATGAAGAAATTTTTTTTTAATTCACATATCCAAAACTCTTAATAAAATTAGTTTGATATTATTTGAATTTTTAATCTTTTGTTGTAAGAAACTATTATCATTAGACTACAAACTCTTTGATAAGTGATGAAGAAATTCAATGACATTGATTTGCTTTATAATAGGGTTTAGTCGATGTAAATCCTTATGCTAAATTAAAAAAAAAAAAGTGGTTGTTTTTTTTTTTCATTGTGGAAAGATCATTTGAAGGTTTTTCTATTAATGTAGGTTGATTTGGTTACATGGAGGGACGTGGAAAGTTTATTATCCGTCCATGTCCAATTAGATAAAAAAAAAAAAAAAAAAACGCGATGCATGGGTGATTAATGGCTTTGATGGTCCACCAACATTGGTTTTTAGGCTGCAAATGTCGATGTGTGGTCGACAGAATTGATTCATTTTGCAAAAGAGGTGGATCAGGTTGGTTTGCCACCTCATCGTCGATATCAAAGACATGAGATATAATAAAATGATGGTCTGATACTGTTTTAAAGAATAGGCTGAGCCGAATATGAAAAATTTTAAGTCAACTAATGAAACTGAACAATAGATGTAAACCCAAATATTGGTCAATGCAGCCATAGTTTAGCACTAGATGTTTGCATGCGTAGCCAAAGCATGCTGCAACTATATCTCTAGTCGTTAACATCTAGCTTCACCTGTGCTATCTAAGAAGGTGCAAGTGATGGATATATGCAACAAAAAATAGTGAAAGATATGTTTAAAAACTTGTAATGTATTTTGATTTGAGCACTCTGTAAAAGGCATTGAAGTAGTTTTCATATATATATATATATATATATATATATATTTGTAGGCACTTACTGCAGGATGGATCCTGATGCAGTCTTCTATGAACTGTGCAGGAGTAGATGATTTCAAAGTTTCTAGCAAGTTGATAGCATTATGTATATGCCAAATGCCACCATCTTTATGTTACGTCAATGTAGATTATTGCAGCTTTAATTGTAAAATAAATATTTTTTGAAAAAGCAGACACAAAATGAGGTGTTTTGGCAAAAAAAAAAAAAAAAAAAAAAGAGGTTGAGTCATTTGCAGAGTGATAAAAACTTCAATAACATCTATATTGTCAATTGCCAGCCAGAGCAAGTGCTCTATTGTCGTTCTATTTGATTTTTGAAGCAAGCTTCATATATGGGTTGAATCCGCAACTATAGAGTTTGAACTAGAATAAATTAAGGTGAAGCCAAAAAAAAAAAAAAAAACATATGAAATATAATAAGTGTCTCTATCCAATAGATGAGACTCTCCTAAAAATTAGGATGGGATAAGAGTTAAAAAGAAGGAGTCACCACCTAGTAATTTCACAATATTAGGAAACCTAAAATACCGTTCAGTCCGAAAAGTATGATCACCCAATGTCATCCCCTCTTGCGAAGGGTTGCTCGACTTATTCTATTTCTAAGTCAATGTCTAATAAACACCCTCTTTGTCATGTCACCAACCAAGTTTTTTTTTTTTTTTTTTATGTCTATTATTTCTAGAAACTATTTGCTTTATTTTTTATTGTGAAATCATATTAAGTTGATGTCGAGCTCTTCCGTTAGAAATCTCATCGGCTTAATATCGGATACTGTTTTCTTTTGTCTTGATGTGATTGTTGCACTTAGAACTATTTGGTGATCTAAAGCCCGATTTGGTCTATATTAGATTTAACTCGATCCCTACTAAGAGAAGACTTGTTGGCCTATATATTAGATAAAAACTATTAATTATTTGTCCATTATAAGATTTTCATAAAAGCCATCGTTGGCCCCTATAGCATAGAAGACTCATTAATCCCTATAGCATAGGAGACTCGTTGATCTTTACATCTAAACTAATCACTATTCATTTTGTGGGATTAATTTAGCATTCTTTTTTGAAAAAAAAAAACATCATTGGTCTCTAAGATTTAGAAAACTCATCGATTTTGTTGACCAATGAACTACCATTTATTGTTATCATTTGTCGATTTTTAATTTAAAGACTTTACAAAAGACCACCTTTGGTCTCTAGAATCTAAAAGACTCATTGATCCCATATGAAACAAGATAAGAAAAACAAACAACACAATTAATACTTAAGGTATTCATAATTATGACATAAAGGAATGACTAGAAATAAACCTTAAACTTAACTCTTCCACATATAGCTTTTCTTCCATATTTTTCCTTCTTTTTTTTTCTATATATATATATATATATATTTATCTTATTCATCCTTCCTATTATTTCTCTTATTGTTTATCCTTTCTATTATTTCTCCTTCCTATTCTTTTTCTTTTTTCTTTTCTTGTTCCTACAATATTACCCTTTTCATATCTTTTTTTCCTATTATCTTTCTACCTCCACCACCTCAAATCTTCATCTCCTCTCTTTTCTTTTCTCTTTTTTCCTTTCTTTTTTTTTTTCTTTCTCTCTTTTTTCTTCTTTACTATCTCTTCACCTCGTCCTTTTATTTTTATTTTTTCTCTTTTGTATCTTCTTTTTTCTTCTTTTTCTTTTCTCTCCTTCGACATCTTATCCCCCCCCCCCATGTTTGATAGGTTGTTATCTTAGGTTGGTTTTCTTCTATCATTCTTTATCTCTCCAACTTACTATGACTAAAGCTGTTAGAATTTAGACACACTTTTGCTGCATCTTAAAAACAAATTGGCTTTCATAGCCACCTAATCAAAGATGATACACTCACTAAAACACTCCAACTCGAAACATTCACACATGGCATGACATAATGGTCTTTATTTACTCAATAATCTAGTAATTTTAGACAAGTTTAAACACAAACTATACATATTCCGAAAGCAAACAACATGCCAAAACTAAAATGTATAGAGAAAAGTTGATATACATACCTTTTTAAACACAAAACTACAACAAGAATGATGAAAGACAAGGGCTCTTAATAGTCCTTTTTGTTGATTTTGCACTAAGATTTCTCCACTTCTTTTCATTTCCTTTTTGATTATCCTTTAAGAATCACTTCCCCGGGGTTCACTCTCACTCTCACTATCTAACTTTTCATTATGTGCAAAAGAAATACCTCCCCCTTTTTCCCTTCATTTGGGTTCTTATCTTTCTACTCTCTTTCGATTCTTAACCTTTGATCTCTTTCTCCTCAACTTGTGCCTCCATTTGTATTTGTTCATACGCTTTTCTCTTGTCTTTTTGTACACTCTTGCTATTGACTTCTTCCTTATTTTATTTCACGACTAATGTTATCATCTAATTTTTTACCTCATTTATTTTCATGAGTTTTTTTCAAAAAATAAAAATAAAAAATGTCAAAATTAAATATTTTCTTAATTTGCCTAATTTTACAAACTTTTATTTTTTTTTCAAGTTTTTTAGGAGTTTTGAGATTTTTGTGAGTTTGAGAGAAAATTACTAAGCCCAAACATGAGTGAAAAAAAAAGAGAGAATAATTTTGAAAAGATATGATTTGGGACCAATTGAAAAAAAATGAGAAGTGAGGACCAAAAAAATCCAATTGCTAGTATAATTAGAAGATAATAAAAATCAAAGACCTTAATTGAGAATAAATTGGGATGGAATTAAGAGAAATCAAGAGAAAAAAGACTAAAAAACTCAATTGAAGGCATGATTGGAAGCAAATAAAGAGACATAGACCCAAAATTAAGAAAAGTAGGCAAAATAAAGGACCAAATTAAAATTTTCCCACCCAAAAAATTCCACTATAAAAACCCTATTTTTTTCTTTTTCAACCTTCATAACCATCTTTTTTCCTCTCCATCCTTGATCGTTACTCGCAACAAACCTCCCACCATTACAACCTTATCGCCACTAATTGTCATCACAACCATCAACACCAAAAACTAGCCTTTTACGAGTCCTCTACCACTCGTTCAACAACCATTTCTCCTTTCTAAAACAAATCTATCATTAATCATCCATGATCTAATGCCAAAGCCCTGACCATATCTCCGTCGATACCCCGCAGTCATAGTCACTCTAGTCACCATACAAACCCAACAACTCTAAAATACCACTCACAGACCACCTTATCTTCAACCCCAAAACTCAAAATTGAGTAGCCTAAAAAATTAATTAAATTTTTCTTAATTCTACCATTTTTTTAATTAAGGTTTTGATATTTTGGACTTTTCAATTGCACCCTCAATTTGGTTTTCTTTAGTTTCTAAAATTCCTATTTCTTTTAATTAGACCCTCCAAATATTTTTTTCATATAACTTTTTTTTCCTTCTCTCTCTCTCTCTCTCTTTGTAGTTTCTTTTAACTCACAAATTTAAACAAATTAATTGAGGTAAAGATTAGGTGTTAACACTTATAGAGATGCAAGAGCTTTGAAGGAAGAGATAACCATTTTTTTAGTCTAGACACCCTCCATAACTTGTCCGAAACCTATAGTGATTGGAAAAATTAGTAGTTTTAGGGAACACACTACCGACCCTCCCGATATCTTAGAATTAAAAAAATCAAAATTATAGGCTAGTAAATAAAAAAAAAGGGGAAATCACATAAGAAGGAATGTAATGTTTGCTAACGAGTTAGGTCCAAACAATCCCCCTACATAATCCTTGTTACTAGATCTAGAGTATATCTTATGAGTTGTAAAGTAGACATTAGACCAAGAACCCAATAAGTTTACATACCAGCCTATAATCGACTTTATCCCGAATATATTGACTAAGAATACCCTTATCCTCCTTTATTTAGGTTTTTGATTTCACTTTATTTACTAGACAATGGACGATTATAGCCTAAAACACATCGCGAGGTTTATTAGTCGAGTATAAGGAAGTTGTAAATTGCAATTTTTTAAAGCTTAGGTTATTCCCTAATTCACTAACTTAGGAGAGGGCATTTTCTTAGTACATTAATTTGCCTCCTAAATCCATTCATTTATAGAGAGAAATGCAATCCATCTTTTAAGCTAATTTATCAAAAACTAAACCTAAGATAGGTCTATCATTCTTGGTCAAATTTAAAAAAAATATTGAAGAATTTATTAAAAAGTATCAAGACATATGAATAGAAGCTAGGTTCAAGTGTTGGGCTAAGAACCCTAAACAATAATTTGTCATAGTAGCTTAGCAAGGACTTGAGTTTGAGCTCGAAGAAGTTTGAAGCAATGAAATTTGAAGATGTATATAAATTATGAGTAAGGACGACTAGATATAAAAATTTACTTAGAGAAAAAAACTATAACTTATGGCACCTATTGTCAACAACCAATTTTATAGGAAATAGACATGGCAAAATTTATGCCTAAAATTCACTCGGTTTGTAGTGCCATTATTAAGAAAAATGCAAGGACCTTGAAATCATTTAGATTAACTAAGGAAAGGTATTACTCTATTAATATAAACCAAGTCGATCAAATTTTTGATTAGCTAGCAGACTAACAAAAGAGTTAAATTCAGATGAAAACATAAAGTATTAACTTAAAAAGAATAAAAGTTTAAGCTTACTATAAATGGCTTGAGATAATTGGACTCGTTACCAAAAATTGTATAGTTTTCAAGAATGTAATTTAAGACCTCATAGAGGCAAACAATTTAAATTTTTTAAAGAATAGAGACACAATAAGTATTGATAAAGATCATTTTTCTCATGTCAACAAAATATATGCTTATCTTGTAATTAATCTGATTTTTTTAAAACTCCATTTAACACTCAA
Source organism: Dovyalis caffra (assembly GCA_963924115.1). Lineage (NCBI taxonomy): Eukaryota > Viridiplantae > Streptophyta > Magnoliopsida > Malpighiales > Salicaceae > Dovyalis > Dovyalis caffra. Next base: position 152,426 of record CAWUPB010000351.1, read on the forward strand.
AGTGACCCTTTTGATGATCTCCTCTAGTTGGTGATGTTTGACACATTGACTACAAATAAGTGTTTCGATCATTTGGTCTAATCAAAGTTATTGAAATTTACATTTATGGATAAGTTGTAGGCCACCGACATTTATATATATATATGACATATGACGGATAGCCACACCACGGACACTTATGTGATCTTCAAGAGATTGAATAAGAGTAATGTCATCAAAGAGCATATAACACCTAACGAGGATGAATTATAAGCTCTTGGACTTCTTAATTTGTATGACCCAATAAGGAAAAAGATGTTCAAAAGCTCTACACCTCTAATTATAGAAGACATGTCGAGGTAAAAGGTAACAAAAAAGGCTTTAAAGCAGTTATACTCGTTAAAACCTTTAAAATTGTGCAAATGGCTTTGTGCAAGAAATGTGAGACTATGATCTCATTTGAGCTCACCTTTTGGGGTATGAACCTAAGTACAAAAAGGTGAAAGGCCACTTGGTAGATCATACATGTATGATTGGAATGATATTACTCTAAAGAAAGGTACCATATTTTTAAGGATGCTAATACCTTACTAGTTTTTAGAAAGCTTCATTACTAAAAGGAAGTCCAGATCCTAAGGGCATTAATTATGATGGTGGTGGTTAGAATATCATAAAGAGTAAGTCATAGATTAAGAGAGATAGAAAATAGGCCTAATAGAAGACAAAAAAATAGCCACTAGAAGCTGTCTAGAAGAGGATACGGAGTAAAAGAGTTATCATGTTTCAAAGTCAAAGAACTATAAAGAGAGAAATTATTTAGAAAATAAAAGAGAAGACTTCATTATTGATCACACCAACAACAACTTAATAATCAAGCTTGGTACGGAAGAATCCGATGGTGAAGAAAATAAAGGCCTAAGAGTTCATAAAAAAACTACAAACTAAGGGTATGGGTCTCATTAGAAGGAGATATCATGGATGAGTCTCTAGTATTGTCGGGATTAAGGATGTGTTTAAAGAATATAACATGAATTGCCTCCAAAGAAAAAATAAATTAAAAGAATATATTAGTCGAACTAGAACTGGAGAGACGTCCGGATGATGAAATGATGAAGGTTTTACAAGATAAAGAGATGGACCTATCATTAAATAATGAAACTGCTCACAAGGATAAGGAAGTTACCTAAAAAATAAGAGGTAATATAGCCACTTTATTACCTGTGAAATTCTCTATAAACTAAGGGTATGGGTTTCACTAGAAGAAGATATAATGGATGAGTCTCTAGTATTATCAAGATGAAAGATGTTTTTAGAGAATACAATATGAATCGCCTCTAAAAAAACTACATAGACACGGACTTAGCTACTCATAAAATAGATGGAAAAACTAAAGAATGGGAAACAATGAAGGTACTCGTTAAAAAAGCCAAAAAGAAAAACTCTCATTCATCCGAAGCCTTTGTACATGAAAATAGATATGAATGAGATACCAATTAATAGGGTATTCGAAGATAATGGTGCTACCATAAACATCTTTTCTTTGTATATGTTTGATATTATAATCAAAATAGAGGAAGACTATATCCACTAAAGTGCCTATGAGTGGGTTTGCAAGAAACATGTTACAAGCTAAAGATATTCTCTCAATGAGCATGAGAGTTAGGAGACAACTAATACTACCTTCTTTATAGTAGTTGCAACCTCAATTTGTAATGCATTACCGAAAAGGGATTGGCTTCATCAAACGAGTTACTTGCTTCAACCCTTTAATAATTTATGTTTTTCTAGAATGGAGAAAAATATGAAATCATTTGTTTTGATGATAAATCCTTTATTACAAGTGCTAATCATCTAGAAGCATAATTTTATACTAATAAATGGACGAGTTATTAAAGTCCATACTAGTGTACTCGTGATTTATATCAAACATTAAGACCGAGAAGTTAGAGGAGGGAATTAAACAGGAACCTAAACAAGGTACTCGTGAATAAGCAAAGCTTGAAAGGAAGATAACAATCTTTCTTCATAAATAAGCATCCCAACAAATATAACCCTAGAGAAGTAAAAGTCTAGGCCACCATCTAGAAACTTACTTTGTATTTGACTAAAAGAAAACCAATGTTAAGTAATATCCAAATTGGGTATTAATTAAAAACCAATTAGCAACAATGAAATCATTAGAGTTGTAGACTAAAACACCCAAAAAAAAGATAATATGAAAAGGCATATGTTCTAAACAAAATCAATTCGAGCACTAAGGGAGAAGAGAAAGTCTCTTATATCAATGCTTATTTAGGACAAGAAGACATAAAAGAAATGATAAAACTATTGAAATAGTTTGAGGATTGCTTCGCATAAGATTATAAAGACATGCCAATAATAGACAAAGCAATAATAGAGTTAATAATTATAATCAAAATAGAAGCTAAACATGTCAATCAACCAAGCTAGAAGAATAGTTAGATAGATTTTGCAAACCTTAAAAAGATAAAATACAAAAGCTATTTAATGCTAGTTTCATTCGTATTGTAAGATACGCTAAATGGAAATCTAATATAGTTCTAATGGTAAAAAAGAACGAAAAACAAGAGTATGAATCGACTTTAGGAATTTGAATAAAGCTACCTCTAAAGATGAATACACAATGCTTCGGATATATTTCTTGGCTGATGCGATTACCAAGATGAATATTCTATCTATGATGATTGGATATGCTAGTTACAACCAAATCTCCATTATAGAAGAGGACATCCATAAAATAACATTTAGATGCCTAGGCTATGTTAGAGCTTATAAGCGGTTGATGATGCTCTTTAGGTTGAAAAATAATAAGGCCACATACTAGGGAGCATTAAATACGATTTTCCATTACTTAATTGAAAAAAAAATCATGGACAAAGCACTCGATAGAGTTAATAATTATAATCAAAATAGGAGCTAAACATGTCAATCAACCAACTAGAAGAATAGTTAGATAGATTTTGCAAACCTCAAAAGATAAAATACAAAAGCTATTTAATGCTAGTTTCATTCATACCGTAAGATATGCTAAATGGATATCTAATATAGTTATAGTGGTAAAAAAGAATGAAAAACAAGAGTATGAATCGACTTTAGGAATTTAAATAAAGCTACCCCTAAAGATGAATACACAATGCTTGTGATAGATTTCCTAGTTGATACGAGTTACCAAGACGAATATTCTATCTATGATGATTGGATATGCTAGTTACAACCAAATCTCCATTATAGAAGACGGCATCCATAAAATAACATTTAGATGTCTAGGCTATGTTGGAGCTTATAAGGGGTTGATGATGCTCTTTAGGTTGAAAAATAATAAGGCCACATACTAGAGAGCATTAAATACGATTTTCCATTACTTAATTGAAAACAAAAACATGGACAAAGCACTCGATACGAGTTAATAATTATAATCAAAATAGGAGCTAAACATGTCAATCAACCAGCTAGAAGAATAGTTAGATAGATTTTGCAAACCTTAAAAGATAAAATACAAAAGCTATTTAATGCTAGTTTCATTCATACTCGTAAGATATGCTAAATGGATATCTAATATAGTTATAGTGGTAAAAAAGAATGAAAAACAAGAGTATGAATCGACTTTAGGAATTTGAATAAAGCTACCCCTAAAGATGAATACACAATGCTTGAGATAGATTTCCTAGTTGATAAAATTACCAAGACGAATATTCTATCTATGATGATTGGATATACTAGTTACAACCAAATCTTCATTATAGAAGAGGACATCCATAAAATAACATTTAGATGTCTAGGCTATGTTGGAGCTTATAAGGGGTTGATGATGCTCTTTAGGTTGAAAAATAATAAGGCCACATACTAGAGAGCATTAAATACGATTTTCCATTACTTAATTGAAAAAAAAAACATGGACAAAGCACTGATAGAGTTAATAATTATAATCAAAATAGGAGCTAAACATGTCAATCAACCAGCTAGAAGAATAGTTAGATAGATTTTGCAAACCTTAAAAGATAAAATACAAAAGCTATTTAATGCTAGTTTCATTCATACTCGTAAGATAAGCTAAATGGATATCTAATATAGTCCTAGTGGTAAAAAAGAATGAAAAACAAGAGTATGAATCGACTTTAGGAATTTGAATAAAGCTACCCCTAAAGATGAATACACAATGCTTGAGATAGATTTCCTAGTTGATACAGATTACCCCGACGAATATTCTATCTATGATGATTGGATATGCTAGTTACAACCAAATCTCCATTATAGAAGAGGACATCCATAAAATAACATTTAGATGTCTAGGCTATGTTGGAGCTTATAAGGGGTTGATGATGCTCTTTAGGTTGAAAAATAATAAGGCCACATACTAGGGAGCATTAAATACGATTTTCCATTACTTAATTGAGAGAAAAAACATGGACAAAGCACTCGATAGAGTTAATAATTATAATCAAAATAGGAGCTAAACATGTCAATCAACCAGCTAGAAGAATAGTTAGATAGATTTTGCAAACCTTAAAAGATAAAATACAAAAGCTATTTAATGCTAGTTTCATTCATACTCGTAAGATATGCTAAATGGATATCTAATATAGTTCTAGTGGTAAAAAAGAATGAAAAACAAGAGTATGTATCGACTTTAGGATTTTGAATAAAGCTACCCCTAAAGATGAATACACAATGCTTGAGATAGATTTCCTAGTTGATACAGTTACCAAGACGAATATTCTATCTATGATGATTGGATATTCTAGTTACAACCAAATCTTCATTATAGAAGAGGACATCCATAAAATAACATTTAGATGTCTAGGCTATATTGGAGCTTATAAGGGGTTGATGATGCTCTTTAGGTTGAAAAATAATAAGGCCACATACTAGGGAGCATTAAATACGATTTTCCATTACTTAATTGAAAAAAAAACATGGATAAAGCAACTGATAGAGTTAATAATTATAATCAAAATAGGAGCTAAACATGTCAATCAACCAACTAGAAGAATAGTTAGATAGATTTTACAAACCTTAAAAGATAAAATACAAAAGCTATTTAATGCTAGTTTCATTCATACCGTAAGATACGCTAAATGGATATCTAATATAGTTCTAGTGGTAAAAAAGAATGAAAAACAAGAGTATGAATCGACTTTAGGAATTTGAATAAAGCTACCCCTAAAGATGAAAACGCAATGCTTCGAGATAGATTTCCTAGTTGATACAATTACCAAGACGAATATTCTATCTATGATGATTGGATATGCTAGTTACAACCAAATCTCCATTATAGAAGAGGACATCCATAAAATAACATTTAGATGTCTAGGCTATGTTGGAGCTTATAAGAGGTTGATGATGCTTTTTAGGTTGAAAAATAATAAGGCCACATACTAGGGAGCATTAAATACAATTTTCCATTACTTAATTGAAAAAAAAAAACATGGACAAAGCACTTATAGAGTTAATAATTATAATCAAAATAGGAGTTAAACATGTCAATCAACTAGCTAGAAGAATAATTAGATAGATTTTACAAACCTTAAAAGATAAAATACAAAAGCTATTTAATGCTAGTTTCATTCATACTCGTAAGATACGCTAAATGGATATCTAATATAGTTCTAGTGGTAAAAAAGAATGAAAAATAAGAGTATGAATCGACTTTAGGAATTTGAATAAAGCTACCTCTAAAGATGAATACACAATGCTTGAGATAGATTTCCTAGTTGATACAGTTACCAAGACGAATATTCTATCTATGATGATTGGATATGCTAGTTACAAACAAATCTCCATTATAGAAGAGGACATCCATAAAATAAAATTTAGATGTCTAGGCTATGTTGGAGCTTATAAGGGGTTAATGATGCTCTTTAGGTTGAAAAATAATAAGGCCACATACTAGAGAGCATTAAATACGATTTTCCATTACTTAATTGAAAAAAAAACATGAAAGTATACATAGATGACATTGTAGTCAAATTAAAAGATTAACAAAAGTATAAGGATGATATAAGGTAGCCTTCTTGAGAATGAGGAAGTACAAATTAAAGATTAATTCATTAAAATGTACTTTTGGCGTCTCTTCGTACAACTTCTTTAGATTTTTGATCTATAACAAAGGCATAAAGGTATAAAAAAAATTATAAAAGCAAAACCTCTTATAAATAAGGCTGAATTTATAAATTTCTATGGCTCTATTGGCTATCTAAGCTAATTTATTTTCAATTTTGCAAAAAAGCTAAGGTTTTCACATTTTTGCTAAATCTAAAAAAAACAACAAAACAAAAAAACCAAAAAACCAAAAAAAAAAAAAAAAGAAAAGAAAAGGGAAAAGAGTTTGTATAAAGACTAGAACCTCAAGAAGCATTTGATAAAACCAAAGAATATTTATCAAATCACCCTCTCTTAATCCCTCTAAAGCAAGAAATTTCATTGAATTTGTACATTGCAACAATAAAAAAACTCAATTGAGAGCTTGTTCGCTCGGGATAATGAGCATAGTTAGAAATAAGCCATATTTCATGTAAGTAAAGCATTGAATGATGTTGAAAGTAATATTATCCTATTAAAAACTTATGTGTGTTCTTATATCACACAACTACTAAATTGAGACATTACTTGATGTCATATTTTATACATGTAATTGCTTAGACCGATGGGATTAAGTATATGTTAAATAGACCAATCTTTTTACATATAAAATTGAACATACATGCACAAAAAGAATTATTTCTTTTCACATATGGGAAAAGACTTCTATATTTGAAAAGAAAGGGGTTAACTGTTAAACCCAAAATTATTCTACACCTTGGCCCTATAAATCAAATAGAAAAGATGGATAAAACCCATCAAGTTTTTCAATGAGTTTTCTTAATCTCCTTTTTGATTGACTTTACATAGAAGCTTATTGAAAATTTTCTATTAAAAAAAGACATCTCTAATTACTAAGCCTAACATACGTGCTTGGTCTAATATTTCAACCTAGATAAAACTACTAGTAGGGATGGCGATAGGGTGGGTGGAGGCGAGGATCGCCATCCTCGTCCCTACCCCGCCTCGAAAATTTTGCCCCATCCCCGCCCAATGCCTTAAACGAGGATCACCGTGGGGCATCGGCGGGCAAACGAGGCAAAAAAATATTAATTTTTTTTTCTTGTCTCATCTTATCCCATTTTACTATCAAATCTCAAACTACGACAAAAAATGATAGTTCAAACGTAAAATAAACCTTAAAAGTCATTAGTCACATATTTTATATAGGGTATAATCATAATTGTAAGGATGAAAATCATGAAATGGGGTAAACGAGGAAAATAAAATGGAAAAATATCATCCTCGTCCCATCCCCGTTCATGGGGCCCTCGCCCCGCCCCATTCCTCGATCAACGTGGGTAATCCTTGCATTGACCGGGGTGAAACAAGGTGGGATGGGATAGAGGCGTGGCAAATTGTCATCCCTAACTACTAGAACTCCTTCCATGAGCCAAAGAGAAACGGACAGGAGAAGGACTCTCAATAAGGCAAAAGTTGAGGGAAAAAGGTCTTATTTCACCGGTAAAAATAACGAATAACAAGTAGTGTACATGTAGTTAAAAAATAATAAAATTATAGTAGTAATAAAAACACAATCCAAATAGTTAAAAAGAACATGAGAGATTGTAACACAAGAAAAATATAACATGGCGAAAAACATAATGTATTGCAATGTAAGAAAAGAACATATAGCACTATAGTACGTGAAGAAGAGAGTGGTCCATTACTAGAGATCATGCAGGAGAAAGAAGCCTATAAATACTAATTATAATAGAAGAGAAACACACAACAATACAACATATAAGAAATTTTTTACAAATTACAAACAATTCAAGGAGCATTTTTATAAGTTTCATACTTGAAACGTGTTAGGCACTAGCTAGTAAGGAGTAGATTATAAGCGATTGCTTGTAAGCGTAATTTATAGGCTATAACAAATAAGTGATAATATGTAGGTCGGTAGTTGGTTCTTGATCCTCTTTTCGTGATCACAAGAGTCACTATTCCCGGTTCCTTTAAGATCCGTCATGTCTAGAGTGTCAATTTATGAATATTCATAATTTTCTTTGACTATAAGTTCGTTGTTTTTAGCTTTGTAAAGACTATAGTATTGCGTTATAAAACTTTAAAGTTCATAATCGCAAGACTTTCATTCATATTGCACACATGTAGTTTCTACTAGTTTAATAATTTAATTCTTTAGTTTGAAGTTTAATTTTATTATTTTGATTACATATTGAGGTAGAAAGCTCAATTATTACTTTGAATCATCTTTAGTTTTGAGTATTATCTTTGTCTTTGTAATTCTACATCCCAACCGACTTAAGAGATTAGGATTCTTTACCAAGGGTTTCTAAGCTTTTTGCAACTTGTTTAATTTGGTTGTTACAACATAAAATATGAAAAACATCTTTAAAATTAATAATACTTTACATTGCAAAATTAATTGGGTTCGTCTATCTATACGATTAGGAGATTAAGTGTCCTATAAAACATGTCCCAATTATTATTTATATCTTTTTATTACAAAGTCTTTTTAATTGAGGTCGGTATAAAAAAACCTATAACAAAAGGTTTGCATTCAATACACATACTGTGAGGTTAATCGATGTGCAAATTAGCTTGTTAATTTTGATCATTCAAAAAACAGAGTTCATCCTCTTTTTGATCATCTTATTAGTTTATCTTCTTTGTTATGTTTCTTTTAATGCAATTAATATAGGGTGATGTAGTAATAAGTCATGTTAAGCATCCAATATTGTGAAGATACATGTCAATCAAATGTTTTAATTGAAATTTGTAATGGAAAAACTCATCAGAGTTGAATGGAAGAACCGATTTTTGACCCCAAACCAAAAGCCTACTCAATTGCGTTGTTTTGAATAACAATGCCTCATGTGCCAAACTTGCAATAGTTGAGGGACTATAAATGACATTAAATAGTCATTTTAAGGTAAGAAACTAAACGACATCGTGTACGCGGAGACATACGGATGCTGATTGCTGAGTAGTCTTGTCAAAGAAAGACCTACTTTTGTTGCAGAAACTGAAGAAGAAGAAGAAGATGGGAAGCGAAGAGCAGAGAAAGAAAAACCCTAAGAAGCAAAAGTTACCAATCAACCCCAACTGGGCTCAGCTCCAACAAGTAGCTCCTTCTCTCTGTCTCTCTCTACTCTTCCATCTGCATATGTGTATATACTGCACATGTTCTTGATTTTATTCCTTGCTTATATAATTTCTTGGTTTATGCAGAAGCTGCAAATTCATGGTTCTAGGCCTCCAAAACTCTCAAATACAGAGACCCAAAATTTTATTTTAGGTAATGCCAATTATTGTCTACTTCTTGTTTTGCATAGCCAAACTACTTGTTTTTTTTTTTTTTTTTTTTTTGCAAACAGGAACCTGTCCTTATATTTTCTAGATTGGTTGAATGAACTTTCAATTTATAGGTTTTCTTATAAAATTTCTTGCTCATTGCTTGGTTGGTGCTTTGGGATTAAACTTTGAGTTTACCACGCTCCTCTTGCTCTTGGCTAGTTTTATGGTTTCAGAATCAGAATAGTATATCTGTTTCATTGTCTTTAAGGTTTCCTGTACGGTAACTTGTGCTTGCAAGAGCAACGAATTCAGTTTGCTTTTTTGTTTCAACTTTCAAGAGCTAACTATTTGTCTGTTGCTAGTCATATTGTTCCCATGTTTATATCGATTTTTTTGGTTTAAAGATTGTTGGTAGTCTGAGATTGATTAAGAATGTTCATACTTCCATAAGTCGGAGCACTTTTTCATTATGCAAATGTGTTTGTTGACCTTCAACTCTTTCCCCTCTTCCATGTGTTTTAATGGTCAATTTTTTCAAGGAAAAGGAAGAATTTAAGAACTCTAATGTTGTTTATTTAGCACATTGGAATTGTTTCTCTTATTTAATAACTTGAACAAATGAAAATACTTTCCTTCTAGAAGCCAGCACAATAGTTAGCATATGCTAGTAAAGGGTTGTCCTTCTTCTCTTTTATCCTTTTATTTTATTTTATTTTATTTTTTGGTTCTTTAATTTCTTTTGTTCTCTGATTTTGGCATGATTTTAGTTGCAAAGGGTTGTTTGCTTTTAGAGATCTATGCTGTTTACCTTTCAAAAAAGCATGAAAAGTACTTTGACCATGCATCCGAATGATGCCTCAATTTCACTTTCTAACATTATTTGGCTTTGAGACTATTCTCCCTACAGGGAAACGTAAAGAGAGACCTGATGCAGAGTCTGACGATTATCAGATAAATCCTCTCACTCCAACCAATGACGATTTGAGGTGTTTTTTTCTGTGACACACCATTGCAGTGCATGACATGCCATAGCATCAGGATGCTTTATCTTATAAAACTTCAATCAGAACTTAGAAGTGTGGCTTACACATTGTTCAACATCTTTTGAATCACAATATATTCTTGTTCTATATGCTTCTGAGTTGCTGATCACCCCTTGTTTATGTTGGAAAATAGAAACTTTAATTTCTGACCTTCTGCTTCTGAAAGTAAGAAGAAAAGGTTAGCAAATTTGCATCTCTTTTATGCTTTTAGTGGCTAGCGGACAAGATTTATTAATATCTGACATCATAACATGGGTATCAATCATTGTCATGCCATTTGCATAACCAATGTTTTGGGCTTCTATTATGCAATTCGCACAATAAGAAACTCTATTTATTATGGCTCATTACCATGTTTCCCATTGATTTTCTTGTGTCACATGGCTTACTTAACTAATCAATTATCACAGCATTACAGATGCAATAGCCATGGATTGTGAAATGGTTGGTGTTGGTCAAGGAAACAGAAGTGCTCTTGGACGAGTCACACTGGTATATCAATTCCCTTTCTTGCCTCTTTTTATATTTTTTTTTTTTCGCTAGAGTTTACTTTAATACATAACTAAGATCATTAGGAAAACTCTAATTACATGCAAACTTGAAATTGCAGTGGGGATTGTCACATATCAAAGAGCTCATTGTTTTTAATACACAATTAACACTGATTTGGTTGTGGATTCCTTTTCTAAGCTATAATTACTGTTTATCTATTCTAGATGGCAGTATCTTTCACTATCAAGCATTCGACCTTGACTGACCTTTTCCTGTTATTGGCAATCTAGTAGGACCCATTATTGTTGTTTAGTTTTTCTTGTTGGCACTGAAGAGTTCTCCATATTCAACCACATCCCATTAGCCCACAAAACTTCTGCAAATCATAAGACTTGATCTTAGAGCTTCTTGTGTGAGTTGTGAGTTAGACTCTGCTAAGCCAAGACAAAGTACTTGCTTACAAGGAGTTCAACACCAACTTGTCACTTTGTTTTGACCAACAATTTTCATAGTATGCTTTACAACAACCAAGGAAGTTTGAATTCAAATAAGTGAAGGATTTCTCAACTTCTTTTTTGGACCAACCTCACTGACTTAAGCATGGATGCATGTTTTGAAATATATAGGGTGAAAAGTGATGTCCAGTGATATTTTGTGCTGGAGAAATTAGACATTGTCAGTTCCATTGGAACATTTACGACTACATGTTATTTTATTTTTATATTATATATTTTTAAGGTTGTGAGTAAAAATAACATTATTTCACTGCATGCCAGGTCAATCAGTGGGGAAATGTTTTGTATGATGAGTTTGTTCGTCCAGTAGAACGTGTTGCTGACTTCCGCACGCAAATTAGTGGCATTCGACCCCGAGACTTAAGGAAAGGTTGATATTGTCTATTCTCTTTCTGCTATCTTTCTGATATGTGTGTGATTTTTTCCTCTCACACACTGGGTTTAACATTTATTATTTATTAGAGGTTAGTTTTTTTTTTTTTTTTGGAATAGTTTTAACTGAGTTCCCTGAAAAAGACAGTTCCAAGCATTGTTGGATATGCTTTATTAAATGCCTAAATTAACTCTGGATAATTGATAAACTCCTTTTTCCCCCTTAAGTAAAGCCTTAAAAATATTATATGGTATGGTTTTTATTTTTCATCCCTGCAAATATCTCCTTTCCCATTGACAGTTGAAACAGAGTGAACCTACCTCATGAACATGCAGATGAATGGTGTCTCCTTCCTCTCTGGGAAGGGGAAATCAATGTCGATTGCAAACAACGTGAACAAATAAAACACTGAGAATTGCATATGTGACTGTTTGCAGCCTTGAAATCATTCTAGCATTTATGGATTTACCACCTTATTCAGTGGAATGGTTGTTCTAAACTATTTTCTTTAAATTTCCATGAGAAAGGAAATTGGTCAACAAGTTGTCAGAAGACTATCCAACGTAGTAACCTTTCAATTTTCATACGAGCATAGCCAAATTAATGATTCTATGTTTTAGTTCATACAATTAGGGAGATGGTATGGATTCTGAATTAATTATTTGGTTTATTTGTATGGTGTCCATAATTCATACATAGTAGAAGTTTTTCTATAACATCAGAATAACGTTAGCTATTAAGATATGAGAAGAAATTGGTACCTCAAATATAGTTTATAAAGACAATACTTTAAAGATGCACTGACAGTTATAGAATCCTTTGATGTTATTTGCAGCAAAGGATTTTTCGACTGCTCAGAAGAAAGTGGCACACTTGATCAAAGGAAGGATTCTTGTAGGCCATGCCTTGTCCAACGATCTTAAGGTTTAATACATCTGGTTTTGTTAATATGTTTAGCTATAGCGTGAATCTACAAATATGGATTGAATTTTATATTTTATTAAATAAAAAAACAGGCATTGCTGTTGAGTCATCCCAAGAAGGACATGCGGGATACTTCAGAATATCAGCCATTCCTCAAGTACCTATATCCCCTCATGTTTCATGACTGATTTTTCAATGCCATTATTATTATTCTACATGCCATGATAACCATATTAACATGAGTGGTTGTCAAAGCAGGGGACGACGCAGAAAGGCACTCCGGCATCTTGCAGCAGAGTTTCTTGGTGCCAAGATCCAGACTGGAGAACACTGCCCTGTAAGTTGTTCAACTTTTTCTTGGAGATCACATCATCTTTTACTCACATATGAAGTATATTTGCAAGTTATCATAGATTGTATAGAAAATAGCTCTACGCCAGAGTGAGGCTATTGTTTTTGGGTCTCAAATAATACAACTGGTATCATGACCAATGAGTCCCAGATATTATTGAATTACTTCCCAACCACATTACCTGCAATCTTTGCAGTTTAAGCATGCAAATATTTTTGACTGACTTCCCAATTGCCTTCATGGATTTATTAATTTATTTCTGAGTTTGATTTAAACTCTGAGGGGAATCACTGGGTGGGATTTGTCATCTAAATTCCTTGCCGAGGCTCAAGATTGCTCAAGCATTTTATGACACCACAGAATAATGTCAATTGAATCCTTTAAATCGCCCTATGGACCTAGTGCAACTGACTGTCATTATCAATTTTGATTAGATAGAGGATGCCCGTGCTGCAATGCTGCTATACCAGAGAAACAAAAAAGAATGGGAGAAGAGTATTAGAGTTCAAATGAGACTCAAGACAAAAACAGAACAAAAGCAAGCAAAAAGGGAAAACAAATGAGGGAGATGCTCCATACGTCAACCATGTTTCAAGTACATCCTAGCATTGATTGCCAGTTAATGGTTCTGCTAACATTTTGGAAGGTGCTTGTACAAGTTGGAATTTCACTTCAAAGTAGTTCAACACGTTAGCTTCCAGATTGTGAAAGAAGATGGAGCAGCCGGCATTACCATTCAAGATCCAGCTCCTTTATTAAACAAATGGGATACGCATAATCTCAGTAGTCCGATGGTGATTCTGTTTGGCTGAAAAGAACTGTTCGCCACCCTCAGTAAAAGAAAATTTTGCTTGTATTGATTCAGAATATACTGTTTTGTTTTGTTTTGTTTTTTTGGCCCTTTTCCTTCTCTATTGATTTATGGAAAGAGAAGGTGAACAGCGAGTTATACAATGTTAGATAGCCATAAGCCTACTGCTCCATATTTTAAATTTGAGAATTGAGATCTTCTGTTAAATTCGCATTCAAACATCATTTTATGGAAAACACTTTGGCATAGATCGGTTGTAAGTCTCTTGGAAACTTTGTGCGCATTCCTACAGAAAATGTTTTGTTTGTAAACAAGGAAAAAAAGTCATCACCCTAGGCGTATGCAACTACGAATGCGAATGATTGAAGAAGAACATTCACAAGAAGACAGATTGAGGTTTTTTTCTCTGAAATGTTTGAGACTTTATTGATAAAAAGTTATAAATTTAAGATTCAATTGAAAATAAGTATATAAATTGGGGACTGAAATGAGGTTTTGCGAATAAATTATTTTAAAGAGAGATATAAAAAGAAATCAATTGAACTCACCAAAAATTACAAAAATATTTTCATTTAAATTTAATTTTTTTAATGCTCTATCTTTTTTTGTGGAAAATAAATATGATTGATTATTCTCGAATTAAAATAAAATTTCTTGGCTATGTTGTTCTCCATTTTTTCTTCGTCTTGGACAAGGAAATATGACGTTTTTTTTATCATTAAAAAACATAAATCAAAAATAGAAAAAGAGAAAGTAAAGAAAAGTCATCGCTTCGTGTCAGGTGTCGACAGAAAGGGCTGTCCAGAGAATTATGAGATCACTATAAAATCCCTATCGAAAGTCCCATTCCTCTTTCTTCCTCCTCTACCAAAACCCAACTTTTCTCTACTGGTTGAGGTACGCTTTTCTTTTCTTTCCTCTATCTCATTTATTTCATTATTTGATAATTTTTAGCAATTATTTTGCCGGTTTGTTTTTCTAGCTAGGGCTTATGGTTTCCTTTACTCCCATCTTGTTCTTTCTATTCAGCTATATATATATATATATATATATATATATATATCCCCCTTTTCCTTTAATGATTTCTTTTGAAGAAAGACAGTGCTTGCTTTTATGTTACTTTTATTATGTGCTTTTGTTACTGGCAAAAGTTATGGAAAAAAGCGGAGAAAAATCCTTATGTTAGGCTTGTTTATGTTGTATTTTTTGGATCATTTTTTCCGGATTCAAAAGAATAGGTCTGCTTTTATGTGCTTTTATATAAAACTGGAATGTTGCAGAAGGTTATTGCCCATTTGGCTACTCGGGTGTTAAATGCCTTCTGGATGTGAAAATGAATTGAAGTTAGGAAAGAGTTAGTAAACAGCTTTGATTTTCATTGCTTTATATGTATGAAGATTGCTTCTTTTTTGTTGTTGTTAATTTCACTTAAATCTTATTATTCTGGCTGTTTATTGGATGCAAGATTGGTTAAGGATATGTTCTGATGAGATGAATGATTGATGTGGTGTAGATTTGAATTTAGAAATGGGGAAAAGAAAGTCAAGAGCAAAGCCACCACCCAAGAAGCGGATGGACAAGCTTGATACCGTTTTTAGTTGCCCCTTCTGCAACCACGGTACAAGTGTCGAATGTCGAATGTAACTTTCTTTCATTTTCTTTTCCATCTGATTATTGTTCTTGTCTTGTTGGAAATTTATGGGATGTTGCGCTACCACTTTTGGGGAAAATTTTCAATCATTAATTGAGGATCTGTGCCGCACTTGTTATTATGTATTGAAACTAACCCGTTTTCCTTTTTCTTAATTTTTTCTTCAGTGATATGAAGAACTTGATTGGTGAGGCTGTGTGTGGGATTTGCCAGGAGAGCTTCAGCACAACCATCACAGGTATTTTGCACTGTACTTTATGAATGCCAAAAGTAGAAGAAACTCCTTAACTAGAAGTAGGGGTGTTCCAAACTCATACGTGAAGGTAGATTCTGTATTTCAAAAAAAGGTGATGGGAATTGGAAATGCTTAAATCAAATTTCTTTAAATGATATATATATTTGCTTATTTGCCGATAGTTCAGAGGATGATAATGCAAAATTTCAAAGCTGAATCACTTGATAGTTTTTTTAATTTGGAATAAGTTTAATTTTGATCTCAAGATGTGTAGGATCTTGAGATCTTGGTAGCTCTTTTAGGGTCATATTTAATTCAACTTGGTGAATTCTAGTTTATTTAGGTCAATGCAACTTCATTTTGAGAAGTTAAATCAATTTAGATAACAAGCTGAAATTAATACTGAGATTTAATTTATAAACAGTCACACCGCTCTATGATGCGTAAAAATTTTTTTTGAATAACGTCATGATGGTACCATTATGACTTAATACAGCATCGAGTTCTGTGCCAGGAAACACATTTTTAATGCTTACAAAATCGAAGAGAATATGAAAAAAAAAAATGAACACAGAGAAGGAAATGATTAGGTATGAAAAATAAGAAGGGGATGGTAAGGATGGAGAGAGGTCCATAGGAGAGGAGAGAAGATAAAATGAGAAAAGTGGGAAAGAGAGACAGTGAAGCATATCTTCACTTGTTAGATGGTCACGGCCGAAGAATTCTGACTCCTTATTGGATGCTCTAAAATAATATCTAAGGTTGTAGTCTTTCTTCTCCATCCTTGAGTTGCCATCCTAACAGTTAAAAGTTGCACCACCTTAGTAATGCATATGCCACTAGCATGTAAGTGTGATACTTGAAATCTGAGTTAAAAACAATAGAACATACATTACGTTGCTGTCTCCATGCTTTGCATGATTTGAGATTAGCCTTGCAACTTTAAATCCGTGATTTAGACTCCTTGAACTATATTTTTCTTCTTGTTGGAATCATCAACATCATCTAGGCTGTTGAGGATTTGACAGCATAAAGTGCATACGACATCAAATCTCAGAGTGAAAACCTTGCAAAAACCACCACCCCTTGTATTTACAGCAACAAACCAAAGTTTGCACAGGTCCAATTACTTTTTATTCCAAAGACACCATAAGGATAGCATTAACAAAATCAAAACGTCAAAAACAAAAAGACCTGTTGAAATAAGACATGGCATCCAACAACCACCCAAAAACCCAACTAAACTCTTGCTGCAAAGCATGCTCAATATTAGTCACAGTTCGATCATGAATGACTTCGCAAGTTATTTAGGGAATCCCAGGGTTTAAAAATTTTCCAGAATTTAAGGGAAATACTGTGATGTAGAAAATGGGCAAAGAGAAGGCTGTCATTAATTTTATGGAACGTAGACATGAGTTTTTCTTGAACATACAAGAAAATCAGTTGACATGACTTTTTCTTGAACATACGAGAAAATCCATAATTCAGGATTGAAAACCCATTATTTAGAGACTTTTAAGATTTCCTACACCTTGGACAGTTAAGGATGGTGAACGGGACCGGATTTTCTATTTTCCTGTGAGGTATAAGTGCCTTGGGAGTGCATGGGTGTTGATTTGTCTGAAAATTTATGAACAGAAAACATTATTTTGTCCCCTGTGCCTGGTTGTTGTGGTGCATGTAGATGTAGTCAAACACATGATAGGCAAGTTTAAATTTGATCAACTCTAGAGTCCTGCAAATAGGAGGAGCCTAACAACATATTTAGTTCTTCGACAATTTCCCCTCATATCTTTCAACCTTCTTTTAGGTTGAGATATTGAATATGCAATCCTTTAGCCTATTGGGACTTCCTAGCTTGTAGACAAACCATGACAATTAAAAATCCATTGGAAATAGCTCGTGTGTGTTCTTATGTAGTCAACTACTGCCTATGGATTCTGTGATGTTTTCAAATATGCTTCCATTAGTGGTTCATTTTTTCCAACGAAAGGTTGTGATGCTTCTTATATGACCTGTGAGGTTTGACAAGTGTGACTAAGTTTTATTCATTAACGAGTTTTGCAGCTTGATAAAGTCATGATTGTTCAGGCTGCAATTTTTATTTTTAACTTGTGCTCCCACCCATTTATCTGCCCCTTTCTTTGACGTGTGAGAACATAGTGAACTACTAACCTTCCTTTTCTGCCTTGTTTTTGCAGCTTTGACTGAGCCAATAGACGTGTAAGTTGAAATACATATTTGCTTAGAACAAGACCAAAATTTCTCGATATTTACTTTTTCCTAACCTTAATACTTTTTTTACTGCAGATATAGTGAATGGATTGATGAATGCGAAAGGGTCAACAACCTGGAAGATGGTGGTGCTTAGCCAGTTTGTGTGACAAATTAGATGGCTATATTCTCTTACGCCGATATAGATAAAGCTTGAATTTAAGAAATCATTATATTAAAATATCCTTTGGATAGAATCTCAAGGACCGTTTCGTGGGGCTCACTACTCTGAAAGCTACATATGCATAGTGCATGTCTAGTAGAGTAACTCTTGGTCCACGGCATGCTTGATAAATGAACCTTGTATCTTGTGTCTTCGGTATGTAAGGATGATGAACTTCCATCTGTGTGCTCTGTGGGTATAAAACACTCAATAAACAGTGCTTTTCTCTTTCGGGGAAATGCTGTATCTTGTATAAATTTGTCTTTTAATGCACTACATCTGTATGTCCAAGCTTTTATCTGGCTAGATTAGAGCTCGACAGGTTTTGGAGTTACAAGTTACAGCAGTTGGATTTTTTTGGCTTAGAGAACTCTATGTTTTTTGCAAGGGAAAAAAGGGTTCAGAAGAGTGAGCTCTTCACAATTTGAGTAAAACAAATAAAATCTTGTAACCTCCAGTTTTCATAATTTTTTTATATATAAAAAATCCAAAAATTTGCATTCTATATGGTTTTTTTTTTTCAAATTTTAATCGTATTTTATGTCTTTGGTTTATTTTTTGCGAGTCTCCTAAAAAGAAAAGAAAGTCGAGCAAAAATAAGAATGATAGTTGTTAAAATTAATAATGGTAGTCGAAAAAAAAGAGTAAAAAATTGAGAAAAAAAATAATTAGTGATGTGTTATCGAATAATAAATGTTTATATGATTTTCATATCTTGACTACTCATAGTTTTTAATATGATTTAATTTATTGTTCAATGTGAGAAATTGAAAAGTTGTTGCAATTTATTCAATAATTTATGTACTTTTAATTACTTATAGTTCTTTTCAATTCTTTTTCTAATTTTGAAATCTATAATTGTTCATTAGTTAGCATATAAGTATTTTTGTAAAGATTGAGAGAATAATTTGTAGTTTTTATCACTTGTATTAGCTTTATTTTATAGTGAATTCATTTCCTACCATCTTTATTTTCAATTCTATAATTGTTATTATTTCTTTTATAACACGTTATCGGCACGAACTTCTAACCAATCGAGATAATAGACTATGAGGTATATATCTACCAAAAGACTCAATCATTTGCTTCAATCATTGAATTTTTTTATATACAAGTGCTCTAATAAAAGATCGGAATTATCTAGATGATCAAAAGGTATGTATCTAATTTATTGTTTACTTTAAATCTAATAATACATAGAGTATATATTTGAAAAACTTGAATGATTTAATATATAAAATTTAATGATCTAATGTATATTGTTTGAAAAGTTTTAATTTTATTATTATATTTATTCTTATTTTCTAACATTATTAATATATATTGCATTATAGAATTTTTATCATATCAAACCTCATAAACTTGATTTTGTGGCTCTTGATATTTCGAACAAGAATTATTAATTATGAGTGCTAGATTCTAAGAAAATATTTTTCTTGCCTCGAACATAATCCCGTAATTGCAATATCGAGGAAAGGATTTTAAAAATATTTTGAATTGATTTCATGTTTCGAACAAAATAACAAGTTATTGATGAAAAATCATGAATTTCGTCTAACCGATTCTACTCCATTCTCTAAAGCGAACATGACAACTTATGATAATTCTGGACATAAATGTAAGCATAGCCATAACCATTATCATGGAATAATTATCGTATAATTATGGTGCTCATAATAATACACCATACCACAAATAGTGAACGTACTATAGTAGTCATAATAATACACCTTATCACCGGATATGGATAAATTATAGTGATCACAATAATACATCTTACCATCATAAGTGGACAAACTATAAAAATAAATAAATAAATAAAAGTGGATTAAGTCATTATTTTGAAAATAAATGTTATTGGTATCGCATAGAGGGACAATGATCGCATATTTGTCGTGCATCGAAACAACTTGTTGAGCTTTATCAAGCAACATTGAAAAGAAAGAGTAAGATATAAAGACTAATTTTATATATCAAAATTATGATAATTGAAATTAATAACTTGTTTGTTTTTCTATTTATCAATAAAATATTTTATATTTTCTTATATTTTTTATTGCATAGAGATAGATATAAATTTATTTATTTATTTGTGTTTATAAAGAATATATATATATATTTCTTGCTTATTTATATAATTATTTATTTTATATTAATATTATATATGATAATATCAATCTAATAGAAAGCTCTAGAAGAGCGATTATATTATTACATGAATGGATAAATTTTGAAAGCTCTAGAAGAGATAATACATTATTATTTGAAAATGCAAGTTTTAAAGACTCTAGAAAAGAATATATTATTACTTGAAGTGATAGAATTTAAAGGCTCTAGAAGAACAAATATATTATTATCTCGAAAGGATAAATTTATTATAAATGATACATTATTCTCTCTAAAGTCTCATAGAAATTTATTGAGCTTCAAATACATTCGTGTAAATAGAGATCATATCAAGACAACAAATGTTGAAAATATAGAATTCTTGAATATTATAATTTCATAGGATAGAAAATATATGTTGGAGAAGTTACCCGCTTTCTCTTGTAGTCATTATTACAAACATTGAAATGATTGAAACAAATGTTATAATAAACTAAAAATTTATTAATTTAAATACTTTTATTATATAACATAACCGATTAGGTTATCTTGGATCTTTCATGACGTAAAAAATTATTAAAAATTCATATGAACATCTATTGAAGAGCCGGAAGATTCTTTAATTTAATAAATTTTCATGTTCCGCATGTTCTTAAGATAAATTGATTATTAAGCCATTTTCAAGTAAAATTAAGATTGAATCTCAATAATTTTTATAACGTATTTAAGGTGATATATATTGATTAATTTATCCACCATGTTGACCATTTAGATATCTTATGGTTTTAATGGATGCATTAACAAAATGGTCACATGTATGTTTATTGTCTACTTGAAACCCGATGTTTTCGATATTGCTAGCTTAAATAATTCAAAACGAGCATAATTTCTAAAATATGTCATTAAAATAATTCATCTTGATAATGCTAGTGAGTTTATCTCTCAAGCATTAAATGACTATTGATTGGCTATTAGAATAAAGGTTGAAAAACTTATTACTCATGTTCATGCTCGAAAGGTTTAACAGAATGATTCATCAAAAGTTTTTATTTGATAACTAAAACATTATTTATAAAAACAAAACTCCCTATTTAAGTTTGGGGACATGCAATCTTACATGTAACAACACTTATTTACATCGGATCCATAAGTTATCGAAATTCTCCCTCTTTTTATTGGTAAATGGTCATGAGCCAAATATTTTTCATCTAAGAATTTTTTTATTGTGTAGTATATATCCTTAATGCTCCTCCACAACAAACTAAAATAGACTATTAGAACGAGATTAAGAATATATATTGGATTTGAATCCTCTTCAATAATTAAATATTTTAAACCATAAATAAGGAATATTTTTACAGTTTGATTTGTTGACTACCATTTTGATCAAATAATTTTTCCAACATTGGAGGAGATAATAAGCAAAATAAGTAGTTGAAAATATTTAAAAAAGATATTATATAGAGTTTTTCATCTTTACATAATCTTGATTCTCACACAAAACAATGTGAACTAGAAGTTTAGAAGATAATTTATTTACAAAGTATTGCGGACTAACTACTAGATATATTCTCAAATATAATATATATATATATATATAAAAGAGTAACTAAAATGCATATCCTCGCCGAGAATGCTCATATTAAAATTCATGTCCGAGAAGGACGATCTATTGATGTTATAACAAATGAATCTAAAGCATGCTTGAAGCGTGAAAGATCGATCGATTCTAAGATAAAAATCCTCGAAAGAAAGGGCAAAAATCAAGATGAAAATATAAGGGCTACAAGTATTCATAAAATAGTCCAAGATATTTATGATAATAGGCTTTCGAAGAAGTCCAAATGATTAAGAACAATAAAGAGATTTTGATAAATTATGTCAATACATGGAGCCAAATATTTTTCATCTAAGAATTTTTTATGTGCGGTATATATCCTTAGTGCTCCTCCACAACAAACTAAAATGGACTCGTTAGAACAAGTTGAGAATATATATTGAATTTGAATCCTCTTCGATAATTAAATATTTTAGACCATGAATAAGGATTATTTTTACAATTCGATTTGTTGACTATCATTTTGATGAAATTGTTTTTCCAACTTTAGGAGAGAGAGAGTAAGCAAAATAAGTAGTTACACATGCTGAAAAAAGATATTTCATAGAGTGTTTCATCTTTACATAATCTTGATAACTAGAAGTTTAGAAGATGATTTATTTACAAAGTATTGCGGACCAATTGCTAGATATATTCTCATATAAAAAAAGAGTAACTAAAATGTATGTCTCGCTAAGAATGCTTATATTAAAATTAATGTCCTAGAATGATAATCTGTTAATGTTATAACAAATGAATCTAAAGTATGCCTGAAGCGTGGAAAACCGATCAATTCTAAAGACAAAAATCCTCAAAAGAAAGGGTAAATAATCAAGATGAAAATATAAAGGATACAAATATTCATAAAATGGTCCAAGATATTTTTGATAATAGGCTTCGGAAGAAGTCCAAATGCTTAAGAACAATCAAGAGATTTTGATAAACTATGTCAATACATGGAGAAAATAGGACAAAAAAAATATCTATTGATAACTTTTTTGCATATAATATTACAATTGATATTTTGAATGAAAATAAGGATCCTAATCCTAAATTTATTGAAGAATATCAGCATAGAGATGATTGGGGTAACCGAAAAAGAGCAATCTAGAAAGAAATATATTCTCTTATAAATGAGTAGTGTTTTAACCCATAGTTAAAACACTCGAAGATGTTAAGTTAGTGAATTACAAATGGGTAGTTATGCGAAAACAAAATAAGAAAGATGAGATTGTGAGTACAAAGCAAGACTTGTAATACAAGAGTTTTCGCATGGACTCGACATTGACTATGAGGAGATATATTCTCCTATAATGAATACAATTGCATTTCGTTATCTTGTTCACCTCACAAAATATATGAAAAACTTTATATGTATGCATTTAATGGATGTGATCATAGCTTATTTGTTCACTTAAAATGATATCTATATAAAACTCCTAGAAAGACTTATGATGGTTGAAGCATGTAATACATATTTTTAAAAAATGTATTCAATTAAATTATAAAATCTCTATAATGATTATTTTAGTATTTGTTTTATTATTTTAGTTTTTAGAAATTCAATTTATACTATACTTTTTATATTTATTTTTATTTTTCAATATTTACTCTTTTTTACTAACTTGTGTGCATATGATATAATCACTTCAATGATTATTTATTGAAAGAAAGTTATAAAAATAAACGTATTTGTTCATGTATTTTTATTCGAAAGGGGTTTGTTGTATATATTGATGATCGAAATATTATTAGAACTCTTAAATAGATTCCAAGTGTCATAAGTTATCTAAAAATAGAATTTGATTTAAATACATTAGGAAAACAAAATTTTATCTCGATCTACGGTTCGAGCACTTAGAGAATGAAATTTTTACTCATCGAGTCAATTTATATAAAAAAAAATTTCTATAATAATTATATATGAAGCTCATCCATTGATTAGTCCGATGGTAGTTCATTTACTTGATATCCAAAAAGATCATTTTCATCTCGAGAAGATAACAAAAAACTACTTAGTCTTGAAGTGTCATATCTTAGTGTTATTGGTGCATTAATGTATCTTGTCAATAATACCCAACATGATATAGCATTTTATAGTTACGCACGAATAAGAAGACATTGGAATGAAATTAAACATATACTACGTTATCTTCGAGGAACAGTTGATATGGGTTTATATTACTTCAATGAATCAAAAACATGATTAATTAGTTATATAGATACGGAGTTATTTATCTCATTTACATAAAACTCGATCATAAACTAGTTATGTATTTATATATAGAGATACGGTTATATCATAGTGTTTTATGAAAAAAACTATAGATGCGGCATCTTTAAACCATACATAAATACTAGCAATTCATGAAGCAAGTCAAGAATGTATTTGGTTAAAATCAATGACTTATCATCTTCAAGAGACATGTGGTTTATCAACTAGCAAGAAAGTTTTAAAAATATTATATAAAGATAATACTACTTATATAGCTCAATTAAAAGAAGGATATATCAAAGGTGACGGAAGAAAACATATATCATCAAAATTATTTTTTTATACATGATTTTCAACAAAATGATGATATTAATTTTCAAAAAATTCAATCAAGTGACAATCCCATAGATTTGTTCACTAAGGTATTACCTATCACAATTTTTGAGGAGATGATTCAAAAGATTAGAATACGTCATCTTAGAGATCTTAAATAATATTTTTAATAAGAGGAGGCCAATATGGAGATTATTGTATACAAGGAATATTGTACTCTTTTTTCTTCACAAAGATTTTTTTTCACTAGTTTTTTTTTTTTTTAATAAGGTTTTAACGAGGCAAGTTCCTTATACAATGGACATTCAAGAGAGAGCGTTATGAAATAATGAATGTTTATATGAATGTTCATATGCTTTTTATATCCTTACTACTCATAATTTTTAATGTGATTCAAGTCACCATTCAGTATGAAAATTTAAAAGGATGTTGTAATTGATTCAACAATTTATGCACTTTTAATTGTTCATAGTTTCTTTTAATTCTCTTTCTAATTTTGAAGCCTATAAATAAGCTTGATTGTTCATTAGTTAGTGTATAAGTATTTTTGGAGCGATTGAGAGAATAATTTGAAATTCTTATCATTTGCATTCACTTTATTTTATAGTGAATTCATTTTCTTATTATTTTTCTCTTCAATTCTACTATTGTTATCATTTCTTTTATCACATGATGTACTTTGTTATGTTGATTTTCATAACTCATTTCTAATCTTTTATAAATTATCATTTTATACAAAAATTCTAAAAATTTAAGGAAAAAAAATTACATGTTGCATAATTTTTTGATTTTGCATGATTTAAGGGAAAAAATTACATGAGCCCTAATATAGTTATATTCCAAAACTATGCAATAAAAGGTTAAATCTAAAATTCACTTTATTATCCAAGCAATTCAACAATAAAATAAATATACAAGCTCAATTAACAACCTTAAGAATATAGTCACCACCACCACAAGGAAGATTTTTTGCACTTACAAGAGATACGAACAACAAGAATCTTGACGATATAGTTGCCACCACCATGAAGAAATTATGTGGGAGTGATCAAAATCGCCTCGTTATTTGATTAATCTATGAATAAAAATAGCATGATGTAGCCTATGGAACCAAGATATACAAAATTATCTCATAAAATTTTATTCATCAAAACATTAAAGTCTCTGCTTGTAAAATAACAAGAAGATGCTTAAATACTAGACTATTAGAAACACTAGAACAAAGTCTAAAAAGACTCGACACAAGAGTGTCTCCTTAGTACACATTGATGAATGTTTAAACCATGAAACATTCAAGCCATATATCTTTATTTATTTTATGTTTATGGGTTAACTAGGCTCTATTTTGGGTTAAAAAATTATTTATTTTTGAGTCATTAAATTGTATGGACTTAAGCTAACTAAATAATCCCGATTGTTGGATTTCTAGTTTGGCCAAATAGGCTCGGGAATAATTGAGTTTGGATCCTTATTATTTAGAAGTCTATAAATTATGTGGATCCTTATTTAATATGAATAATCTAAGTTAAAGTTCTTATTAAATAATGATTGCATAAGAATCCATCTAAGTCTAGAGTTATTTTTCTCTTTAGATTTTTAACCAAGTTAGCTTTTATAGTCCAATTAGACATGTTTTACTAACCCTAGTTGAAACTACCTACTAATATTTAGTCAAACTTTTTGCTTCTTTTCAACGAGGTTTTGATGAATATTGTTGAATAAAAATTATTACGGAGGCGACTCGGTAGATTTTTTTATGAATGACATGCTCTTATGGGAAAGGATATGGAATCGAAAAAGGAGTCACTACCTAGCATTAGAGAACTTAGGAAATCCTAAAATAACTAGTCTATGTAAATATCTAGGTAAGATTCAGAGAAGATTAACATCACCATGACCCGTTCTACTTTAGGTAGGCTACACTATTTGTATGTAAAAACTAAAGCCTAGTCTTACTATGTTATGGACTTATGCTTACTTGAGTGAATTTGTTTATTAGGATAAATTGGTCAAGTGATTTAGGAATTGGTCAAGTGATTTAGGATTTAAACCAATTAAAGGTCTATACCCATACTCTAAGGGCAAAATAAGGTAGAAATTTAAATTTTGGCTAAGCTCTAGTGACTACAAACCTATATTGATAAGTAGGCAAACCTCTAAGGATTAGGAGCTCATATTAATAAAAATATTCAATTCATATAATTAGGAGACCGTCGATGACTTCATTCATATAAATGAGAATCTATCAATAACTTTGTTTTATAAAAATAGAGAGGTCATCAATGACTTTATCCATAAAAATAGAAAGTTATTGATAATTTAAGAAGCTACATGTAACTTTATCCACACAAATAGGAACCTTCGACAACTTTGATTCACAATAATAAGGAGGCTACATGTAATTTCATCCATACAAATAGGAAGTTATTGATCTGTTAGTGTTGGTGCCCAAGATCCAACCATGTTTGAATAGGCTCATGTTAATGTATTATTACATCATTCTTTTTAATGATAAAAAAAAAATTCATTCTATTAATTCTTATGTTTACATATTAATAAATTCAGCATAATTAGATCAAAGTCCTTATGATATGCATTTGTAATAGTGATTAATCGAAAGATGTGAGACAAACACTAATGCATATAAATGATATCATTAAATATCCCAAGTCATAGCATTGTCAATAAGGGACATTGATAATATGTGGATAGACTTATGAGCGTTATGCTCATGCTATATGATAGCAGTATGAGATCTCACGCCTATTGGCATCGTGATGCCAAAGCAAGCACTTAGGTGATTTATATTAGAGAATATATCACTGAACTTGACTTTTCATAAGAACCCATTTGGTTTTTATCTATGGGAATCTCATACGAGATGGGTACAAATGGTCCTTAGACTTGAAGTTATCACAATTATCTCATTGGAGGACTTATGCACTTTAATACTCATTTCGATGGACCCATTAATGGTTTGCATGTGAGCGATTCGTTGGGTGCACTAAGAATCCAATGGAGGTAGGTGTATGACTACGATAGGATATGTCATTCCTTGTATGCTAAAGGAGTTATCACATTGCACTTCGATAAATGTCCGCTCGAGAAATCGTGGCCACAGTCACTTCGATAAATGTCCGCTCGAGAAATCTGTGGTCACGGTAGGAGTACACCAATAGAGCATAGTTGATTTACTCTAAGAGCTAAAGACATTTAGGAAATCGAAGAAAATTTATATGATCATAATAACCAAGTTTGAGATCACACTATGATAAGTTGACATGAGGATCTGAATGGTATGGTAACCATGCTCATGAAAGGTAATAATGGATTAACTAATCCTCCTAGAGAATTGGGTAGTCATGATGCCTTGCTAGAAGTCAATCTTGATTTATCTATCAAGAGATAAAAGAGGAGTCTTTTATTTTTGATACATTGCCAACATATCTAAGAGTCTATTGAGTCACACGCATAAGTTTAGATATTCACATTATAAATGAGAAGCAACAATATTAGAAAAAGTTTTTGAGTATAGATGTTTCCTAAAATGAAAAGTTTTCAATTTTAGAAATCGTTTCCTAATTTGGAAGTTAGTTTCAAATTTGGTAATAAAGAACCTAAAAGGAAAGGAGTTTCCTAATTTAGGTTAAAGGGTATTTTAAAAAATTATTTCCTAATGTGGACCCTACCTAAAATAATCTAAGAATATTTATTTGGATAGTCCAAATAAATTAATTAGGCTAAAATGGTTTTGGTCCATTAGGTTTAATTAAAAGCATTAAGATATTTTGGTGGGAGGATAAACATCAACCTTATTAGATAAGGATGAATGTTTTAAAGATAATGATCAAAAAATTTCACATGCAAAATAACTCCTCATCCGTGAAGGATAAAGGAGCAACAACCTAGAGTCCTTTATGAACTCATAATCGCTCTTCTCTTTGTCCTTGGAGGACAAGGAAACTTTCTTATAAATATATAGGAGGGAGAGAGAAAATTGTGGTAACATAAGGATTTTAGAGAGAGAGGGTATTTGGCAAGTCTTAAAAATAAAATAGGGCACATGGCCAAGAGAGAAAAATAAGAAGAAAATAGTTTTCTCCTAAACCCTAGCAAGATATACTCTTTCCTTATCCTTTAAGGTTATCACAAAATTGTCCAAGATTGATTTCTACAGGAAATACTAAATCGGAAAAGGTGGAGCTAGCACCTCATTGATTTTGAGTGCTTCTTTGTGGATATTTAGATTACATGGATCACCAATAGAGGCTGGACACTTGGATGGTTTTTCTGAAAAAGCAATTTAGATTGCACTAAAAGAGATAATCTTTTACTTATAGCTTAATATTCATTTATGTATTGTTAGTAGATTTAACGACTTGATCTTGGGCCCTTAGATAGAGGAAATTTTTTGTTTATTCTACACCTCCATAGGATGAATGATTCTTCACTCGAGAACTTCAATTCATAAAATTAGGAAGTCACTTGTGACTTCGTCCATACAAGTAGGAAGTGGTCGACAACTTTGGTTCACAAAATTAAGAACCCGTCGGCGATTTTGTCCATATAAGTAGGAAGTTATCGACAACTTTGGTTCATAAAAATAGGAAGTCGCTAGCAATTTCATCCATACATATGGGAATTCACTATTGAATTTAATTTATAAAATTAGGAAGCCACCAATAATTTTGTCTATATAAGTAGAAAGTCGTTGTTGACTTTAAGTAAAAAAATTAGAAAGCCACCATCCACTTCATCTATATAAGAGGGAAGCTATCATGGACTTCAATTAACAAAATTAGGAAGCCATTATTGACTTTTTCTACACAAATGAAAAGTTACCGACAACTTCAATTCATAAAATTAGGAAGCCACCAAGCAACTTCATCCACCCATGTAGGAAATCACTATCAACTTCGATTAACAAAATTAGAAAGCCACCAGCAACTTTCTCTATACAAGTGAAAAGTTACCATTGGATTTGATTAAAAAAATTAGAAAGCCACTAACTTCATCTACGCAAGTGGAAAGCCACCGTCGACTTTAATTAACAAAATTAATAAGTCGTCATCAATTTTGTCCACTCAAGTATAAAGAGACCGACAACTTCAATTCATAAAATTAGAAAGCCACCGGTGACTTTGTCCACATAAGTGGGAAGTAACAATAAATGCTCGAACAAAAAGAATAAGACACCATGAAGGTATATATACCAAATCATTCGGAGCCAACAATTGAATAATTCCTACAAATTCATGCATGTCTTTAGAAAGCAAAATGTAATGGTAGATAATTTCGCTAGTTTAGCCCATCATTATAAGTCTTTATGCACTTTTAATAGGTATGGTGAGCTCCTTGGAGAGTTTTGTAATGCTTTAAGACATGATAGCTTTGGTATTTATACATATAGAAGTTACTTTTGTATTGTTTCTCATGATATTGACGTTAGGTTTTTTTGTTTGTTTTCTTTGGGATAAAGATGGATTGTCTTGCTCTTGTATTATTTATTTTTATCAATAAAATTGGTTAGGATACTGTCTCAACTTGTTAAAAAAAATACTCAAAATCTATCAAATAATTTGATGGGAATTTCTTTTCTCAAAATGTGCTTCGTGCGATTAGGGTTTTACCCTCCCAAAATCCAAAAAACCTAAAAGCTAAATTATCCCAAAATGTAATCCGGGTAGGGCTAATTTTGTTGGGTTATTTGCAATAATATGGGAATCTATATGGGTAGATTCTCTTGTTATAAGGGTGTTGCTTCAAACATGAACATTGATTTAATGATTGATAGATATAGGCTTACTTTTGCTTATGTTATAGGGTTTAGGAACCCGCTGATTGAATCGGACTTTTGGAAAATATTCATTTACCACTAAAAAAATGTATTGATTGGCATCCTTAGTGGCCTCTCGTTTGTGATATTAAGGAATTGCGGGGTAAAAGCTGGATGTTTTGACTTGGCAAGGTCCTCCTCCAAGTCTTCGCCATTTGTTATTGGCGCATTGCTCAAGTATTTTGTTCTATATGTCTTAAGCCTTCTTCCACTCCTTTTTTTCCACCAAATTTTTTATGATAAAAAATGTACTTTTTGGTAGTTGTGTTGGTGACGAGGGAAGAGGATATATATAGAGAGAGAAAGGTGGTAAGTAGATCATGCTATTTGAATTTACAATTAAAACATAGAAAGGAAAAACTTTTTCATAGATCAAAAGATCACATGACATGGGTTTTTAAGGCCTCTCTTTATGAATTCGTATTTTTATATGTAATTTTTATACATTATGGATTTAATTGATTACATATTGATAATATTAAGTTAAAAAAACAGAGAGATATTTATAATTATCTAGGTTGAAATATATGGATTACTTTAAATGCTATGTAGTTTAAATGTTAGAAATCTTATGGATGTTAGATAATAAGTTAAGTGTATTATGAAAGAAATTTGAAAGTGTTTTCAAGTGGGATTTTTATCGTACATTGAAAAGGAATGGAAAGAAGAGGCGGTTTATAAAGTAAACCTCTAGCCAAACTTTCAAATATTTGATTGAAGGAATTGGAGGAAAAACTAAGCTAATTGGTTGAAATTATATATATATATATATATAGGTTACAATTAAAC
This sequence comes from Dovyalis caffra, assembly GCA_963924115.1. Taxonomy (NCBI): domain Eukaryota; kingdom Viridiplantae; phylum Streptophyta; class Magnoliopsida; order Malpighiales; family Salicaceae; genus Dovyalis; species Dovyalis caffra. Next base: position 183,474 of record CAWUPB010000351.1, read on the forward strand.
AAAGCTAATCAAAGACTAGCACTTAGCACTTTGCACGTGCATGTGTGTGATTAAAAAATTATGTTTTTAATTTTCTATTGCAGTTGGTTGGTTATTAACGGCTTTCAAACAAATATAACTATTAACCTTATGATTATTAGAATCTAACGGTTATGTATGTTAGAATCCAACGATTATGATCTGTTAGAGTCTAACGATTATGTCCGTTAGAATCCAACAATTATGATTGTTAGAACTAACGAGTCACGTACGTTATGAAAGGGTATTAGTAATTTATAAATAAGGGACAACTCGCACAGGATAAAATCAATTTTAATTCTCTGCAATCCTCCTCTCCTCTTTAAATTCTTTTCCTTCTAAAAAATTTATAAGTTCAAGAGATATTCTCTTGAAGGAATTTCCGAGTGCTACCTGCAGCTTCTTTATGTGTGAAATTGTATCCTAGAGGTGAATTGCTAAAAATCCTACGTCATTACGAGTGGGGGCAATAATCACCTTAAGAACAATATTGGGTATTTTCCGTATGTAATTAAGCACTACATAATTCGTTCTTCTTCAAGTTTATTTCAAATTTATTCAACAATTTTAAGGTGATTATTTGGGAAAGATGGAACCAAAGGCGGAAAGATCGTTTCAAGTTATGGATCGAATGTTGTGAAACTGGATCGCTTTGATGTAATAAATTTCAGTCAATGGAAGGACAAACCGATGTTCATGCTTACTCGGATTGAAGATTGCTTATGTGTTGGACCCGAATTTGGAGGATCTACCAAAACCAAAGGATGATGATTTTGAACAACTCAAGGCTAAATGAAAGAAACGTACCGATGAAGAATTACTTTACGAGAGGCCATATTCTCAACACACTATCGGATCAATTATATGATATTTTCATTGTGTTCCATCCCCGAAAGAAATGCGAAAAGCGTTAGAGTTCAAATACAATGCTAGAAAATAAGGGGCGAGATAAGTTTTTCATTATGAATTTTTTTTTTAATTTAAAATGATTGATAATGTATCTATTATGGATCAAGTGTATGATTTGTCTATTATGATATCAAAGCTGAAAGAGTTGAAAGTTCAAATTTTCGAATCACTCCACATAGGGGCTATAACTACAAAATTACCTCCTACTTGGAATGATTACAAAAAAAAGATACTTCATATCATTGAAGATTTTACTTTGGAACGAGTTGAAAAACATCTTCGAATTGAAGAGGAGACTCGAAACTTGCAAAAACGAAACTATGAAACTATTTCCAAAATAAATTATGTGGATGAAAAGAAGCCAAATTCGGGAGGAAAAAAGCATTCTGGAGAGAGCGATTCTGGAGGAAAGAAAGGAAAACATCAAGACTTCTTAGGTTCTAATGTAACAAAAAATAAGACAAACAAGTCTTGTTATCATTATGGAAAGAAAGGCCATTTCAAACGTGATTGCCGATACTTAAAGAAGCAAAGGAGAAAGAATGCCGATCGTTGTAAATATGGTGGAGAAAGAAAATGATGCACTTGTTGCAATGATTTCGACTTGCACATTGGCGGGATCACGAAATTAAACATGGTTGCTACAACCAAGACCTTTGATTGGTGGTATGATTCCGGTGCCACCGTCCATTTTTGCAACGACAAAGCTCAATTTAAGACCTTTGATAAGGCCATTGAAGGTTACGAAGTGATGATGGGAAATAAGGACACCGTAAATGTTCTTGGCAAGGGCACTATTGAAATATCATTTACTTTTAGAAAGAAGTTAATATTGGTCAATGTTCCGTATGTTCTCGAAATAAAAAAGAATCTTATATCTACTAATCTATTATGTAAAAAGGGGATTAAGGCTATTATAGAGTCCGAAAAAGTTGGATTCTCTAATAATGATGCCTTTGCGAGAAAATGGTACTCTTATGATGGCATGTTCAAACTCGGTATTATTAATAAGATGAATGTTTCTGCTTATATTGTTGAATTTTCTTTTTTTATTTATGACATGGTAGATTAGCACATGTTAATTTCGGTTTTATTAAATATATGTCAAATCATAATTTGATCTCTTGCAATGATACTAGGAATAAAAAAAGTGAAATTTGTATATAATCAAAGACAACTAAGAAACCTTTTTTCCTTCGATTGAAAGATCTTTTTAATTATTAAAACTTTTTCATTCCGATATATGTGAATTAAATGAAATTTTAACTAGAGGAGGAAAAAGGTATTTTATTACTTTCATTGATGATCATTCTAGATACAATTATGTGTACTTAATGAAAACTAAAGATCAAACTTTTGACATGTTCATGTGTTATAAAGCTGAAGTTGAAAATAAAAAAGAAAAGAAGATTAAAGTTTTAAGAAGTAATAGGGGTGGTGAATATTTTTCTACTGAATTTTCTTCTTTTTGTGAGGTTAATGGCATTATACATGAAATGAGTGCACCATATACCCCACAAAAAAATGGTTTAGCTAAAAGAAAGAATAGAACACTAGTTGATATGGTGAATTCTATGATTTTGAATGCTAACTTACCTAATAATTTATGAGGTGAAACATTATTAATCGCGTGTCATGTGTATAATGGAATCCTTTCTAAGAAATTTAAAGTCTCTCCATATGAATTATGGAAAGGAAGAAAACCAAATCTAAATTATCTTAGAGTTTGGGGTTGTCTAGCCTTCTATAGAGTCATAGATCCCAAGCGAACCAAGCTAGGACCAAGAGCTCTAAGAAGTGTGTTTGTAGGATATGCTCAACATTCCAAGGCATTCAGGTTATTAAATTTAGAAATTAATGTGATAGTAGAATCTAGGGATGTTGAATTTATTGAACATAAATTTGTCAATGATTCCAATACTACTACACAAACAAATAAACAAATTGATCCAAGTTCACTATCTAGTGGTAAGAGAAAAACTAATGATACTCTTAGTGAACTTAGGAGAAGTCAAAGGACTAGAAAAGAAAAGAACTTGGATTCAGATTTTATTGATCCACAGTCTATTGTCTTCGTAGTTGAAGACGATAGGAAATATGTACTTAATAAATTACCTATTTTATTAAATATAGAAAAAGATCTTAAAACCTATAGAGAAGTTATGGCATCAAGAAATGTAGCATTCTGGAAGAAGGCAATCAATGATGAAATTGACACAGTATTATCCAATAATACTTGGGTGTTAGTGGATTTACCTCCTATAGATTGTAAATGGGTATTTCATAAAAAGTATGATAGTCATTGATCAATACAAACTTTTAAAACTAGATTAGTGGCAAAAGAATTTAGGCAAAAGGCAGGTATTGATTATTTTGACACATATGCACCGATGGTTAGGATAACATCCATTAGAGTACTATTTGCTCTAGCTTCTATTCATAATCTGATTGTACATCAAATGGATGTTAAGATAGCCTTCTTGAATGGTGACTTAGATGAAGAAGTATATATGAAACAACCTAAAGGGTTTGTATTACACTGGAAATGAAAAAAAAAATACAAACTGGTTAAATCATTAGATGGCTTGAAACAAGCACCAAAACAATGACATGAAAAATTTGATTATGTTATATTGTCTCATGGATTTAAGCATAATAATACGGATAAGTGTATTTATTCTAAATTTACGAAAGAATATGATGTTATTGTATGCTTATATGTTGATGATATGCTTATATTTAGGATAAATATTAATGATGTGAATGAAACAAAGAAGTATTTATCCTCACAGTTTAATATGAAAGATTTAGAAGAAGTAGATGCTATCTTGGGAATCAAAGTAAAGAAAATTAGCGGGGGTTATGCTTTGTGTCAATCCTATTATATTGAGAAAATCATAAATAAGAATCAATATTTGGGAATTAAAGAGGTAAGCACCCCATATGAAAATTCACATAAGTTAGTGGATAATTTTGGGAGAGTAATTGCTCAAATTGAGTATGCTAGTATAATTGGTAGCTTCATGTATGAAATACATTGCACTAAGCCGGATATTTCCTTTGGAGTTTGTAAGCTTTCAAGATACACTAGTAATCCCGATGTTGATCATTGAAAAGCAATTTCTTGAGTCCTTGGTTATCTCAAAAGAACTTTGAGTTTGGGACTATCTTATGAGGGTTATCTATCGGTATTTGAAGGATATACTAATACTAGTTGGATAACAAGTGCTAGAGAAAACAAGTCTATGTCCGGTTGGATATTCACTATTGGTAGGGGAGTTATTTCCTGGGTTTCTAAGAAACAGATGTGTATAACTCATTCCACTATGGAATTTGAGTTTGTTGCACTTGGTAGTCGCAGGAAAAGAGGCGGAATGGTCGAGGAATTTATTGCTAGAAATAGAGTTATGGCCACAACCGATGCCAACCATTTCTTTATACTCGTGATAGTGAAACTACTATGTCTAGGGCTTTTAACAAAAATATATAATGGAAAATCTAGACAAATAAGCTTGAGACATAAATATGTCAAACAATTAATTCTTGAAGAAATTACCACAATCTTGTATGCAAGAACAAGTAACAACTTGGTGGATCCGTTTACAAAAGATCTTACTAAAGATTTAGTACGAAAACCTTCAATTGGAATGGGTTTAAGACCACTTATCCTAGAATCACCGAGTAATAGAAACCTAACTTTTCTTTAGTATCGTCATTAGTTAAAAGTTCAACGGGTAAAAACAAGTTACCGATAAGTGGTTGTGGAAGTACTAGGATATTTCACTTATGTTTCGATTCCAATTTATCTAGTACTAATAAAGTTTGGAGGATGAGTTATAAACTCTTAACAAGGATTAAGTTATGGAATATGACCAATATATTCGAACTTAATAGGAACTTCACCTATATAAATATAAGGAGTGGTGCCGCTCCTAGCAAAAGCTCAAGGGTCGACTTTTGAAAATGTTTATGAAAATCTAAGATGTAGCACATGGTCATATAAGTACTAAAAGAATTTTGAGAATTTTAAAAGAAGTTGGATTAGATCACGTGTTTGGTATTTTCAGTTTTAATATAGGCGATATTGGTTCAATCACTTAAGATACCATTTATTCCATTAAGACTTTGAGATATTTACACTAAAAGGAGATTCAAGTCGAGAGACATCTTTCTTTTATGCATGATACTATAAGGACTTAACATTATTATCTAAGTGGGGGATTGTTAGAAATCTTATAAATGTTAGATAATAAGTTAAGTGTACTATGAAGGAAATTTGAAAGTGTTTTCAAGTGGGATTTTTATTCCACATTGGAAAGGAATGGAAAGAAGAGATAGTTTATAAAGTGGACATCTAACCAAACTTTCAAATATTTGATTGAAGTCACTAGAGGAAAAACTAAGCTAATTGATTAGAATTATACACACACACACACACATGTGTGTGTGTGTGTAATCAAAGACGAGCACTTTGCAAGTGCACGTGTGTGATTAAGAAATTTATTTTTATTTATTAATGTAATTAAATTCATAATTATTTTAATTAATTATGTTTTTAATTTTCTCATTGCGATTGGTTGGTTATTAACAACTTTCAAACAAATATAATTGTTTACCTTATGATTGTTAGAATCTAATGGTTATGAGTCCGTTAGAATCCAACGAGTTATGAGTCCGTTAGAATCCAACAGCTTATGATTGTTGGATTATGACCGTTAGAACCAACAGATCACGTATGTTATGAAAAAGTATCGGTAATCTATAAATAGGGAACTACCGCACAGGATAAAATCAATTTTATATTTTTTGCAATCCTCCTCTCCTCTCAAAAATTCTTTTCCTACAAAAAACTTTACAACTTCAAAAGATATTCTCTTAAAGGAATTTCGGGAATGTTGCTCGTAGTTTTTGTGTGCGAAATTATATCCTAGAGGTGAATTGCTAAAAATTTGGTTTTGAACAAATTTTCTATAAAATATATGGTGTTTTTAAGGAGATTTATGAAATCTCCAAAGAAAAACTCTCATGTGTTGGACGTAAAATGTTTTGGATTTGTGTTTGTATGCAATATGAAGCTCCATAATTCTACTTGTCAATTTAATTTAATATTTTTGTATATTGGAGCATTGGTTGCATCTTTGGTGAAATATTGACAGAGAAGCCATCATAGTATAATTTACAAAGAAGGTACATAAATTATCTTATCCTTGCCGTGTTTGTTTATGCTTGGGAGGAGGGGAGGGTCCCCTATAAATCCTGTAGTTCATTGGGGCCTGCTCGCCAACATTTATTGTAAAATGCAAAAGAATGTTGAATAAAAGATAAGTTTTTTTAGTGTCACTGATGACCAAAAAAAAAAATATTATTATTATTATTATGACAAGGCAATGTTGCATATGATCAAGGGAAGCAGTGAAATAAGGTTGTTAATTAGTATAGTGAAGCTATTGAATTGAATGGGGCAAATGCAACTTACTATTCCAATCGGGCAGCAGCTTGCTTACAATTGGGATTTATGGTATGATAGTTTACTTTATCTGTATATGTTTACGGTGTTGCTTCATTCTGAAAGCTTGCTTAATTTACCTTTTGATTTCAATACATTCGTATGCAACTTTCAGAAAGCTGAAGACACTAGTAAGAAGGTGACGAGAGAATTTTTTGCAACCATCTTTCTATAATTTGTATTCTTTTAGGAAAAACAAAAAAAAAAGATTTTTTTTATGTCCAACCTTTCAATTTTAAAATTGATGAATATATATATATATGATATACACATCTAACGAAGGTGTCTCTGGATGGGGAAGCAATCATGCATGGAGACAGAGAGGAACGTGCTTTGTAATTCTGTGTTTTTGGGTGTAGGATTGGATTGGATTGAATTTTTTATGTGAAAATAGGAATTAGGGTTGTTTGCAATGCTTGAAAAAAGGATAGGGGGAGGAGAGTTCAGCAATTGAGGCTTCTTGGGCATTATATACCCCTGATCAAACGGTTCGTTTTGTTTTGAAAACATAAATATTTTCAAAGGATATTCTAGCTATTATGAAAGTTTAATAGCAAAATTGTAATAATTTGAATGCATTTTTTTTTTTTTTTTTTTTTTGCTGAAAACTTGCTTCTTTTAACGGAATCGAAATATAAAATGTTTTTTAAATAACATTTAAATAGTTAGAATGTAAAGTATAATTTATAAAAGTATAGGATACAAAGTATTACCCTAACTAAATCATTTGGTTTTTGAGGTAATTTATAGAAGAAAAAAAATACTATACCTGTTTAAAAAAGATAGTCTCTTTTGACATTTTACAGTTTAAGAAATTTATTAATCATTAGGTCATCTCAATATTTTTTTATTCATATTTTCCTAAAATGTCATTTTTTTTAAAATTGTTAGTTATCAAATTTAATTATATATTACATGAAACCAATATTAATTTTAAAAAATAAGGTGGTAAATAAAAAAAGCATTAAATTAATTAATTAAAAATTAATTTTAAAATAATTATAAAATATAATATACAAATAGAAATATATTTACTCTTAAAATTTCAACATGTAGTAAAGTTTTTATAAAAATAAATATTTTCATGTAATTAAAAATATTAAAAATCTTTATTTGAAAAGTATTTGTATGTATTCAAAAGTATAAAAATATTGATATTTTGAAAAAATATATATATAATATTTAAAATTTTATTCAAAAAATTATTATTTTTTTTTTAAAAAAAAAACCAACTAGAAGAGCACTTTTGCTTATTAGGCAATTGAATTAAGTAGCGGAGGCCGATATGCTCACAAGACTAACCTGTCTGTAATCTAACCTTTTGAGCGACTTTAAAGCCCAAATCCAAAAACACGCCTGTCTTCCCTCTCTATCTCTTTCTGTCTATAAATTGGCCTCTGCTTTTCGTTTTTAGGAGTCCGTCTTTTTTGTTTCCCTTGTTTTATTTTCCAAAAAGAAAATGAAAAAACAAAAAATGTTTTAACAAACATTAACCGCAACAAACAAACTGATTTTGATTGTTAAAATAGCGCGTCTGCTTCGAAATTGAATTGTTAGTTGCAAAAGAAGAGAGCAGTAGAGTGAAGTGATGGGTCGCCCTCCCAGTAATGGTGGTCCTTCCTTTCGCTTCATGCAGAATGAGGTATACTATCTTTTCTGTCATTATTTTTTTTTCTGGATGTGGATTGAATTTAAAGTTGGAAATACGAAGTGGGCTGGTTTTATTTCTGGATTTATGTGCTTGATTGATCTGGTTTCAATTAGCTGCTTCTTCTTTTTTTAATTACAATATACGATGTTTGCTTGTTCTGAATTGTGTATCTTATGTCACTTGTGTTTAATTTCAACAAATTATATTTTGTCTAATTTTTAAAGTTGTAAGTCTGGATTTTTTTTTCAAGTAAAGTTTCTGCGGATTTGGGGAGGTTTAGGTTCTATTTCGTTCTGTATAAACAATCAAAGCATCTTGATAAGAGCTAACGCTATGATATCGTTCTTTTTTTTTTTTTTGTTTTCTTCGACTACTAAAATAAAATCTTGGGATATTATCTCACTTGATCCAAGTGTGTTACATTGGGATTGATCTTCTTCTGGAACTCTAGGCTTCAGACCAAAAAAAAAAAAGACAGACTGACTCCCGTCCTCCCCATGCTTTTTTTTTTTTTTTTTTGGTCCCTCCCTTTTCAGGAGATGAATTGAACTTATAAAACGTTTCCTTTTATGGTAGTATATTTTGTGGTTGTGATTTTAAAGTTTTTGAGTAATGTTTTGTGCTGTACCCTTCTTTCAAGGTGACAGAGATGGAAGCTATTTTGCAAGAATACCATAACACGATGCCAGCTCGTGAGGTTCTTGTATCTCTTGCAGAGAAGTTCAGGTGTGTGTGTTTTTCTTTCAAGAACTTACCCTATTTAATTTTTTCCCAGATTAAAATTATGAGGTATTTATGTCTCCTTGTAGTGAATCTCCGGATCGAAAAGGGAAGATTCAAGTGCAAATGAAACAAGTAAGACGCATTAAGTGCATTTCTTTCCTGTATGATTAGGATTTATTCAAAGCTCGTCTCTTAATTGGAATACTATTTGTAGGTTTGGAATTGGTTCCAAAATAGGCGATATGCAATAAGGGCAAAATCCAATAAGGCCCCAATGAAGTTAAATATAACACCTATGCCTCGTGATGATTCAGCTGCAGCAAGAGGTGTGCCTCAACAAGTAGCTGCTCCTATACCTGGTGCTGTGCCTGCAACTACGCCTGCTTCTTCAGGTAGAATGAATTCTGAATTGTTGAGGACTTCTCTTTTTTAGTCTTGTGCTTACCTATTAGGTCTTTTTTTTTTTTTTTTTCGGCACTTCTCAACTTGGGATTGAAGATGCAACCTGGTTTGATTAAGTAATTTCTTAATTTACTATCATTTGAGTGTTGCCATTTAATATTTTACTGTCGGTGATGGGTATTGCATATGATTATGCTTCACACCTAAGCATGTGCTTGGGTGCACACACACCCCATATGCTTGTGTAACGTAAATCGTACTGTATATACAATCACTTTGTTTCTATCTGTGTGAAATAGTTTTGCTTATTGCTGTCTTTAGGTACTTTTCCAACTCTGTGTTGCTCGGGCTGAAAGCAGGGCCTTCCTGTAGCTTATTTATCAGTTGCCCTGCTTCTAAATTTTTATAACTTAATATTCATTTTTCTTATTCTTTTGCTTTCTTCCTTTGTTAAAATCCTTTCTCTACCCTCATATTTTCTTGTTTCATAGTAATCATATACTAAAATAGTAGTATCTATTAAATCCACATTTGCATGTACTTAAAAACAGCTGAGATCATTGAGTTTTAACAATTGCTTATTCGCCCACTTTTTTGTCCCTCCTACACTTCTTTGTTTTCTATAATGCCTTGATGTTTTTTTAGTACTCTTTGGCACAGGTTTCACTTGAGTTTCGACTTGTGAATCGGAAAGCCCATTTTCGAGATGAATCATATCAAATCTGGAATCCCAAGATTCAGTAACAAATGAAAATGGCACTATAAAAGATAAATAACGTACTAAATATTTCTAAAATAAAGGAAAAATGATCATTTCCTAAACAAAATGTGCAGCGATGCATTTAATTTATTTGTTCTTAGTCATTAAATGACCCCGAGTCTCAAAATATAACATATTGTTCTTTGGCACTTGATCATTCTAACAACTCAAAAACTTATAATACATCTAAAGCTACCTTCTTGCTAGTTAAACTACGACAGTTCCTAGTTTTAATAAAAACTAATTATCTTTCTTAATAAAAAAATATCGCCTTTGCCATTCCTGTTGTCTTTGGAACTCTTGCTTTCTTTCACCCTTTTCTTTCTTTGTAAAAATTTAATATATGATACATTTCAGTTTCGAGTAGAAATATTTATCAAAGAAAATTACATATACTTTGTTATCATCCATGAATTCTAGACCAAACCTTCCTATTCTTACCATCTCTATTAAAATTATGCATTTAACTTTCATTTTCTGTTTGAGTTCACTCACAAAATTCACTGAATCACACTGAATTGATCGTTACTGAATCACAAGATTTATATACATTGGAGATTCACCCCACAATTGATATCATTTTGTATGTGAAGTAATTTGAATCGTGAGGTTCAAACGACCATGCTTTTTGGTATGAAAGGAGCCACAACCATCTTCTGCAATGTCTCAAGTAGAAGATTCCAAAATCAGACAAATAATTTAGCAGCAGACTTACCATCTGACACACTTAGCCACGGTTCACTTGCTATCTTTTCTCCTGCCGTCAGCTAAATACCTCTCTAATCTCAGTATTATTAACCATTGATATTTCCCAATTCATGGCCACACACAAGAACCCACACAGTGCATAAATCTCCATAGAACAACAAGACAATCAACAAACTAGCAACGAAAGTCCAACTCGAACTCCAAACAGCCCTGTAAAGTCTATTCAGGTGTATTCACAAACTGATGTAGAAGCACCTTTATTTCTCAAAAATAAGGGGGAGGGGGGGGGGGTGTGGGTCGCGGGTGCCTTTTGTCAAAGAAACAAGTCATCGGAACACTTCAATGTTTTATTTTCCATAAAACAGATATTCTGTCAAAACCAAAACTTGGAAAAGTAAAATTCAAACCAATTAAATACTATTATATTTTCAAGATGAACTTGAAATGGTAATGTGTTGTGTGTGTGTATGTGTGGACTCATGCTTAGATTGCTCATAATCTGATCAGTGGAGTGTGAACCACATAGGCTCTGAAGCTTACATTTCTGTGAAACTATCCATTTTTATGTTCCTTTGTACTTTCTCCATGCTTCACAATCATTTTCAAATAATCGATTTTGTTTCCTTGCATCTCCTGATGCCCATGGTTAGCAAATTTTCCCAAACTGGTGATTTAAATGCTACTGTCGGTCCTGATTAGACATTGAGAAGCATCATTAAACTTCATCTCTATATTAAAGCTGAAGAAAATATGCAACCTGTTCTTAGCGCCTTTGCAGAACTCTTTTTTGTTAGATACTTACATCTGTAATGTACATTTATTTGGTCCTCGTTTTTATCTGTTGTTAACAGCTGCTGGTGTTGGAAGGGCAACTTCAGAAAACTCTTATATGGAATTTGAAGCCAAATCTGCAAGGGATGGTGCATGGTGAGAATTTAATGCTTTTCTAGTTGAGGATTCAAGCAGTTGAGATTTTAATGCTTCTTCCTGTTCTATTTGATACTTAATATTTCCTTCCTTGGTGGAAGGATTACTTGATTCACTTCAATTTTGTTTCCTCTTTTGACAGGTATGATGTAGGAACCTTCCTATCCCATAGATACTTGGACAAGGGGGATCCGGTAATATATCAACTCATTTTTCCTGCATATGGTAATGCAATGGTTAAGATGAACTAACTCTGGATATATTTTAGTTGTCTGCTGAGTGCAAATACTTCTATTATTGTCATTTTGTCATCCATGCATCCACTGCATCTTTTTATCATTGATTAGATAACTTATTTTCGATTTTCTTTCTCTGAATAAAATTCTTTGAGATGGTTCAAACTTCAGAACTAAGTACATGTGAACCAATATCCGTATTCCATTGCTAAATTGTTCACTGTGTTAAAAGATTCGATTTCATGGCATAGAAGCTAAGTTTCAACATTGTCACTAGGCTTAGAAGGAATAATCACAATATTTGAGTTGATGGCCCATGAAAATGTTAAGATTGCTATTTATCTGGTTAGTATGAACCTATTCCCCAAGAGAATTTGATAACTGCCGATGACACTTTGTTCAATATTTTGTCAATATTGACTTTTCTGGCTGCTTGATACACAGGAACAATTGTGCCCATTTTTTGGGATACTTCGCCAATCTTCTTTGCTAATGTCATGTTCTACTGTTTCTGGCCATTTCAGGAAGTATTGGTTCGGTTTGCTGGTTTCGGACCAGATGAAGATGAGTGGCTTAATGTTCGCAGACATGTCAGGCAACGGTCTCTCCCTTGCGAAGCATCAGAATGTGTTGCAGTTCTTCCTGGAGACCTCATCCTCTGTTTTCAGGTCAGAACATCTACTTGTGAATGAAAACAAATAATTGATTAAACCAATTTTAGATGAAACTATTAGGAATATCCTTTTAAAATGCATTTTAATTTTCAGGAAGGCAAAGATCAGGCTCTGTATTTTGATGCTCATGTTCTTGATGCGCAAAGACGAAGACATGATGTAAGGGGTTGCCGTTGTAGGTTTTTGGTGCGTTATGATCATGACCAGTCTGAGGTATTTTTACTTTTCTTTCTTTTTAATTTTGAAATGCATCTTTCCTGTTTCTGATGTACAAAGCACAATGGTTTACCCATTTCAATATATGACCAGTGTAATGCTAAAGTTTTTTGTTAATAGTTTGGGTAATCACTTAAACTAGGATCATTTTCATCCATCTACAGAACTTCTTTGCTTCCATTCCTTAGTATTCAATTCCCATTTTACTTTTCATTTCCTCTACTCAATGGACTTCCTCGGGGGGGGGGGGGGGGGGGGGGCGGGGGTGAGGAAGAGAACATAACAGCGGGTTTCAACTGTTGGAACTAAATGTATGCATGTGGTTGATCTCACATAAGCTAAAGAATTTTTTCTTAGTCTTTGCTGGAAAAAGATTGGTGTTGGTTAAAGTTCCTCTTTATTTATCACTTTGAAAGCAATTTCATTAAAGAAGCTCGAGTTTTGAGTATATGTTTGCTACTCAAATGGAATCATGTAAACTGTCAAGACTTTTTTGCATGCTATTTCTGGCATTACTGAAAGAAACGCCAAGAAATGTAGTTTTTTCTTTTGAGTGTGCAAACTGAAATATTCTCTTGATTATTGCTTATTGAACGGGAATAATATTCATGAGTTTTTGCCATTGTAACTTCAGTGAAGAAGGAATTAATGTTTTCAGCATCTTTGATATGAATGTAGTTCGATTTAGAACATGATTTGTCATCCTTATGAGCATATTTATCACATGCATGTATCCACATTACTGTTTTTCTTTCTTTCTTCCTTTATTTTATTTTATTTTTTTCTTGGGAGTAATTCTGAAGATAGTAACGACCGTACAAATCATTTTTAACTAAATAACGTGGCATCTATTATGTAGAAACTTTTTTTATAATGACAACATGGCTTTTAGCAAGTGTAATGTGACATTACCATAATTGAATGACCTAATTAAAATAGCAACCATCTTAAGCTGTCACGTCAGTGCAATAGAAGTTCTCTAAAGCTCTTTATCTTCTGTGGCTAACAGTTTACTTAAAGGCATGGTCAATGTGGGGGCATATTAACTAACCATTTCTTTATTCTGCACGATCAAGTTCATTAGCCTTCATTAGTTTGGGATGTATGATGTTTATCTGGTTCTTAATCTTGTGTTCCTCAGGAAATTGTGCCGCTGAGGAAGATTTGTCGTAGGCCTGAAACTGATTATAGGTTGCTACAACTTCATGCTGCAAATGACTCAGCAGCTACTGACCAGAAGAAAACTAGTGTAGATCCTTCCACAGCCAATGCCCAACCAACATCGCAGCAACATAACGCAGATGTAGCCACAGCGGCTCCGGTTTCACAAGCCAATGTTTCTCAACCTGTGAAAGCATTATTTGCGGAGCCAAAAAGGCTGGAACCATCAGTGCTGTCAATACTGGAAATCCTAGTTTTATCTCCACTGCTGGTTTTCCCAGTGTTATCACCACTGCTGCTGCGATGGCGAGTGGAACTGCTCTGAGCAGTGGTCCTGGCAGCTCAGGAGAGAACATGCAGGGAATTAAATTGTAGTTTTATGCACCTTCATTGTTGCTCTGTTTCTTGATGAGCTAGATTTCCCCACAATTAGAGGGGACATGATCCCCGTTGTAATGATACAGTAAAGGTTATTCCCGTCCATGTACAAGAATAGCAACTACATATTGGAATTTAGTCCAATTTTATTACCTCTTTGGGCCTCTAGGCCTAAATCAAGATGAAAGAACCTACTTCATTAACAAGTCTATCCTTTTCTCCCACCTACTGGTGATTAAAATTTGCTTTAGTGATTGATACTTGGTGCGTTCATTTTAACAGCTACCGCCATTCTCAACCTTGTTCTCTCTCTAGGTGCTGTAACGAAATAAATTTGGGGGTGCAGGTGAAAAACGCATATATCTAAGACACGAAGAAATTGACAGTTGGGTTTCCAATTGCCATGCAATGGCAGCAGTATCGTATCAAACATTAAGACTCTGTTTGTCATGGAAAAAAATAAGTTTTAGGAATTTTTTTTTCATTTTCTTTCATTTTTCAATATTTGTTTTGCGTTTAAAAAAAAAATCAAAGGAATTTGATTTCTATTCAACGGAATTTGATATGCTAATTTTGGAAAGTGTTTTCTGAGTTAAAAAAGAAAAAAATATTCTCTCTCAAAAGTTGTTTTCGTATTACTTATACCTCTTTTAATATATTTTAATAATTTTTGTCTCTATCTCTTGCTTTATTTAAAATATATTAAATTATTTTTTAATTATTTTTTATTAATTATAATTAAATATTTGCTTTCTCTCAAAAGTTGTCCGGCTTTCACATTATCTATCTCTCTTTTGATATATTTCAATAATTTTTTTATCTCTTTTTTTATTTAAAATATATCAAATTAATTTTTAATCATTTCTTATCAATTATTTTTAATTATTTACTTGTTTTTTTTCTCTATTTCTACTAACATTTGATTTTTTTATTTATAAATACATTAAATATTCTTAAAAACTATTTTTACACCTTAAAATTATTTTTATAATAAATATTTCAATAATTTATCTCTATTTTTTTTTACCGTTATTCCAAATATCACATTAACTATACTCAAATTATTAGAAATGATTATTATAAGACTGCAACCATTTGTAAAAATTTTAAAAATAATTAATTATTTTTTTATTTTTTTATGTTTTTTAATACTATTCATTTGCAACTAAATTAATAATATGTGATTAATTTTAATCAGTTGTAAAATTGTTGGTAATTGTAGTCAATAATTAGTTACAAATTATTCCAACATTAATCTTTTGAAACTAAATGAATAATTATTTACAAATGATAACTAATAATTTGTAAAACTATTTTTTAGACTAAATTATCAGTTTAATTTTCAAAAAAAAAAAAAATTGAGTTACCAAAATAACAATGTTAGGAATGCTTAGAAATTTTTTACTAAATGTGAATATTGACTTAATTTTGTTCTAAGTATTTTTGATGAATTCGTTTAATGGTTAAAAATGTATACTTTATTTTTTGAATTTAAATCTTAGAATCGGTATTAATTTTTTTTTAAAATGCATTTTATATTGTGAGATTGTAAATATGTCTTGTTGAAGTTCCATCAAAACTCGTTGATGTAACAATCACAGTCTATTTTTTTATTTAAATTTTTTATATCAAACAAATATTAGAATATATTTTCTAGTAATTTTTTGGAGAAACAAACAAACAAACGGAGCCCAAAATGAAAATGAATGTCTTGGAACTGTAATGGCAACGTGAACGAGAAATCCAATTATAGGTCCAAGAAAGGGCAAGAAAGGAGTAGAAGTCAGGTTTAGACTTAGGGCCCAAACATGGAAAACAAAGCAAGCAAGAGTACAGGGCAGGGGGTAGCAGAGAGTAGTAAAAAGCAAAGCAAAGTCAGTCTTTGCGGATACAAACAGAGCCACGTTCCTGACCCTCACTCCCTTAGGCTTCTCTCCTATTTATTCCATTCCTCAAATCTAATGCACTTGAACCAGAAGCTGTCGCCACGTCTCCTTTCTCCCATAGAACCAAGAAAATGCAAATCTTGTCAAGAACAACAACTCCTCACACCTTCAAAACTTGTCATTCTTATGAATTCTTCAAGTCTGTTTTTGTTAGATTCATCGTCACCAGTTGCAGGGCCGTTGTAATCCCCCGTTTCGGTGGACCCGAGGTGCTACAGCTTCGCTCTGATGTTGATGTCCCTCAGCTCAAACCCAATGAGGTCCTGGTTCGAGCCCGTGCTGTTTCAATCAATCCACTTGATACTAGAGTGAGTTCTTGTCTTTCTACTAGTTTCTTGCGTTTTAGGTGTTCGTTTATTTGATTAGATTGCAATTGGAAGAACAGAAAATATTTGGAAATGTTGAGCTGATATTTGGGACTTCTTTGTACAGATAAACTGAAAATCAGGTACAAGTAATCATATAAGAAATCTTGCGGTCCTCTGTAATTTTACTGAATATGATCATAGATGGTGAGATTGATATTTGTAAACTCCTTGTTATGCTGGTTTCTTTTTGGATTCTGATGGATAAGACCTTAGTGTTGTTTCATATGTTATGAAAAACCGAATTAGTTCAAATAACGACTGAATAATGGCATTTGTTACTAACTCCTTGTTAATAGTTTTCCAAGTTATCAAAGATAATACATTACTCGTCGATGTGCCTGTAGACTATCAATGTTTTGTAGAGAATAATCAAGATCCTCTTCTTATTTATCCTGAGTACTGTAGAAAAACTCTATTAAATAGAAATAAAGTAAAAAATGGTCCAAGCATTTAATGTCATGGGTCTTTCAATTCACCCCATAAGGAAAATGTGAGCCCCCAAGACATTTTCATGCTTTCTTCAAGGTTTCATCAGCTACTCTCTAGAAAATGCAGCAGTTGCATGGTGAAAGGCTGCTGTGACCTGCGAGAAGTTTATTAAGTGGATTTTATGGAGCATCTGAAAAATACCATCTGAGAGCGACAGATTTGAAACTAATTTACTAAATATTTTAACTTCCATGCTGCTTAAAACCCTATGCTTGTATATGCTCAACTTAATCTTATATCTGTGAAGCGTGGAAACATGTTTGGACATCCACAAGAATGATGGATATTGAATGTTTGAAAATGTTAATGCTTTCAGATGCGATCAGGCTATGGTCGTTCCATATTCGAACCCCTTCTACCTCTAATTTTGGGTCGTGATATTAGTGGTGAAGTTGCAGCAGTTGGAAATTCTGTGCGGTCATTTGGCATTGGACAAGAAGTTTTTGGTGCATTGCATCCAACTGCTGTGAGGGGTACTTATGCTGACTATGCAGTTCTGTCAGAAGATGAACTTACGGCAAAACCACCATCACTTACGCACGTGGTATGTGTTTCACAATTGGGTATTTGTAGGTGTAGAATTATGTCTTATGTTTCTGCATGTGTTCTGGTTGGCTCAAAAATGTCTAGCAACTGGATTGAGTGAACAGTTTGTAGCAGAAATATTATGCATTTTTCCTCTCAAATGTGCATACTTGGGCATGATTGGTGATCGACTTCTTGTTGTTTTAGCCAAACATAATATATACACAGACATGCTTGCACACACTGGTGTATATTTGTATTTGTCAGGAATCCCATCGAGTTTTGAGCTACATTAAGGGGTAGCTTTTCTCCTCATTCAGTCTCTTTCATCCTGGATGTGAGCAGAATTTAATTCTAGGTCACTTTGAGCATTTCGAAGAGTCTTAAACCAACGAGCTTGCTAGCATTCATACATACATGAGCTTGCACCATGCAGATGCTCAAACATGTATAGAGATATATGTATAAGTAGAGATATAAGAGTATAGGTAGAGATTTATGAGGAAGGTTATTATAATCTCTTTTTAACTAGGATCGATGAGAGATCAAAAAAATCAGATCTTAAAATCTTAAGATTTTATAAATTATGAAAAATGCAATTTAGCAAATAGAAATGTTGCTTTTGAAATGATAATAAGAATCAGATGATTCTAATTTTGAATATCTTGTGTTTCAATTTTGTTGAGTGAAAATAAGAACCAAGTGATTTTATAATTTAATTATGAAAAATTAGATCACATAATTATTGTTATGTATACAAATAATTATATGTACACAAATAATTATACTGTTTACCTTTTCTTATGAAAGAAAAAATACTCATAAATTGATTTGGAGAGCAATCAATTCTAATGTCTTTTTGTATGTCTATGCAAAGTACAGAAATAAATTAGGAGACTTGAATAAAATAAAATAATATAAAATAAAACCTTGCACAAATAATTAAATAAATCGCACATGACAAAAATATTAAAGGAGAAGGTGAAACAAGGGATATAATCATAAGAATGATCAATAAAACCTTATCCAGATTGTTCCTTTTAACTTTTACAGCTCTTCCAAACCTCAACCAGAGCCACTCACCATGAAACAAAATTCTAGAAATACAAGCAACCCACTACAGCTATCTAGCTTCTTGCATGTTTTTATCAAGTAGATGCGAGCAAAAAGCCAATTCTTGATTTGGCAAACCTCTTATTAAAACCAATCAACTGCTCTTTAATGTGCAGAAATAAGCTAGATTTTTAAGGGTGCCCTGACAGCCTCATGCTCGCTCTGCTCTTCTCTTTGGTTAATTCTTTCTTGTTAAGAAGATGACTTCAATTTTTTTTGTTTTAAAAACTATGATGATTTTTTTACCATCACTCTTGTTTGTTGAATTTAACTACAGTTGTTAGAAAGAAAGAAAAACAAGAACCCAGAAAACATCAAAAAGTCGGTATCAGTATAATTGTCTACGAGATCACCATATTAATGATCTTACCGAGTTAAGTAACGATTTTATAACTAGAACCCAGAAACCATCTAAAAGTTGGGATCAGCATAATTGTATAAGAGATCACGATATTAACGATCTTACTAAGTTAAGTAACGATTTTATAACGATCTTATATAGATAAGACTTTTCTGGTGATCCAGCACTCTCAACTCATCTAGCCTCGTAAAACTGCATGATTTAACAATTTAAATCGCTATTTTAATAACCATGTTTATGAGTATAGATGTATAAATATATAAAGTCATGAGCTGGTGTATTGGGAGGAACAATTTGAACATACCTATTCTTTAGCATCTTTGTATTTATGCCTGTCTGTGTGCACTTACACATATATTGACCGATAGAAAGAATCGAGTCCAGTATCTGTCCCCCTATTAGGTATCTTTATTTACTACTGTCCTCTTAACGGTGTTCATATCCTTTTAATCAATGTGACATAATTACAACCAAAATGATTGCCGTCTGTTTTTTTTTTTTTTTACTGTAGATTTTGCATAATTTTTTTGTATTCTCCTGCAGGAAGCAAGTGCCATCCCTTTTGCTGCACTAACTGCATGGCGTGCGTTAAAAAGTACTGCTAGGATAACTGAGGGGTAAGGGTGTACTGTTAAGTGAACTTCACTTGGATCAGTTTTTTTTCTTTTTTCCTCTGTTTCATATCATCTTTTCATGAGAGTCTGACATGTATTTTCTTTTCTTGCTTCTGAAAGTCTTAGGGTTTGTTCAGACTATGGTCCTTGGCTTTTGTCTAAATTTGAATTGTTGTCTTGAGTATCAAACATTCTAATGTGGTCCTCAACTTTTCTCACAATTTTAACGCATCCCTTCTCTCAGAGATCAGCTAACTTTTGTTGACATTGTCAGCAAGGTACTGCACTTGTCATCTGTTGTTTCAAATCACATGAGCAAAACTTAACAAATTTAATGGTGAGAACACATTAAAATTTAAAAAGCCATCTTAGATGGTTTTGTAGTTAAGCCATTTCAAAATCAGCCACTTGTTGAGGGACTGGCCATTCAATCACCTTGTAGATGGCCGTATGTATGATGTTTGAATGTCTCATATTCAAATAATCAATTCTTACACTCGTTTTGTGGAAGACGGTGTAAAATTATGAAATCCAACATGAAAGCTACCATATCTTTAGTAAATTGCTAATATGTCTTCACTAGCAACTTTAATCTAAATTCACAGGCAAAGGGTGTTAGTAGTGGGGGGTGGTGGAGCAGTAGGTTTGGCTGCAATTCAGCTAGCAGCTGCTGCAAGGTGCCATGTTACAACTACCTGTGGAAGTCAAAGCATAGATCGAGTGCGGGAAGCGGGTGCTGAGCAGGCTGTTGACTACACTGCTGAGGTAATGATATATATCATATTTACCCCATACTACCTGCGAATTAAAATTAAGTAGACACGTCAAACCTGTGTTTTATTTAGTTATTACTCATCTAAGTAATTAGGTTTCCAGCTGGAATCATGCTGATTTTTCTTTCTGGTAGATATACTGAGTAGAGACCCATAGTAATATTTTCGTTGGTGAGCTAGCATCTTTGATATGCAGGACATTGAACTAGGAATCAAGGGGAAGTTTGATGCTGTTTTGGACACCATTGGCGTACCAGAAACAGAAAGAATCAGCATCAAGTTTTTGAAGAGAGGTGGACACTATATGACACTTCAAGTAAGATGGAAGCTTGTTATTGGATCTGTTCAAAAGAGATTTCAGAAGCTACTTTCCTAATTCTTCAACAATAGCATTCAAGGATCTTATTTCTCTTGTGTTTCAGGGCGAAGCAGCATCCTTGACTGATAGGTATGGACTAGCAGCCGGGCTTCCTATTGCTACAGCTATTTTAGTCAAGAAACAGATTCAATACCGATACTCACATGGAATAGGTATAGAAATTCCTCTATTACATATTCTTCTAGGCAGATTTGTTCTTCCACAATGTTATACCTCCTCATAAACATGTAAATTTAATGAACCAATATCCACATTTTCAGAATATTGGTGGACTTATATGAGGGCTGATCCAGATGGTTTAGATGAGATCCGCCGGCTATCTGAAGCTGGAAAAGTGAAAATACCCGTGGAGAAAACATTTCCCATTACACAAGTGAGAGAGGCTCATGAGGCTAAAGACAAAAAGAAAATCCCAGGTAAAGTGGTGCTGGAAGTTGATTGAATTGGATTCAACAAAAACACACTAACACTATAAACGACAGGATTTATAGGCTATCATCTCTTTTCTATTGGTTGTTTTTTCTCGTTGTATTTGAGTAGTTGATCTTGCTATGTGCAATAAGCAATCAGGCAGTGTTGTATAGATGGAAGTTTTGTGGGTGAAAACCATCCAGTTGGCAATCTGTAAATGTTTTGAGTACGTTCTTTTTGCCGAATTTTCTTTTTATCTTTCATTTTGCAACAATACGAATTTTGCACACGACTTTTATTAGATACTATATCTTAACAGTGTTCGTTGACTAATTCGATCTGGCAAACAATGAGAACTCAATTTGGCCAGGCAAGCAGAAACCCTACAAACATTAATATAGCAAATGACAGAGGTGATAGCTAATAAAAAAAAAAAACAAATTATCAGGTTACAGCAGCGTATATTTGTAGTTTGAGACTCGTGTCTAAATTGAATCAAGGGGGTGTTGCCATCCTTTTCTCTTGAGTTACTTGGGCATGCCATAATTTAACGAAATCAAAGCTGCTGCTTAGACTGGAAAGTTGCTCGATTGCTTGTAGTTTAAGCTTCAGAAGGTCAACTTCCTTTTGTATTAGAGAGTTGATGATCGATGCTTATACAAAGGGTCTTACGTGGAAAAATGCATGACAGGATAAGAACAACCACAGGACAGGTAGCGGAGCAGTTTAGTTTAGGCCTTGTAGCGTCCAATGCAGAAGGGTTAAGTTACCTTGATTTCTTGCTTCCGCTTTTCCTCTCTTACTGGCTTCTGCTCCGGAGCTTCTTTGAACCTTGTAAATTATAAGAGCTCCAGCAACCTAATTAAGGGGAGAGAGAGAGAGAGAATTCAGAAATAAGAGGTCTTAATTGACCTGTTATATTTGAGGAGTAAGAAACAAGTAATTGAACAATCAATCTAAAAGTAATTGTTAATTGCAGAAATTAAAAGGGTAATATTAGAGTTTTTTTTTAAAACAGGTTACTTATAAAACTTATTTATAAAAATAAGATTGTTTTAATCTTATTTACTAAAACAAGGTAATTTTTGCCACATAGATTAAATCTTTTACACAATTCAGTTTTTTTAATACAAATAATAAATCATTTAACACATCAGCTTTATTTTTTAAAAAAAATTTATGTTATCATTCTAAATTTTACGTTCTTCATCTTCCTGAACTGAAATTCCTTTGCTCAAGCCGCCAACTTGGAAATCCTTGGACTCCACACTTTGGGGCTAGGCAAACAAAGGAAATCAGGAAAGAGACTGAAGTTAGCTACTTTGCTTGGTGACTCCCTCAAGAGCAGGAACAGACCTGTTCTTCCTGCAATTCTTTGGCAACTCTTAGGTGGGTATTAGACTGATGGCGAGTGGGACTATTGCTGAATCAGAAATAGAAGAAGAAGAAGAAGAAGAAATAAAGTTGGATTTTATGATGGGAAGGTGAGAGTGCTAAGGGAAGATAAGATTGACTGCATTCTTCTTTTAATGCTCATAAGAATGCAGTCGTTTTGTGCAATTTTATAATATAAAGGAAGTAAAGAAGAATCAGTAAATCTCATTAACCTACGCTGGAGAATTAAAAGAAAATTCTAATCACAATTAAATAAATAAAAACAATAGAATTTAGAAAAGTACCTTAATTGATAATATAAATATTCTAGAGAATTTTTCTAATAATCGTGCTTTAGAACTATGAGAGTATTTGAACTTTAAGAAATTAAGGCAAAGACAACAAAAGAGAGACGAGATAGCGTAGTTAATTTTTACTTTTATGTTTCTAATTTTTTTAAATTATTATATTAAATATATATTATAACACTTAATTAGAAAAAAGATGACATGGATGCTTACATGGAAAAATTACCCCTTTTTTTATAAATAAGTTTAAAACTACCCTATTTTAGAAAATAAGATTAAAAAGTACTCTATTTAGGGAAAAAAAAATTCATAATATTACGGTGAAAAAAAAACTTCGCCAAGAATATCGACAGCAGCTCGAACGACTCTTTCCTCGTTTAGAGGGCGGGTCGAACATCGATGGCTCGCCCGTATATGCGCCTTTTGCAATGTTGTTGAAACCCGATGGTTAGCTCTGTTTCAAATAGCACCACTATGAACTATTAACTAATCCTGCGAGCACTACGAGATTTAGGTACCCATGCCATGCCTTAAAATTTTAAAGAAAATTAACAAAAATTATATTCTCACATTTGAGAAATTTTGTAATACTTAAGGAGTAATTAGTGGACATGTATAATAGTTATTTTATAGATCCATTTTTCAGGAGAGAGATAGACACAAAAAAAAAAAATCATATCCGAACTCACCAAAAGTGATTAGAAGATTTTTACGTTGGCTCAATTTTTTTTTTTTTTAACTTTCTCTCTTGTTTATGTCTATCTTTCCTATGAAGTAACTTATACTATTTACTCCTTGAGTATTATAAAATTTCTCTTCACTTTTGAGTCAAATTAATAAAAATTTGTAACAAATTATAAGGAATCTTTGCTTTTTAAATTTTTTTTCATTTTTGGTTTTTAGAAAGAATGATCTATTGGAGTATGCACCTAGAAGATCTCATCATAGGTCCGCGAAGCGAAGAATTTTCCCCTTTAAACATTCTCGTTACTTGGAAGGACTTGGAAACCAATTTGTTACTAGTTCCTCCCTTCATGTTTCTCATTCTCTTTTCTAGATTCTTTATACAATTAGAGAATTAGTTTTTTGGTTTTATTTGTATATATACCCCTAATGCACCGTTAATGATGTGAGAGAAAATGTTTCTTTCCATTTCTTATTTTGTGTACTATTTTTGTTATAGTATCCGAGCTCATTTTATGCTTCCTCTCGTTTCTTCTCCGACCGATATAACGACTAGTATTTGAATCTCTTCTTTGTTTCTTCTTTACTTTGTTCTTTGCTTTCATTGAAAGGAAACACCATGAACAACTTACCTACCTTTTTAAACCCGCCTCGCCCAACCGAGGAGCTCCCTTTAAGTCCATATTTCCTCCACTCAAATGAAAATCCAACCTCTCGTTCTTGTGTACACCCTCCTCATTGGACCCAACTACCATTGTTGGTCCATATCAATGCGTATAACCTTGCTATCCAAAAACAAAATCAAATTCATCGATGGTTCTATCTCAATGCATGATCGAAACCATGATCTTTACCCTTATTGGGAGCAATGCAACACCATGGTGCTATCATGGTCGCTACATTCAATTTCCGAATCAATAAGAAATAGTGTTCTCCGGTAAGACACCGCAAAAGACATTTGGGATTATCTTGAAAAGCATTGTTCTCGGGGTGATGTGTTTAGAATCTCCGATCTTCATAAGGAGCTTAATTCTCTTCATCCGGGCTCATTAACAATCTCCGAGTACTATACACACTTGAAGATATTTTGGGACGAGCTCACAAACCTCGGACCAATTCCAATTGTGTTTGTGAGCCAAAATGTTCATGTATTACACTCATTGTCATCCAAAATTATAGATCCAACGATTACATGATCGAGTTTTTAAAAGGATTGAATGATAGTTTTTCAACCGTCGGGTCTCGGATCATGCTACTCGGATCCATTGCCCTCCATCGTAAGGTCTTCGCTATGGCCTCTCAACATAAGAGACGGTTTATGTCTACTTCTAACTCCTCTTTTCCGATATTGTAGCCGGTGCCTTCTATGTCAACACCATATCCTCTAATTTTTCTCTCATAGTCGAGATGTCGGATTATTATGTTTCTACATATTCCTTCTTCGACAACACAAAGTCTTTCGAAACATACCCGGATTATCGATTCGGGAGCAACAGATCACATCATTTGTTCTCTTGATTATTTCACCTCTTATAAACTCGTTAATAATATATTTGTTAAGCTCTCTATTGGATAACTCACCTCTATCTCCCATATGGGTCGGATTAAGTGTTCAACTCGATTTCATTCTTCATTCTCGCTTTCTTTGTTCCTATTTTTTCTTTCAATCTTATATCCACTAGTAAACTACCTCTAACTCGTTGCATAATTTTAAAATATGATTATAGCATCATTCGGGACTCGGTATGTTGAAGGATGATTGGATTGGGTAAGCAACTCAATGGCCTCTATCAACTTGTTTATCCACGAGTTTCCCGAAGTGTAGCCCCTCCTACTTCGGAATGTTCTTCCTCTATGCATCCATTAATTCCGCAAAAAGTACTCCCCAAAAATATTTTATCACTTTCCATATCTAGCACAGCGGGCTAGGATATGCTTATCCACCTAGAATAAATTTATCGCAAAACATCAATCCTTCCATTACTCGTGAACCCTAATGTAATCTGTGACATGTCATTTTGCAAAACAAAAGAAGTTATATTTCCTATTAGCACTTCGTTACGAATGTATGTTTTGATCTCATTCATACTCGATATTTAGGCTCTCATACTTGTTAGCACTACTCAAGGTCATAAATATTTCTTAACCATTATTGATGAATTTAGTAGAGCTACATAGATCTTTCTTATGAAAGCTAAGTCCGAAGTCGAATGTTACTTTAAAATTTTTGCATTTTTGTTCAAACACAAATTCTCTATCTCTATCAAATGCATCGGATCGGATCAAGAAAAAGAATTTGACATGTCAAATTTCTATACAACTCATGGCATTATGGATCGGACCTCTTGTGATAGTGTGGTGGAAAGAAAACGTCAATGCATTCTCAATGTAGCTCGAGCCTTAAGGTTTCAAGCCCTTCTTCCTCTCTCTTTCCGGGTTGAGTGTGTTTTATATGTTGTTTACCTAATAAACAGAATACCTTCCCCTATCATCAACAACCATACCCCATTTTACATACTCTATCACAAAACACCTTGTTGCAATAATCTTAGAGTCTTTGGTTGCCTTTGCTTTACCTCTATAAATAATCGAGTGGAGATCAAATTTGACACAAGAGCTACCAAATGTATGTTCTTAGGTTTTCCCTATGGCACCAAAGGTTACAAATTATATAATCTTCAAACTAGATAGTTTCTTATTTCCGGAGACGTAATGTTCTATGAAACTGTCTTTCCTCTTCATTCTCTTTCCTTTTCTTATTAGGATCCCACTCACAATTATCCTTCAAACTCATCATACTTGACTTGTCCTTCTTTTGATTCTATTGACTTTGATTCTTCCCCTTCACATGATATATCCTCTCTCCTCGCTACTTCAATTTCAAGTACGGAATCATATACTTTTGATTCAATGCCTTATGTTCCTCTTAGAAGATCCACCGGACCTCACATTGCCCCCATCATACCTTCAAGACTACCATTACAGCCTCACAACATAACTGTCTCAATCCAATCCATCCTCTATAACTTTTTAACATAAAGTTTTTACAATTAACATTAGTACTCGGTCTACACCCACCACCTATAATCAAGCCATTAAACATTCTTGTTGGAGGGATACTATACGAGTAGAGATAGGCTGCTTTATAGGGTAATAACACTTGAAAAATTACCGACTTACCTCATTTCAAACATCTTATTGGCTGCAAATGGGTGTACAAGATAAAACAAAAAGCCGATGGCTCTATCGAAAGACATAAAGCTAGAGTTATGGCTAAAGGCTACACTCAACAAAATGGAATTGACTACCCGGAAACCTTCTCTCTTGTTGCCAAAATGACCACTCTGTTAGGACCCTTCTTGTTATCATTGCTACAAAGAATTGGTTTTTGCAGTAACTAGATGTCAATACTGTCTTTCTTTATGGAGATCCGCATAAAGAAGTATTTATGAAACTTCCTCCGGGTTTCTCTTCTCCTAAACTTAACCAGGTATGCAAGTTTCTCAAGTCCATCTATGGCCTAAAACAAGCAAGTATGTAGTGGTTTTCTAAGCTTTCAAAAGCTTTATTACTACAAGGCTTCAAGCTAACACAATCGGATCACTCTCTATTTACCAAATCAATTGAATATGGATTCATTGCAGCTTTAGTATATGTTGATGATATGACACTTGCTAGTGATAGTATGGATTACATGATTAACTCAAAATGTTCCTTCATGATAAAAGACTTGGGGAATCTACATTTCTTTCTTGGCCTAGAAATAACTCGAACAAAATCAAGCATCAACCTATGCCAACATAAATATACTCGGAGTTGCTCGGTGACACTGAATTTCTTCACCGCAAACCCGCCAAAACACCAATACAACCGAAGACACCATTGACGAAAGATAATAGTGATCTTCGAAAGATAGTACGTCCTATAGGAAGTTGATTGGGAAGTTGTTATACCTAAATACCACTCGTCTTGACATCTCTTTTGCTATCCAACAACTCTTCCAATTTCTTGATCACCCTACTCAATCACATTTGGATGTTGCGGATCGAATTCTTAGGTACATCAAAGCCGCACTTGGATAAGGATTATTCTTTCCCTCTAGTTTGACTACCCAACTACAAGGATTCTCCGATTCGATTAGGCAACCCGCCTTACAACCAAAAAATGCGTGAGTGGCTTCTACTTCTTTCTTGGTAATGTACTCATCTCTTAGAAATCCAAGAAACAAACAACAATCTCTCATTCCTCATCGAAGCTAAATATAGGGCCCTTGCAATTACAACATGTGAAATTCAATGGTTCTTTTACCTCTTATCAAATCTTCATGTCACTCACTCTCAAGCGACTACTGTTCTTTTGTGATAATCTTTCGGTAATACATATAGCTAAAAATCCTGTGTTTCACAAACGAATGAAGTACATCAACATTGATTGTCACATTGTGCATGAAAAGTTACAACTAGGAACCGTTAAACTCCTACCTATCTCATCTCGCCGATCAACTAGCATATTGTTTCACCAAAGCCCTTCACGCTCCTCGCCTTCCATTCTTTCATCTCCAAGCTTAACATTCATAACCCGTACGCTACGACATGAGGGGGCTATTGGAGCATGCACCTGAAGACCTCATCATAGGTATGTGAAGCAAAAGCATTTTCCCCTTTAAACATTCCGTTACTTGGAAGGACACGAAAACCAATTTGTTACTAGTTCCTCTATTCACGTTTCTTATTCTCTTTTCTAGATTCTTTATACGGTTAGAGAATTAGTTTTTGGGTTTTACTTGTATATATACCTCTAATGCACCCTTTAATGAAGTGAGAGAAAATGTTTCTTTTCACTTCTTATTCTAGGTACTATTTTTGTTATGCTCGAATATTTGTTTATCTTTTTTATTTTTTAAATTTTATTTGTTTATATTTAGCAAACAAAATAGTAGGGAAATGAGATTAAGACCAAAAAAAATAAATAAATGATTGAAATGTGTTGCAATTCTATAGAATTAATGGTCGATTTAACATCCGTTAGCCCAAAAATTTAATATAAAAACAAAATTAAGATAGAAGCCAAATATAAATAGATGAACTTGAAACAAAAAGGAGTATAACAAATGATAAAAATAGGGGAAAAAAAGCGCCCGTGAAACCATTAACCCCAAAAAACCTTCAAGATTAGTAGCAGAGCTAAACATTTAACATAGGATTGGAACGGCAAAATTTTAATAAAGTTCTCCAAACAAAATAGAAAAATAAAATCATTTATGTTATATATTAAAGCTTTCTCAAAAAAAAAAAAAAAAAAAAAAGCTAAAAAAGTTATTAAACATAAAAATATAAGAAAATCTTATTAACGCTAAACATCCATAGAAACGGTAATGAAAAGTATTAAAATACCAAAGGATCCTTAAAAAAAAAATCTTATTTTTATTATTCCTTTTATCTATCTTCATTTGAAATCGACATTGTTTCCCCATACAAAACTCATAAATTTTGCAATCAATATTAAAATTTTCAACAAATGAACAAATAGTTGATTTAATTTCTTGATTAAATAGTTGTTCTCTTTTGCAATTCAGAATATTGTCAAGTTCATTCTTCCTCTATAAATCTTTTTATAAATCCATGAATAAATATAATTGCAAATTAAGTATCATAATATTATTTTTTAACATCCATTCAGTATATATATATATATATAATGAAGGATTCTTTTATTGTTTTTTGTTAGGAGGAGGAATCATTATTATATGATGGGGAAAAATTAGGGGGTGATGAAGCCTCTCTTGGTCAGCCGCTGTTCAAAATATTACGATTTAAATTTTTAGTATTTTTTGAGTAGTGATTAGAGGATTTATCACAAATCAAAATGCGTCCATGTCCAACTTATGTTGTTGAAAAAATATAAAATACTACAAAATTACTAAGGATAAAAAATGGAGACTGTGTTACTAATAATAATAATAAAAAAAAACGATTGAATTGAACTTAATTAACGCATATTAATTAACTTATATTTTCAATTTGTGTTCGAATTTACGAAGAGATGCATTTGTTTGTTTGTTTGTTTTATAATTTCACCATTTCAAACATGGATGATTTGTTTAAATTTTAAGTGAAAATTGATTTAGTGTCAATGTATGAAAATTAATATAAAGATAGTGTGTGAATATTTTGAATTTTTTTTCATAATCATAGAATAAATCATGAGTTAATAGTTGAAGAGGTCATTCTATTCTTTCTTTTGTCTTTGTCATGTCTTTTTACTTTTATTTTTTTGTCTTAAATTTATCTATCCACTTTTAGTTTTTGTCTTAATCTCGTCAATTCGTTAACTTTTAGACTAATAGTGTTAACTTATTTTTTTTATTTTTTCATAATCTTATTTATTTACTCTATTTTTCTCGTCTTAATATGTTTTTTTAGCAAATTTAAATAAATAAATTTTGTAACAAAATGAAAAAAAAAAGTGAAGATATGTCTTGTCATTCTCTCTACAAATTAAAACTAAAAAAGGTGAAGCTATAAATATTTTTTTATTCAAAAATATCTTTTATGGATTTAAATTTATCTCTATAATAGTACGTAAATTTTAGGGTTAAGACTTTTACTTGTTCTTATATAATAGGTCAATTTTTCAATCTGTCCCTAAAAAAAGGTCTCTAATTTGTCATTATATTTTGAGTTGATTTCTAATATATGTTTTCGGTTAAAATGTATTACTAAATTAAGCCAAATTAAGCATGTGATTTGATAAAACTATCTTTATTATTTGATACTTGTGATCTATATCTACTAATATGAATATTAATTTTTAAAAATTGATAAAAAAATTTTGACAAAAAAGATAGATTAGAAACAAACTCAAAACATAAGGATAGATTAAAGATTTTTTTTTTTTAGGGAAAAATTGAAAAATAGCTTATTATATAAGGACATGTGAGGGTATTAATCTCTAATTTTAAGTATAAAATAAAATATTTATAGTATTATTTTAAATAGAAATGGAGTTTAGTTAAATTTTTTAATGTTATTTATAATTTTATAATACCTCAAAAGAGTCTACTATAATTTACTTTAATTTTTTTAATTTCTTAATTTTAAAAATTTAACTAAGACTTTCTTCACATTTAAAAAAAAATACTATGAATATTTTATTTTATACTCATAATTGGATTACGATCATAGAGACAAATTTAACCTCGTAAATGATATTTTGGATTAGCAAAATATTTGTATCTTTTCCTTTTTTTAATTTTTTTTAATTTTTAATTTTTAGAGAGAATGACATGATTTATCTTTATCTTTTTTCAATTTATTTTATTTTTCAAAATTTATTTATTTATTTAAATTTGGTAATTAAAAAAAAAGATTAGGATAGAAAAATAGAATAGAATGATGAGATTAAAATAGAAAAATAAACAAGTTAACATCGTTAGTTTAAAAATTGAGAAAATGATGAAATTAAGACCTAAACCCATCGTAAAGGAATGAATTTAAGATGAAAAAGAATGAAGGGACACAATAAATAAATATATATATATATATATATATATATATATATATATATATATATATATATATATATATATATATATATATATATAGAAAGACCTTAGCAACCATTCATATATATTCTAGTTGTTGGATCTTTGGTAATTCATGGATATGCAATGATGATTAGGTTACATTTTTGAAAATTTATAATTTTTTGTTTACTATAAATTTCTATTGAAAAAATTTAGGTTCAAATTTTAGAAGATACTGTAGTTTGAGAGATGATGGTTCATGAAGGGATAGAATTTCCAAGAGGACTCAAGATGTTTAGCACTCTCATTGATTTAAAAAAAAAAAAAAAAGAAAGAAAGAAAGAAAGAAAAAGGTTTTACGATTTGGTCCTTGTGCTTTCTAAAATTTTAAATTAAAGTCCTTTTTTATTTTGTTCTGTAAAGATCCCTCTGTCGGAACCTATTTAGTTTATACGTATAAAAACCAATTCTAGGTAAAACCACACGCACACGTGTATATACATCTTGGCCCGAATCTATGTGACCCAGCCCAAAGGCGAACCAGGTTAGATCAGGTAGTGTCGTTTTCTAATGCGAGATTAAAAAGGCAAACTCCCATATCAGCGGTCAAAAAATGGAGCACCTAATTTAGATGTGCAAGATAGGTGGGAAACCAAACCCTAACATGTATCATCATCAAATCTCAATGAACATGAAAAAGCCACAAAACCCACTTTTCTTTATTGCTACTGTACTATACAATAATATATTAGAGTTGGGTAAGCTTTAGCTGAAAATGGAGACAATTAGAAAGCACCCAGGTACGTCCTACAGACTCTAATCTCATTTTTTAAACTATAAATAACCTGCTTTTAATACTCTCTTTGTCTCTTTCTGGTGTCAAATCTTTGGTCAAACCACTTCTTTTCAAGTAATCCCGATTGTTTTGGTGATCATTAACTTAGGGTGCTGCGTCCTCTGTCGCTCTGCCTTTCTTCATTAAACATTCACATGCAAGTAGTCACCATGTGCAGTAAAAGTTCAAGTAAAATTTCTGCCTTGAAAATTCATAGTGCAACTGGTGCTTGGTGCTTGCCACGTGGACAAGTACTAATAGTGGTAAGTAGTTATTATTGGTGGGTTAATGTTGCTGGTATGGTGTTTCTTTTCACAGAGGATAATAAGAGAGTTACTAAATTTTATGAAGCTTCACGCGCTGTCTTTCTGTGCAGTTCCCTATGTAATGCGTGCGTTTGGAGCGCAGTACAGAACAGGTCGCTCTCAACGAGGCCTTTGGTTCTGTTAATGAATTGCATCATTCGTACTCGCTTTTCTATGCGCGTGACGCAGCTGTAATCATTAATTCATTCTCCAATGATAGAATATTTTTTAAATATTCAATTTCTCTACTTTTTCTTTTTTTAATTAGTTACATTAGCCTGTGCATTTATAACTCATCATTTGTTCCATGAAGAAACAAAGATAAATTGCCAACGGTTATAAAAATAATGATAATAATAATAATAAAATTAGAGACAAAAAATGATAAAAAAATAAAATGTGTTATTTCTTCCTTAACATACCTATTTATAGAAGAATATTACATAGAATTTTAGATTATAAACTTAATGATAAATAAATACATTAACATATGATAATGGTGAATTTAATCTCATATCCATTAAATACATTCATGAATAATAATGATAAGTTGAATCACATTAAAAAAATATAAATAATTATAGAGAACAAGAATGGTTATGGACATTTATTATTTCATAACATTCTTTCTTAAATGTCTATTGTACAATAAGCAAATCTCGTTAAAATCTTAATTAAAAAAAAAACTCAATGGAAAAAAATATAGTAAAGAAAAAAAGTATAATATTTTGTATACACATTAGTCTCCATATATGGGCTTACTATGTTGAAAACATTATTTAAATTTCTAAAACTACGTATCTCAATCTTGTAAACTATTTTCTTAAAAATTATAGTAGGTAATGTCTTGGTAAATAAATATATTGGATTGTCATTTGAACAAATTTGTTGAATGTTAATATCATCATTCTGTTAAAATCATGTGTGAATTTTTTTTTTTTTAATGATACATGCTTTGTTTTGTCAACTATGATGTATCTTTCTTTTAATTGAGTTATGCGAGCAATATGTTTTTCATATAATATTGTTAAAAAAATTTTATTAGTATATAAACCACATATCTCTCGGATATAAAAGATCATGATCTTAGCCAAACATATTATTAACTTGTGTCACGAATTGCTAGTATTTTTGTATGATTTAAAAATATAACGGCTATTGTTTGCTTTATATAATGTCATGATATAGTTATAATATCATATGTAAATACATAATCGATCCGTGATCAATTTTTATATGAGTTAGATAAATAAATTTTTTTAATAAACGGGGGTAGTTACATGATAAATTTTATTGATTGAAAAGATAAATACTTTTATCTACATAACTAATTAATATTGACTTTGATTTATTTAAGTAAAATAAACTTATATCAATTATTTCTCGAAAATAATATAATGTATATTTAATTCTATTTTCATTGTCTCCTTGTAAGAGTAGAACTGTGTTTTGCTAATAAATTTACGAGAGAATGCTATATCGAGTCAATTATGATTAGTAAGATGCATTAATGCATCAATTATATTAAGGCATGTTACTTCAAGATCAAAAATTCTTTGTTATCTTCTCGGAATTAGAAAGGATCCTTTTTTGATATCAAGTGAATGATATACCATTAAACTAGTCAATGAAGGAGTTTTATCTTTATAGAATCGTTATAAAACATTTTCTATATAAATTGAATGATGAATAAAAATCTCCTTCTCTAATTGTTCAAACTATAAGCGAGAGACAAAATTTTATTTTTTCAAGGTCTTTTATGTCAAATTCTTTTTTAGATAACTTGTGGCACTTAAAATCTTTTCAAGATTTTCAATAATATTTAAATCTTCAACATATACATTAATTAACATGAACTTTTTTTCATATTTTTTTAAAAAAAACATGGATAAATAAGATTATTTTTATAACATTCCTTCAACAAATACTCACTAAGATGATTACACCATATGCGTTTAGATTGTTTAATCCATATAGGGATCTATGTAATTTAATTGAATATATTTTCAAAAAATGTGAATTACATGGGTCATGATCTAAAATTTGGGTTATGTTTATTTTATTCATTCTAGGTTCTATTTATCTTTTTTTTTTAATTGCTTTTTAATGTTTAATCTTAATATTTATTGTTACAAAAAAAAAAAAAGGAATAAAAAATTAAAAAATTAAAATATAAAAACACAAAAATAGCATGAAATGATTAATTAGGGGCATGATTGAATAAAATCAAGACTGAAATTGGAATAATTAAGGATATAATTCAAGCAATTGACACCTAAAATTGAAATTAAAAGATACAAGGACCTAATTGAAAAAAATTAAAAGAACTAGGGACCAAACTTGCTTGCCTAAAGAATTTAATTGAGAAAAATCTAAAATACGGAAGGATTAAATTTAAAAAAAAGAACTAATGACATGACCAAAATTGGTTGAATGATCCGTCTTTCGCTATAACCCAAATCAATTCTCCCTTGGTATTACTCGTCCATCATTTTCTTCATTGTAGACAATCCATCCAAAAACAACAAATGATCCTTGGCTAGCAATTGGTAGTAATATGCTCAAATTCTCTCGCAACTATAGCATTAGACATTAGTCATGTCTTTACTTTCTTTAAATTTCCCTTGAGCAACATAGGCAACAAGAATTAGAGCGGAATTTTAAGCTTTCTGCTCCATGACAGACTTGAGTAATAAGCCTCTATTCCTCTATTCTTCCCCGAAAAGTTTAATGAGACAAATCTCCAAGAAGGAACTGGATCTCTATTCATTAAATTGGATTTGGTTCCTTTAAAATCTCCCCTCAACTTTATCAAAAATTGCTCTCGCTTGCTAGTCTCATGCACACTTTGGACATTAAATAGTCCTTCAAAAGATACACTTGCATACACAATATCGATGCATTCAGCCTAGAGATTCTGAAATGAAGAGTAAAAATCTTGAATCGATATGTTGCCTTGAACAAGAATGCCCAACTCAAGTTCCAACTAAAACCTTCGTGCTTGTGTTGCTCCGGTTATGAACTTTCTTCGAGTAATCTCATATTTCTCTCGGAAGTTTTATAAGGCTTGAGGCTAAGAAGAATGGATGGCTCGACACTTTCAAAAATCCAAGACATAATCCGAGCATCTTTCATCTCCCATTTCATATTCTTTTCCTTCTTCTTCTCTCGTCGAGTGTAGTATTTGTCTCATCATTATGACCCCATAATTCCTTTCCCTTGACAAAGATTTGGAATTAGAATTCTCATGTAGAATAATTTTTTCCATTAAATCAAACACAAAAATTCTCAAATCGTTCTAAAGACATGATTCAAGTAAAAAAAAAAAAAAAGGCTAAGATATCAAATCAAATAACTAAAATTTGAATAGCAAGACAAGAATAAACAAGAATAAGAATACTAAGATTATGAAACTAGGCAACAAGATGAAACAGATGTCGAAACCTGGCTTTGATACTATGACAAATTAAAGAGCTTTTTTGAAAAGTTTTGTGTATTTCTCTCTTGACGGATTTACAATATATAGATATTAAGAGTACGTTAAATCCCTACAACTTAGGACCTAATTATAGTAGAAAATATACACAATCAAATAAAGATCTTAGAGCAAAAATAAAGAAATTTTCTACACATTCCTTACTTAGCATATTCTCCTAATTAATGATAATACCATAATAAGGAAAGAATAATAAACGAGAATAATTCCATTGACACTATTTTGGTTCAAATTTAGGATATGAGTTATAGTTCTTTAACTTGATATTTTTGTGATCATGGTAGGGATTGCTAGAGAAGCTGTTACACATGTAGGGTTAATGATTCGTATGATGTTGTCCAAGTAGAAGTCTAATTTACGGTGAAGTTGAATCTATATGTTGAGCGAAATTATTTGATTTATATGTATTTATTAATAAAATAATTAATAATATTAACATAAAAATTTGTATTTGAATAATTAAGAGGTTCTTTCAAAACATTATTTAAATTATTTTATTTAAAAATACAGATTTTAGAATATGAAAAAAATAAATAACAAATAATTGATATTATGTGTGCAAATATATAGTTAATTTGCAACAAAACTAATGATATACATACATACATACTTATAGATATATATACATGTATATATGTATATATACATGTACACACACACACACATGTGTGTGTGTGTATGTGTGTGTGTAGTATGTATCTATACATACATACATACATGAATGTATATGTATCCATACATATGTATACACATACATATATGTGTGCGTGTATATATATATATATATATATATATTTGTTAAATAAATAATAAATAATTAGTGTTATGTGCATATATATATATATATATATCATACTTAGCATATTCAAAACATATATAAAAAATAAATAAAAGTACAAAAAAACACATAAATTATATGAAATATATCGAAATCAATAGATTAAAATAAAAACTATTGTAAAATTGATTCGATTAATTTTGATTATATAAACTTGTGAATTTTTTTAACTGATTATTAATTTTTTTAAAAAAATGAGTCAAATTATCTAAAATACACCTCTCTCTCTCTCTCTACACACACACACACACACACTTCTCTCTCTATATGTGTGTGTGTGTACATGTATATGTGTATGTATAGATATGTATGTTTACATGCATATGTGAATACACGTAGGTATCCATAGATATGTATACATATATATCCATACATAAGTGCGCATGTGTGTGTATATATATATATACTATTCTCATTTAAAAATCATAAAAATAATCAATAATTTAATTTAATTATAATAATATGTTTTTTAAAAATAAAACGCTTGTGTTCTAAAATTTTATTCCAAAATTCATACATAAAAAAACCAAATTTATTAACAAATAAAATTATATCAAAAATTTAAAAAATTAATTTGATGAGAATTTTAATAAGAAATAAATAATTGAAGAAATAAATTTTAAACATTAAGAGTAATATAATCAGATATATATGTTCAAACTAAAATCTTAAAAAATACCATATATATTCTTTTACCGTGAAATGGTACTTAAAATTATAAAATGATGATATATTTTGTATATTTTTTCACATCTAATTCCAAAATAAAAAATAAATTATTGGAAGAAAAAAGGCTAGGCTCGCGCACTTGGGCTACTTATGCAGGCTCGGGCGCCAAGCTAGTTTGGCCTGATAGGGCTTGGTTTGTTAGGCCTGTTCGGCCATGTCAGCCTAGCACGCCAGTGGCACTAGGGCCTGCCATGCGCTAGTACCAGGTTGCTCAGGCATGTGCGTCACATGCGCTTTGGCCTGCTTCTTCAGGCCAAAAAAAAAAAAAATCCTACAATTTTTTACGAACTCAAGGTCGTCGAAAGCGCTTTATCGAAAAGTCACGAGTCGAGTTTCAGATTATAAGAAACTCAATTTCGACATTAATTTTTTTCCTCAAACACTTCTAAATGATCAAAATAGAGTCAATAAATATTTTTAAAACCTTAAAAATCATTTCAAAGCACATTAAAACAAAAACAAAAATTACATAATCAAATCTTTTTTTTTTTCGATTTACCTCTTTCAATTATTTAATGGCTTGAAACCAAAATAGACAAACTCATATTTCAAATATAAAATAATCTAATGAAGTTTTGCTAATCAAAATAGCTTAAATAAGCTTGGTCGGAGCTCTCTCTCTTCTCTCCTCTCTCTTTTCTTTCCTTCCTCCTCTCTATAATCAATAATCAAAACATATTAGTAAATAAAGATATAGGTTGAAATAAAATTTTTACAAACATCGGCAACCAAAATTTAAAAGACTCTGTAATTTGTATATAATTTACCTAAAAAAAGCAAAAAATTGCACAGAAACTGGGCCTCAGTAAGTAGTTTTGAT
This sequence comes from Dovyalis caffra, assembly GCA_963924115.1. Classification (NCBI taxonomy): domain Eukaryota; kingdom Viridiplantae; phylum Streptophyta; class Magnoliopsida; order Malpighiales; family Salicaceae; genus Dovyalis; species Dovyalis caffra. The sequence goes on from CAWUPB010000351.1 coordinate 221,636, forward strand.
AGGTTATAGTAAATAAATAATAAAATGTTCAGATATTTTAATTGTTTTTTTTAATACTAATGCGCGTGGAATGAACAATTCCGTAGCAATAAATGTATTATTTTGGAACTTAGGTCACGTGCAACCTTGGATTCTACTCTGTTTTTTTCACCTCGTTGCCATCGAGACCCCATGTGATCCCAGCACGAAAAGGCCTATCATTTTCAATCTTAATATCAAAATTGCCACATTTATTGTCTTTTAGGTAAAGAAAACGGCTAAGCATTTGACGCCGGGTGATAAAAAAGTGGGCCGGGAAAGAAGAGAAGGAGATGTTGATATTCCCAATATGTTGATCCCATCCATTGGTTTGTCGCCCTTGTACGTTTGTGAACTGGCCACGTTCCTGTGAGTCCATCTAACATGCCACTTTGATTATGTTTAGCTGTTGAAGTTGATGCATCGGTTTGAGGTTGATGTGTTTGTGTGTTGTCCCTTCAATGGTACGGTCCATCCAAATCCAATACCCATTACTCCTATATTCTTTTTAATTAATGGTTTTCCTTGAGGTTCACATTACCATAAGAAACATTTCACAATGACTTCAACTAATTGGAATTCTAAGTTGGAGTTAAAGCTTTAAATTAACAAAAGAAAATTTTTAATTTGGGAGCTCACGAAGAGAGAGAGAGAGAGAGAGCGCAATTGGCGTGCATGTCATCCATCTCAATTGGCATTTCATTTTTATGTTCTACCATCGTTTTAACTCTCTTGTTAAGCATTAAGCACAACATAATCTTTTTCTTTTTCAAGACAATAGAAAAGCAAACATATGCACTTGCTTGCTTGCCTCTCATTTGGACCTCTCCTACTTGGTAAAAAGAACATAAAAGGGTTAGAAGAAAGAAAAGATAAGTCCTATCTTTTGGTTGTTGTTGCTTTCATGCATGGAAAAATAAAAAGGAAATTGACTATCTAACCTCCATGTGTGTACATCCCTATCCAGCCTTTTTGACCAAAAACATCAACCTAGCAACATGTGTCCAACAAGGGCAGAATTGGCACACCAAATTGTAAAAAAGTAATCATTCTACACAGTCCAGTAGTACTGGTCATTTACATATTGCGATTGCTAAAGACAAAGAGCACACTATTGAGTAAACTCTTTCCTTCAATAAAAATCCTCCACTCTCTCTCTCTCTCTCTCTCTCTCCATTCCTCAACCTGCATCTATCTGTTCCAGACTACCAGCTCTGTGCAAACCATACAAAACACAACCAAACAAAGACCACCATTATCATTTCGCATAAGATTTTCTCCTCACTTCCATTCACCGAACCAATAAAAATATCTATCTCCCTCTTTCTTTCAAATCTTGCATCATTACCCTCTCTCCATGATCAATTACTAAAGAAACAAAATAGTATGGACACATTTGTTGACAGACCCCATCGAAGCAACAGCAACAATAGCAGTAGTACTAGTAACACCAACACCAGCGAGCTCTTTATTTGTTTCACTTCACGCCTTTCTTCTTCCTCCATGAAGCTCTCTTCAAAATCTATCCTTAGCCCTGGTCGTCACAGAGATTCCTCACAAATCTCTCTGTCTAACTCTCTTAGTAGAAGGCTTCGAAGCAATGGCAGCATGAAAGGCGGCCAAGCTTCACCAATGTTCCCTACTAATGGCAAGAAACGTGGCTGTGCTTTTGAAAATCCAGAACCCTCCTCTCCAAAGGTTACTTGTATTGGTCAAGTGAGAGTGAAGACCAAGAAACAAGGCAAGAAACTGAGAACAAGATCGAAGAGAAGAGGAGAGATAAGTTTTAGAAGAGTAGACCAAAACAGCAGTACTTTTGAAGGGAGCAATCATCATCAAGATTTGATAAACAATCAGTTCTTGAATCAGCAGCAGCAACAGGAGGGTTTGTCTCACAGGAATCAAAGATGGGTTCATTTGCCTGTCACTATATGTGAAGCTTTAAGGGCTTTTGGAGCCGAGTTTAATTGCTTTTTACCTTGCCGGTCTTCATGTATGGCAAGCGAGAAAGAGAAGGAAGAGAAGGCAGCCGCAGCAGGATCTGATAACAATGGTAGTAGCTCTTGTGGGGCGATGTTTGCAAGATGGTTGGTGGCAGTGCAAGAGGGAGAAGAGAAAGGGAGGGAGATAGAATTGGTGGTTGGAGAAGGAGGAGGAGGAGGAGGAGGAGGAGGAGGAGGAGGAGGAGAAGAAGAAGAAGAAGAAGAAGAAGAAGAAGAACAAAGAGATGAGAGGAGGAGGAGTTATAGGAGACACGTTTTTGAAGAGATTGAATTTAAGGATGAGAAATTTGAAGGAGGAAATGAAGTTTTGCCAGAAGAGGAAGCAAGGGTAAGTATTTGTATACCACCAAAGAATGCTTTGTTATTGATGAGGTGTAGATCTGATCCTGTGAAAATGGCTGCTCTTGCTAATAAGTTTTGGGAAGCACCTGCTCCACATGATGGAGAAGATGAAGAAGAAGGTAGCGAAGGGGGCGAAAAGGGTAGAAATTTGGGAGTAGAAGAAGAGAAGTGTATTAATGTAGAAGATAGAATACAAGTTGGGCAAAGTGATGAAGAGGAGGAGCAAATAAAAGTCGGGCAAGAAATTTTTATGGAGCAGGAAGAGGATCTGATTGTGTCTGAAAAGTTGGTTTCTTGTGAAACTATTGAGGCGCAGCATCAAATTATTCAGGAAACTGAAGAAAGTTTGGTTCTTTTGGAAGGAGACGGTGGAGCAGATAGCGAAGAAGTCAGAAGCACAGAAGATAATGTTGATGTTGTTGTACAAGAAGGGAATTTAGTGAAGCAAGAAGAAGAGGAATCAGAAATCCATGAGGTCATGAACCAGCCAACAGCCTTAACACAAGAAACTGTTAATCTATGCAGTGATCAGTCTTCACTTGATCAAGAAATTGTAGATCCACAGGCCTTGATGAATCACGAAAATGAATACAAGTTGGTTCGAGAGAATGAGGGTAATCAAGAAGACAGAGCGGTCAAAGCAGAAGAGGAACAAGCAGTAGACTTGAGTGATGACATGGAGGAGAATTCAGTGTCCGTGCAGTTTCAGCAAGAAAGTTTAGAAGTCGCCGTCCAAGAGTTACAGGGCCAAGAACCTGCAGGGTCTCATTCAGCAGCTGAATTACAGGTACAAGAGTCAAAGGGAGAGAAAGAGACCGAGGAAGAAGAGGAAGGACAGACGGGGACCCATGAAAGATCTGAACCCGAATACCCAGAAGCCCGGGAATCAGGTCAAACGGATACGGGTCTCAAGTCAAAGGAAAGAGATAATGGTCAACCACTGTTGCCAGATTGCTTGCTGCTAATGATGTGTGAGCCCAAGCTGTCCATGGAGGTATCCAAAGAAACTTGGGTTTGCAGTACAGACTTCATAAGATGGATGCCAGAGCATTCAAGGCCAGTCAATAAAACGGACGGTAAAGATGAGCCGAAGAAAAGAGTCAGCATCGACATTAATCCTGCGCAGGTGCATAATAATAATAAGAACAACAGCCATGACAACTATAACTTGCAGCAGCCACATAGGTCTTCTTGCTCATATCCGGCTAAGCCGCCGGCTCGTGGAGCCGGGACGGAGCCCATGTCGACAATGATAGAGCAGAAGCTGGTGGGAGCCAAGGCATATGAGCCGTTTGTTCTGACACGCTGCAAGTCTGAGCCAATGAGGACAGTTTCTAAGCTTGCGCCAGAGGCTTGCTTCTGGAAGAATAGGAAGATTGAGCCGCATCGACCAGCGGCTACGCTTGGGGTCGGCGCGGCTGGGGTTGGGTTTTAAAAGCCCATGTTGATAGTAATAAAAAGGAATCTGCTTAAAAAGGAGCGCGGTAAGTTTGTGTTGGTAACTGTAGTATTTTCATACTAGTAGTAGTAAGTAGTAGTGGTGGTGTTGCTTTTACTTTTTCTTTTCACTGCTATGCATTCTTGTAAATCTTACTTTCTCATATCCTGAGCAAAAAATTCCAATTTCTGCTATTTTTTTTCCTTGTCCCATAAGATAAGGGAACGTTATGTGTTGTTAGATGTTGAGAATGATGGTAGAGTAGAGTGCATGTTACCATATGGTCCACTATGGGTCAATTTTGAGGCGTTTGATTGGTGAGAATGTGGGAGTAATGGAAATAGACAGTTAAGCAAGGATTTGATAGTTGAATTATTAAAGCAACTTGTTACAATGTCCGTGATGATTTAGTGAAGTGAGGATGTGGCTGTGGATGTTGGTGTTGGTGTTGGTGTGAGATTGGAATTTTGCAAATAATGTTATCTTGTCAATCATATATGATCCATAATAATGCGTAATTTAAGTTCATAGTTGGATAGAAAGGAAACATCTTAGAATGTTTTTGCCTAATTAGGTCTTGAATAGACTCACTTTACCATCATAATTGATTTATGTATGGGATTGATACCCCATTTATTATCTGAGTCAAGACTTGAAGGATGGATTTTTTATTTGTCCTGAATTGTGTGGCAAACAAATTCAATGCCAAAAGTAAGAGAATCACGTTACCAAATGGTACTGTCTTTACAAGAAGCTGCTTAAATCACACATTCACTCTGTTCAATGGAACTGGAGTGCTATTATAATAATATGGAGTGATATTATCGTCTTTTGGGAATTTAATTTTGTTATGTGTAAATTAAATTTCATGATAAATACTCAAATCAAACACGCACAATAATTAAATAAATAAACTACAAGAGCACAACTACTCTCTCTATAGTATAAAGAAAAATCACAAGATCAATTCTGAAATAATTTATTAATAATAATAATAATATAAACCTAACGTACGTACGTACACACATATATTAGAATTTATAAAATTTTTGCGTTTCTACTAACACTGATGTGTGTGAGATTGCCATCTTAAACACTAGTAGTATCTAAAAATCAATGTTGAAGAAAATCTAAATATTTTATGTGTCAGAACTCTCTCCCTCTCTCTCTTTTTTTTAATTATTTTCTATAGAATTCATTAAAAAATAAAAGAAAATCTTAATATTTTATGTACCATCTTCACCCTCAGACTAAAACTGTGAGGACCCCAAAATGGCACAATATGTTGAGAAATAATTCGATTGTAGCTTGCAGATGATGATTATGCGAGTTGGTTTGGAATTTGCTGGCTTTTATTGTTAGGGTAACAAGTTTCTTTCATGACTGTGTGTGTGTTGTTGACGATAGAAACATGCAACTAAAAGCATCACAAGCTTGGGGGCATCAAATATTAGACGATCAAAAACAAACACGGCATCAAATAATTGAATATGATCAATTTGCATTACCATCTTCTCATAATCTTGACATCAAATAATTGGGACATGTTGTCGATTATGACACTACGCTTGAATTATACTATTATTAATCATGCTTCTTATATTAACATGTTTATTATCTACACATAATGACACCTAATAAAAAGAGAGAGAAAAAATAAAAAGAAGGTAGATTATAAATTGTGCCTGTCATTATCGTTAATTACACATGTTAATGATTGGTTATCATTTTTTTAATGCAAATAATTGATTTTTTTTTTTGTGAGAATTTCGACCAAAAATGCTATACTCACTGCTTGCTAACATAAATCACCGCTTGTGATTGACAATTTCTCATACAACATGTTACTGAAAGAATGAGGATTTAGCTTAGGCTAATTGGTTAGAAATTGCAATATTCTATCGGTAAATTTAAATTTTTCAATTTGGGTACGATTATTATTTTTTAATTTTTTAATCAAATCAATCCATCTCGTTAGTTAAAATTTGGAAACGTTATTCACTTATGATGTTGAGACATAATACAATAAATGAAAAACACGTGTAAGTTTTTTTATTTTTTGCCAACCAATTTCACGAAGTGAAGTTATAAATTACACTCACCCCTGAATTAAAACAAAAAATAGGATTTTGAGAAAACTTTAAATCATTTAATCACTTTCTCTTGTTGCCGATGTTTTTTTCCACTCTCTATGTTTCTTCTCCCTCAACTCTTCCCTTCCACCAGCACCACCTCTCTTCCTCCCTCCTCCTCTGCCACGTTCCGTCTTCAAAGGTCGAAAAGGCGGAAGCTTTTTATTCTTGTAGCATCCCTAAACACGATTTTTTGTTTCGGTGATATCACAATCAACACCTGCGCTATTGACAACCTGATGAACCTTTATCCTTCAACTGGGCCAGCAACTCTGTCTTCGACTTTTTCCTCAACTCATTAAACTTTTTTCCTTGCCATTTTAAGGTTGTTGCAAGGCTCTATTGCTGCTGCTTCTCTTCATCAGTTCAGATGTGTTTGAATAGCCCAGTTATCGTTCATGATTGGATAAATCACAACGTATAATAAAATCTTGCCGTAAATTTGATTAGATTAGGATTTTTTTTTTTTTTTTTTTTTTGAGATATGTATTGTACTTTCTAGATTTCTTCTTTTAAGATCTGTACTATAGATCTCAAATATAGTGTTCTCTCTCTTCTGTATTTTCTTATAATTATTCTCAATTTTTTGTTTTATGTGCTAAACTGTGCTATTTGAAGGCTGCATTTTGTGAACTAAACCACCTACAAATTTGATAGTTGGTTGGGTAGTTTGAGGTTGGTTAGACTTGAGTTACATGCAATTTTAGGCAGTTTAGGAGGAAAAGAATAGAGGATGAGAGAGAGAAGGAAGGAAAAAAAAATGGAGGAAAAAAATCTAGCAATTTAATTTTTGTATGAATATTTTGATCGTTTCAATATCATGTGTTTGGATGTTAACATGATGGCTCGTCTTATTATAAAAATAAAAAAAAATAAAAAATTACGATATTTGAATTTAAAAAAATTAAAATTGAAATACTAGTTCACATTTGACCATTATTATAACGTATTATCAAACTAACTAGCATTTAACTTACGAAGTTGTCTAACCCAAAAGAGAGAAATAACTGTTCCAAAAATAAATTTATCCATCCTTAAATATTTTGGATTAAATTAAAAAAAAAAAATGTACCTATGTCACACGATGTTATTGTAATTTTTTTTTATTAACCTTGCAGACCGTTGGATTTTTATATCTCGTGCATGTCAATTCATCATGCACGTATTTGAATGGAATTGAATGGTATTTCTGATAAAGTTTAATATATCCCTATATAATTGGAAAAGTTTTCAATATATTTTTAATTATATTAATTATATATTATCTGATCTTCCAATATGTCATTTTGTAAGTTATTTTTAATTAAAAATTCCATTATATTATATAAAGGTATAATAGATTAACTACCCTCAAAATGTTTAACTACTCTCAACATGTTTTAAGAAATAAAGCTTTTCAAAATGCTCAACCATTAAATTTTATTTTATTTTTTCAAAAAATTATATATTAATGATATATTTAGAATGAAAGATACAAATATGTCAATTTGAATTTAAAAAAAAATTACACAAAGATCCATTAAAGAATAAAATATAACAGAAAAAAATAATAATAAAGACACAAAACTTAAGGAACATAATGAAGATTTGCTCAATTATCTAATAACAGATTGAGTAATTTACCCTTTTGGATAAGCAAAATGTCCTTAGACTACAAAGCAGTACAGTCGTTCTCGAAGTTGGGGTCGCTAATTCCTTGGTGTCTTGCTGGGCTCCAAGAACACCGGTTTTCTGCCAGCCAGTGGCGCGAGTGTCCTGATCAAGTTCCAAGGCAATGAATTTTAATTAGTGGACTACTGGTATTCTTTACCAGAGATTTCAGCCTTTCCAGGCCAAAGATTTTCTTTTCTCTCTTTCTGGCTTACTTTGTTGTATGCTTTGTAGAGTAATGCTAAACCAAAAAGAAGAAAAGAAGAAGTACTGGGCGCTTGTGGTGTGCCTTTGCCTCAGATCAGAGTGGATCTATAATTTACTAGGGCTCGAGCAGCTTCTCATTGTCCTTATTTTATGTTGTATTTGTATGTATTGGATTTGAAAAGAATCTTTTTTTCCAGTCTTTTCAGATCATCAGATGCTTTTCCCTTTCTTGTATTTCCCATTTTCATTGCCATGCTGATGCTGTGAGAGGTGAATAATCCTTGCTCCTACATGCGTTTGAATTTGTTATTATATTCTTTTTCTACCCCTTTTGTCATTATGTTCTCGTTATTATACGGGCCGGGCAGAATATTTGAGACAATATTGAGGCCCATGCTTGTAGCGTAGTGAAGATGGCTGCGCTCTTTGTTCTGAAGCCAGGTTAGGTTACGTAGGAAAAATCAATTTATATATATATATGGATATGGTGATTTTCTAAGCACAAATTCGTGTTTCCAAAAAGAAAGGCAACAAAATTAATATGGATCTATACATTAATATGCTCTCTCTATCTAACTGTTGTAACAACAAAAGAATTTTGGTTACATGTTTTTGCTTTTTTCTTCTTCTTCTAATTTTTGCCCTTTCTTCTCTGGCTCACTCAAACTTTTAGTGCTACAAGTACTAACATCGTTGCTACATGATCTCCAGAGTTAAGTTTAGTGGTTAAATATGTTTGTTTCTTTCTATAATTTTGTATGTTCGAGAAAAATTTTATCTGATTGGGTCCCTACCCTAAAGCAGCCCATCTGAATCTGATTCGTGTCAGCTGCTTCATTGGATTTCCCAGGGTGTTAATGAAGTGAGATACTCAAAAAGAAAAAGAAGGCATCGAGAAAAGAAGCTTTTAAAAGGGGTCCTCTCTGTTTTGCTTGGCGCAACAAAAAGCTCCAAAGGTAATCAACTTGATAAAAACATCAAGTCTCTAGAGATTGTAAAAGGTGTGCCTTTTTTAATTCACCAATCTCTTTGCCTTTTTCTTCATCATAGCCTTATCAATTGAGAACCCCCAAAATTAAAATATATACATTCCAGCAGTTCTTTTTATTTTATTTTTTTCTTTCTATCATGGCAAGTTTGTCCCATGTTAGCCAATTTCATGGGCAAATCTCGAAATTTCCACTTTATAATTGGCGGCTTTCATTTATAGTGTATAATAAATACTATTGGCTTCAACATATAGATATGAATCCGTACGTGCCATTGATGTGTTGTTGCTGCCAATATGGTCCAGCATGTTATTCTGATAGGCAAATGTTGGAATAAGGTAGATGCCCATAGCCAATGTACAACCGACACGATGAATGATTGTGCTTCTTCTCTATTTTAAACGACACCCAAGATGAGATCGCAAAAATAAAGAAGTCAAATTGATGCTTCAGCGGTTGCCATCAAACATGTCCACAAAAAGTTGGAAAAAACTCAATTCAGTCTAAAATTTTTATATTCATTTCAATTGAATCTCAAATCCATAAAATATATTAATTTGATCCTGAACGTTTTCAAAAAACAAAATTAAAATAATAATTAAATCAAGTCTTTTTTTATTAATGAAAATCGATATTTTCTTCAAACTTTCTTTAAATCGTTTCCCTTTTAGTGCGTAGAGATACATATTAGATAAACAAAATGTAAATATTTATTATTTTTTTCTTCTAATTTTCATAAAAACAATTTCATTTTGGTGCATAAAGTATATATATATTAGACTTAAATTATTAAAATAAATTGACAGAAAGAAATGATTGGAAAGCGTAAGAAATATTTAGAGTACAAATTATAATAATACATATAATGGCCACATGTTTCTTTTTGGTTTATTGTAACTAACCGTGTCACTACTCCTCCTGAATGCTATTCTCTTTGCTTGATTTGTAGTATATATATGACTATCTTTTGAAAAATAAAAAGACAAACACTGCCACAGACTGCAAAGCAAACTAATAATTTGTTCTGTATTTCACAAAAAATGACATAAAAATAGAAGTTAGAATTAGGATTTGTTTAACGGTAAATATACTTATATTTTGTTATATAATACTTAAAGTTTTCTATTTGTTTTTAGATTTTCAAGTTCATAATATCTGTCTTTGAAATGTTCAACTTATTTTTTTAATCAAATTTTTCAATCATAATTTTTTTGTTTCCAATGTCATCACCTTATTTTTACCTTCATAAAAAAGAGAAAAAAACCAATTAAAAAGAAATTAAAAAATTAAAAGTAGAAGTTAGAATTAGGATTTGTTTAACGGTAAATATACTTATGTCTTTATATAATACTCAAAGTTTTTTATTTAATTTTAGATTTTCAAATTCATAATATCTCGTTTTTGAAAATTTTTGAAATGTTCAATCTATTTTTTTAATCAAATTTTTCAACCATAATTTTTTGTTTCCAATGTCATCACCCTATTTTTTCCCCCACAAAAAATAGAAAAAACCAATTAAAAAGAAATTCAAAAATTAAAAAAAAGAAAATAATAAAAAGAAAAGAAAAAAGAAAAAGGGAGGAATTGGGCCTAGATAAGGATGAAAAAACAAAAAAAGAAGGGAGGAATTGGCCTACATTAGACATTGGGTTAGGCCTGATTAATAATAAAAAGAAAAATCAGAAGAAAAAAGAAAAAAATCGAATTGGTGCCACTATATAAGTTTACTGATCATGTCCGGCTACCATCTCTACCTTCTATACAAATGTCTCAAATTTCCAGAGACCACAGGCATTGGCTATGAAAATCGTTACAGAAAAGCTTGGGTCGAGAGAGTGTTGCTGGTTTGAAAATCTTTACCAAATTTAGCATTTGTCGATCAACTTAGTAAATAACATCCATAATTAATATACTGATGAAATGGCATGCATGCAGGTAGAGGGAAAAGGCATGGGCCTATATTTAACAGTAATTACTAGCACCATAACAGCATCAAGTTTCCTGGCATCAACCTCTCGAGCTCTGAGCTCTCCGATTGGAGCATAGGTAGGCTGTAGGCAGCTTTTTGCATAACATCTTCCTAAGTAGTATCATATATGTTGATACAAGTTCATCTGTCATCTCTGTCAAGTACATCAGCCTGCTCATATGTTTCCTTGTGGCTTTTGCTTCTTTTCTTCAATGTGCGAGGCTGTTAGTCCATGCCAACTTCCTTTGGTCGATTGGGTTAAGAGCAATCTACTTTGCCACAAATTTGCTGCTGTGGATTTCTGGTCCAATACCCATGTTTGTAGTAGCTTCATTAGTTATGGTGGTGATTTTGAACATTCTCGACACAAATTCAACCCCACTCCATCAGTTTCAATCAGCAAAGAGTCATAACCTGTTCGAGAGGATGGGTGAGGAGGTATCTGCACTTGCAACAGTAATTGAGCGCCAAGAAATGAAACTTGGAGTTGGTAAATCTTCAGGTCAGGAGTCACAATATCATCCACAAGCATGTCAAGGATCATAGAAACAAGAGTGGATGAGCTCAGTGTGTGAGATGCAGTGTCCAGTTTTCCATTAAATTTATCAGGTCTTCCAGTCCAGCATGTAATGGAATGTTTGTCACGCAATTTTCTTTAGAGAGGCCAGCAAATTAGTCTTTCACACCACCAGTGGTAGCCTTTAATCCTTTGACTCACCCTTTTAGCAGCTTTCTAACAAATGCTCATCACTAGTAAAATTATGAAAAATGAAAATGAAAAAATTGAGAAGTTTATTCATTGGCCTAACAATTCTAACATCTCTTCAAAATTTGTAAATAGAATAATAACCAATATGGCACAAAGTTATGTGCGAAGCTGATATAAAGCATGTCATCCTCTAAGCAAGCTAATAGTACAGCATGGAAAATCGAGTGAAAAAGATCATGAACATGTTAAGTGAACTAAAAATTGAATATAGTTGCATGACTAAAATCGATTATGATGATTTTTTTTTGTTCTAATTACAAAAAAGCTAAGAGACCAGAAACCTATTCCTGTAATTCTCTCTTTCATTGCTGTGTATTGTCTGGATTTTGATCTCCCTGGCTGCTCGTCAAATCAGCACCATCTGTAGCACTCTCAGATGGGGAGTTTGGTGAACCTGACTGCCCACTAGCTTTACTTTCAATTTCTTCATCAGTACCGCGTTCCAATAAAGAGTTGAAAGCAAGCTGGGCAGAATAAAGGAACAAACCAACAGAATTGATGCCAAAAACAAATGTTGCAAGGTAGCACAAGCCATTCACAATAGTCCTGCAAATAGCAGAAAGATGTCACTATATTGCATAAGTTTAACTTAAATTGTAATGCGACAAGGTAGCAGCAGCAGGACCTACCTAATAGTTATTGTTATTTGCCGCACCTGAAATACAGTAAATGTATAAGAGTGAGAACTAGCGTGTAATGTAGACATTGAAACAATCTTTAAACTAGAGTTTTACAGATAACGATAATCAGCAATATGTGGTAACAATGCAAGAAGTGTTAATCTCACACATGACACAGTGTGCACAAGAACATGCTAACTTGAAGTTTTATGATTCCAATTGCACTTGGGAAAACAAAGCTAACTAAAATCAACGAGTAGAAAACAATCCAACAAAGTAAGGCAAAAGGGAGAACGTGGGACAAACCGAGAAATTATCTGACACCGTCTGGCGGTTAAGAGCTGCCTCAATAGTCATGGTGAACTTATAGAGAATAAGTGCGATCACACCTGCTGATATTGCACCTAAAAACGCCTGAACAGGGGAAGGAGGCTTCTTAACATCGATGGAAGCTGATCCAATTGTCTTCAAACTATCTAATGCTTCCTCTTTCAAGGTCTTCTTTGCCCCTGATGACCTAAATTTCTAAACACACAGGATCGACTGTCACACTCAAAAATCCTATTTAACTACAATATCAAATGAGTTAAATGAAAGGAAATAAAATCCAACAGCTTGTTTGGAGTTCGAATTGAATCATAATAACATGTAGTGGGAACCAACAAAACCTAGTTTCAACTCCCAAAACATTATCGATTGAAGAGAATTGAACCACACAAAACGTAGCGTGATTCAGAAGTTCACAGTGGAAGTTTAAATGAAAGCAAATCCATCAAATTCAAAATCCAGCATTAAAACAGCAGATATATGTAAATTCCCATAAGAATGTAACAGCAATAAATCCACTGATCTTTTAATTAATAAATGGGTAATTGTAAAATTCCTCAAAGAGTAGAGCAACAAGGCAACAAAATCCCACCAAAAACCCACCTCCTAAAACTCCAAACTGAAACATATTTAACAGATAACAAAAGCTGAATCATGGGAGAGAACCACTAAATTGTGCCAAAATAACATAATCCCACCAACCAAAGTCACTTCCTCTAATTCCAATTTCCATATGAGGAACCAATAACAGCAGAAAAGTTAAGGGAAATACCAGTTCTTTAGAACGCTTAGCACGGCGTCGAAGAGAGCGGAAGAGAAAAACAGCAATGGCACCAGTGAGGAGAACACTAGTAGCAACCTGAATAGGAGCAGGATCATCTGAGGTTGCAAAAACGGAAGGAGAAGACTTCAATAACTCTATGGGACCTTCTTCTTCCAGTTCCGGTTCCGGTCCTGGTCCTGGTAACTGGGCAAGCCATAGTGGGTCTGGTCTGGAGCGAGGGAGGGCTGAGAGAGTGGTGGTAGTGGTGGGTTTGAGGAGAAAGTTAAGAGAAAAGGAACGATGATTAGAGTGGTGGTGCGAAAGAGGGAAAATTTGGGGAGAGAGAGTGTGGAAGTTGTGGCATTGTAAACGCAACATTTGAGAGGTTTTGTAGAAATGGAGGGAAAATGTGTGTTTCTGCGTCTTTGGGATCCTTTGGATTATCTTATCTTCTTCTTTCCACTTTGGAGTCCATCGTATCTTTGCCCCTTCACAATTTTCATATATATATACTAGTTAGTTTTTTAACCCTCGCTGCACTTGAGATTTGATAAAATATATAAAATTATTTTTAAAAAATTATTTTATTTTGAAATATCATGTTATATTATATATCTATAAAAATATATCAAATCAAAACTGAATAAAAAATTATTTAATTTTATTATTTTTTAATCAAAATTTTGTATTTGACTGATTTTTTTTATATTTCATAAGTTTTTTATTAAAAAATATTTATTTATCTTTATCCATATTTTTAGCTAAAACCTCATTTTGTAAATTTTTTTTTTCTAAACATCTTTTTGCCTTAAAATTTTTAATTTTAAAAAAAAATTTGAACCAAAATAAAAAAAATATTTACAAATTAAAAAAATATTTAAAAAAGGAGGACCAAAGTATAATATCATGAAAACTTTCATAATAAATGTCTTAAAAATATGTTAAAACTAAAACAATGTCATTACATAGTGAAATGAGTCTGAATGAATAATATTTCAAATAGTGCGGTAAATAATAATTAATGATTTTAGTTTAGTTTTATTGTAATGTTTTTTTTTTTCTAAACATCCTTTTGCCTTAAAATTTTTAATAAAAAAAAAAAAACAAGAACCCAAGTGATCAAAATGAAAAAAAAAGTGGAACCAAAATCAAATAAAAAATATTTACAGATTTAAAAAAAATATTTAAAAAAGAAATATTAAAGCGTAATGTCATGAAAACTTTTATAATAAATATCTTAAAAATATTTAAAAACTAATAAATACTACCGCATAATGAAATGAATAGTGCATCTAAGTTTAAGTGAATAGTGAAATGAATTTGAATGAATAATGTTTCAAATAGTATAATGAATAGTAACTAATGATTTTAGTTTAGTTTTATTGTAATTGTAATATCTTAGGGCATGTGGCATAAAGGAGTTATTATTCGATTATTCAATTTAGTTTTGATTTTTTTTTTTTTTTGGTTTTTGATTAACCAAATTGAGGTTTGGTTTTGCGATTAAAAAATCAAATTTTCTAGTTTGGTTTTTCGGTTTTCGATTAAAAATTGATTTTTTTTTCATCTTTTCTTCGAATTTTGAATTTTCTCTCGGATCAAGCTAAAAGGCCACTTTTTTGCAATTTTTTTTTTTTCAGTTTTCAAGGAATGCTAAAAGCTTGAATTGAAGTTTTAGCAAAGAAAATCATAGGAAAATGCTACGGCTAAAGTCCGAGTGGTTTTCTATCTACCAAAAATTTAGATATAATAGCTTAAATAGTACTCATCCCTAACTAATTCTATACCAAAAAACTTGTAGCCCGAGTAATAGTGATCTTTTGCAAAAGGTTTCGGGTTCAAATCTTAACAGATTAGTTCTACTAAAAGCCTTAGGTGTGTGTATTAAAAAAAATACTAATTCTATTTTCGAGTGAAAACCAAGTTTAAAAAGAAAAAACGAACTAAACGAAATAATTTCGGTTTCATTTTTTTTTTTTAATTTTTTGTACAAAACCAAATCGAAATTGCTAATTCGGTTCGGTTTGGTTTTAACTCGAATAATGCTCACCCCTAATTGGGGATATCAAAATTACAAAATTTAGTGTGTGTGTGTATATATATATATAAACTGTTATTTTTTCTATCACGTGATATTAATTTATTAGTTTTAATTAATCATACATTAGATAACTTGCCCTTAATTAAAAATTCTTTTTATAAGGATTTGTTTTAATTTAAAATATTTTAATTTATGAAATATATTATTATTTTGGATGTTATTTTCACTAGTAAAACTCAAATTAAAAAAAAAAAGACAGACGTACTTTATTGCAACAACTGAAAAAAAAATTATAATAAGAAAGATTAAAAATCATGCATTTGATTAAAATAAAATAAAATTGGTGTACCAATATTAGCGAATTAAGATCAAAAGACACATAATTGACTAAATATGGATGAAAATACTTGTTTGAAAGCTTTGAAAAAATCAATATATTTAAAAAAAAGGTTTATGTATTTAATTGAAAAAAAAATATAAACTTCAGTCTGATTACAGTTGTTAGTTGTGACTATGATGCTACTAAAATGCTTTTATTTTATACATACGAGATTCAAAAGTCTAAAAAATTCATTTTATATCTCAATAATAATATTTTACCAAATATTTTTTTCTTGACTTTTAAATAAAACCAAAAAAAGATATGATATTTTAGAAGATTCACTGAGAATTTTATTTTTTATGTTTTATCTGAAAGAGTTAATGAACTTGTTAGATCAACAAGAGCACAACCATTTAACCACCATACCAAACATCTTTTATTTTAAAAATGGAAAATAAATTCTCAGAATTTATAATAGCAAGATATTTTCAATTCATAAGCTTTTGTGTATATATATATATATATATATTATCAATTGATTTCTTAAAATAAATGTATGGATTAACTATAAAAATACCTCTTATTTATAGAATCATTATCAATATTGTTCTTCACCAATTTCTTTCATTAATTTCACCCTTCACATTACCAAACATTTTCAATGCTACCATTCCGTACTCTTTCCATCCAAATTGGTTAACAAAACATATTAAACATTCACGTGGAAACTCCAAAATTTAAAGATTAACAAAATTTATTGTTTAAGTTTTAAAAATTCAATTTAAGTTAAAAATTTGGAAAAATTGAATCCCACATGGACTCAAAATTTAAAGAATAAAACAAATTTAAAGTTAGAATTTAAAAAATTGATTTTTTCTAGTTCATTTCAATTCATTCTATTTCAATTTTTTTACTATCAATTTTGTTTATTACATTCTAAATTTCAAAAGTCTTTAAATTCTAGAGTTGTCACAAAGATATTTAATGAAAGTATGTTCGTTGATGTGGATGAAAAGTGGACAAAATAGTACAATTGAAAAGAATTAGTAACGTTAAGGGTAAAATTGACCAAACAATTGGTGAAGGGAAATATTGAAAATGATCCTATAGATAAAGAGCATTTTTGTAGTTAACCCTAAATTTATCTTTCTATTGTTTATGTTTAACATCTATGAACCCAAGTTATGATAAATACCAATATATATATATATGATTGTAGAATTCCTCAACCCGCTTGGTTGAGAAAAAAATTTCTTTCCCTCACCCCTTTTCCAATAATCATGGGTTGAGAATGGAGGATGCTGAATCCATCTTGAACCTGCTCCATTCCAATCCCTACGATTACATTAGCAAGTAATATGGTAAATAATGTTTGAGTAACAAAACTTCAGCATGTAACCATTCCATTAGTTGGTGATAAAAAAAAAGAAAAAGAAAAACTGTTTTTATACTTCGATCCATCAAGAAAATGTTATTATTACAAGTTGTTGTATCTGTAAAGAATCATTAGAAAAGAATCAGTAGCAACTCATTTCTTATTCCCTCCATCTAAGCAATTTCTGTAATTCTCTGTCTGGGGAGTGGTGTGGCATATTCTTGGAACAAAATGATGCACGGCACAAAATGAAATGGAGGAATTGCACAAGCCCTAACAATCGACCTTCTGATTATGTCAAGTATTATATCGAATCTTGGGTCTAGCGCACGTTGGATGCGACAGATCGGGCCCAAAACTTGAGTTGCGCCTTCATTTCTTGTGCAGAATTTTTGGCAGCCCAGACTGGGTCACAACTTGTTACTTGCCAAGAACCAGAGGGATAAGGCTCCCTCACCTTATGATCTTGATCCTGCTTTATATGTTTTTTCTTCTCTTGCAAACCAGCAAATATCTCAACCATACTTGGTGGATTTAAGTCTTTTTTGTCGAATTTGAATCCCAAGTCCTTAAACCCTTGCACTTCATGAAATTCAACATTGCTTAGGCTCTTGTCCAGTTTCCTTTGATTTTTAGGATAACTAATATGTCTTGTTTCATAAGTACTATTCCTCAATGCATCACTGCTTTCCACCTCCAAGTTTCTTGGTGGTCTGTGCTTGGGCGTGATCATCTGCAAATAATTAACGTGTTCGTAACATCAATATATATATATATATATATAATTTGTAACATGCATTAAGCAACACATTAAAAATAATTAACATCCAAATTAATTGTTACTAGACCAATTCGGCAGAAATGGAATTGAAGCATAGCATGATCATAGTTGATAGTACTGGTTGGTACCTTAGAACTTGGTTGGCGAGGCAAGATATCCGAAGAGAGAGGCATTGCTTGCCGAATCAATTTGCTCATTGTAATTTCATCACTCTCGTTTTCTAATTCAATCATTTCTTCCCTCCCAATATAAGGTGGTAAAGATGGTGTTCTTAGCAAACTATGCTGTGATGATTTGCCGGCCTCCATCATTTTGCTCCTCCTAGTAAGACTTGCTTTTTCTTCACTTTTTCCTTCCTTCTTTTTCACACAACTTGGTTTTTGAATCAAGATTTGATCTGATAATTGCCTAGTCAATTTTCTGCTCATTCCAGCAGTACTGCTCTCTATCTCGTGTATTTTCTCTTCTGATCTCCCTATATTAGGTGGTAAGGATGGTGCACGAGTCAAATTACCTGGAGTGACTGATTTTCTTGTGGATGAAGATATTTGACTCGACGGACAAGTCTTTGCTAAAATTTGTTGATCGAAGTTTGGAGAAGGATCAGAATAGCACCTGAGCATCTTCGGTTGGCTGTTGCTGTTGGCCACCAATTTGCCAAAGAACCAACCCTCTTCCAAAAGCTGATGAACAGCTTCTTCAACTTTTGGATCACCTGATATAGTACTAGTACTGGTAAGCGATGAAGGCTCAAAGGAGTCATCATCAAAACAATTATTCATTGCTAGCTAGAACAAGTTGGGTGGGAGAGAGAGAGAGGCCCACGATATTTTTAGTTGTAGTAGCGTTTGTAATCTTCTATATATATTCTGATGTTATCTACTATTAATTGCAGCTGGCAGATGCAAGATGGGCTTGACAAAGGAGGTGATGTGGGGCAAGGCAGCATGTGCTTTTGGCTCTTCCAACTTCTGATATTGGTAATTAATTGTTGTCAATTTAATTCTGACAACTAAGAACATAGGTAAGATTTAGCAATAACATATGTCATGCCAGCACACTAGCTCCCATGTGGGTGCATTTGTCTATGAAGCAACCCAAGAGAGTCTCGTCTAGTATCGTATCATCTCATCACGTAATTGTTTTTTTTTTTTTTTTTTTTTTGTTTAAGATCCATTTGAGACAGCTAACATACTGGAAAAAGAAGATTAAGCCAAAAAGAAGATTTGCTATTCATTTATTTGGTTTTGTCTATTTCTGTGAAGAGGTCTCCTTCAAATATTAAAGAAAGGGGGCAAGAAATTTGATTGATGTAGACGGTGGCCACAAATTTCGGCATGTTTTTGCTTCGTTAACCTACTCTTCAATTGTCAATGAATTATTCCCTAATCGATACTAGTTAATAAAATAAGTTCTGAGCTCCCACCTATTCTTTGTAATAAAAATAAAATAAAATTAATTCTTGAATTTATTTAGAGTTGTTTTAATATCAATTTGATATTCTATTTGCCTTTTTTTTTATTAAAAAATAATAATTTGAAAAAAAAATTAAAAACTTAAAATAATTTGAAATTTTGTTTGTTTCTGCCTCTGTTTTTTAAAAACTTAAAAAAAAAAAAAAAGTAACAAAACCAAATAAAATATTCATTATAATTGTGATGGTTAGTTTTGCCTTTTATTTAATACGAAACTCAAAACAATCTATCTTATTATATAGCTATAGTTTGGATTCCATTCCTCCTCGTATGTTACACCTGTCCTCTTTGTGAAATTTAGAAATCAAATCTTTATATAATCTTCTCTAATAGGTCCTAGTGTCCTTTTTAATGGTAGCATTGCCTCTCAAAAACCAAATAAATAAATACATAAACGAAAAAGAAAAAGAAAAATAATTTTGAAAACCTATATAAAAATGTATGCAGTAGAATTTAAAAAACCAAAAAACATGTGAAAAAACCAGAAAGACAAACTTTTAGATAGAATTTGATAGAACTCATTTATTTCAAGAGATAAAATGAAATTAACTCAATTCGTTGCAAGGACAATGATGTAAGTTTTGCTTCGAGGTAGGGTTTTTTTTTTTTTTTGGGTGTGTGTCTTCTATTTTTATTTTATGGTTTTTAATTTTTTTTCAAGTTTTTCTATCTTTGAGATTTTTCAAAATAATTTTCTATTTATGTATTGAAGGACAATTTCTCATAAAATAAGGTAACAGAAGGACCTATTAAATAGCGTGCGAATGTTCAAGGATTCGATTGACAGCCTTTAACTTTCGAAGATGCTTGGTAGGAAGATACAAAATCAAGTGTAATTATGCATAGATTAAAAAAAGAAAAATTATTAAATCATGTCTGTTGTTAGAATGCAATGACAAGCTGTAAGTAAGACATGTGAGTTGACCAAACACCTACTTGTAGGAGGATGATGCATATGAATATCTGCTGTTGTGCAGTTCGATTGTTAGATTTTCCGACCTCTTTTTCATCATTTTGTACGATTTTCTAAAAGAGAAAAGGTGAATTACGAATTTCAGAAAGAAAGAATTTTTATTTGAGGAAGAAAAAAATAATAAGACAAACTTCTCTCTTCAAAATAATTTACTCAAACCTCATGCAGTTACAATTGTCTTTTCGGGAGGGCTAGCGGTAATTTTTATAGGACTAATAAGAAAAGAAGTCTAGAAGTTAGAGACTAAATTGTCTTTGAAGATTTGAAAGGTCGTAACCCCTTATCTTTAGCTGACGCACTGCCTCTGTCAATGTTGGACTTATAGCTTCTTTTTTTTTTTTTTTGGAGTAATAGTCTAGTAAATAGAATGTAAGTAATTATTAAGGAGTTTCGAAGTTGGTTAGTTGATGATATGGGTAGACATGATCGTTTTGTGAGTACAGGGACTGTTTTGTTTTATTCTACTTCTCCACTGGAACTGATAAGAGAACGAGAGGGAAAGATGAGCTTTCTGCCTTTTTTTTTTTTTAGTTGTCATTTGCACTTGACAGTCACGTCTCCATAACGTGTTATTACATGGAAAACTAGTCTTATTAACCAACGACGTGTACATATATAATGAGAAAAATTAACGAAAAAAATAACGGAAACATTTAATTAAAAAATAATAATTTAAAATTGACATACTTAATTAAAATGTTAACAATTTCGTAAACTGAAAATATAATTAGCCCCGTAAAAAACCTTGTCACTACAAGGTTATGATACAACTGGAATGCCATCATCTTTTAAAAAATATGTTCTTCTGTAAATAATGATAAGATTTGATGCCAATGCACGTATCGGTGTAGTATTATATTGCGTTTATCTTTTACAAATTATTATTAAAAAATTTACTAGATGTCTTTTTTTAGTTCCAAATTAAAATTTGAGCAACCTTTTAAATATTGTTTGGATGCCTGCGTAACGTCTTAATAACTATTTTAAATCGCTGATATGTTTTTTTAAAGAGTCTGATAATGATTTTTTTTTTTTTTTAACCATGCTTTTAGAAGATTATTAAAACTGAATCTTTTGAGCTATTTATTTATCCCATTTCATAGTTTTAGAAGAGTTTGATATTGATTTTTTAAAATGATATTCTTAATTATTCCAATTAAAAAAAAAAAGTTTTGAAGATTTCTTGATTGTTGATACACTAAACTTCGGTTATTAATTTTTCATTATACTTTTTTTTTTAAGAATTTGTTTTTTCTATCTACTCTTTGTTTCATAAATTAAGAAATTAATTTTATTACTTAGTCGTTATAATAGTTGATGCAATTCAACTAATTAATATTGATGACATGAAACTTTTGTTATCCTCTTATAATTTAATCTAAAAAGTATTATATATATAAAAAAAATGAAGAATATATATAATAACAAACATTAGTAATTTATTAAATCTTAATATATTGATAGAAAAAAATACCCATTAATTATATAGTTTTTAATTAATTAAAACTTATTATTTTTTATGATTAATGAATTAAATTATGTGATCAATGTATAACATATATTACGCTATACGCTACCGTAATCGGGAGAGATGCCCTGTAGATAAGATTTTTCTAATAATTATTTCAATTTTATATAGTTAAGCCAAGCTATACGCTACGGTAATCGGGAGAGATGTGCGGTTTTTCGATTGGTCCAATGGGTTTGTGTTAAATAATATCTACTTTCAATTTTTTATTACGATTTTGAGATGAATAATGAATAACAGGAGCACATAGAAACTTCACTGTGAGTTTACCATCTTAAGCTGCAATAATGAAAGATAGTAGAGTAAATTATAAAATTCAGTCTCTGTAGTTTTGAGAAATGAATTAATTAGTTGAAAAACTAATTATTTGATCCTTATGTTTTTAATTTTTTTTATAACTTAATTATTTTTGTTTTTGTTTTTGTTTTTTAATTTAATTTATTTTTTGTTTTAAAAAAATAAAAAAAGAGAAAAAAATGATTGATGAGAAATAATGATAATTTTTAAAATAAAATAATATTAAATTAAAAGTGATAAATATTATTTAAGAAAATAAACAAAATAACCTCATTAATTCATTTCTAAAAAATAAAGGAACTAAATTTATAATTTACTTAAGATAATACTGTAAAAAAATAAAATAAAAATTGGGTTGTAGTTAGACATAAAAAAAGAAAGAGAAATAGAAAAAAATAAAAAAATTGAATGAATATGAAAAACTTCTTATCATTTTTAATATGAATTCAAATATATATATATATATATATTTATGTGTCTATTTCTCTTTTTAAAACTGAATATATAAAGTAATTAATACACATAGTATTAATTGCTTATTTAAGTATTATATATATATATATATATATATATATATATATTTGTAGTTAGCAGGTCTTCATCTCCACGTGGCCCTTTTCTTGGGTTTCCTAATGCCTGTCTTTGCATCAAATAATGCATATTTTGTGAGAATAACAACCGCATGTTGCTGCAAGGCGAAGAGACTAGTAATTGTTATCTTGAGTCAAAAAGTTTACGGAATTGCGAAATTTCCGGGTTAACTGGTGGATAACCACACTCTTGGCATTTATTGGTCCTCAGGTTTCCAGCAATTAATCCGTTGTTGCCTACCTGGGATAGAAAAATATATATACGTTGCTACCTACCTCCGGAGAAACAGAACCACACCATAAACATATCTGTACAAGGCTGTTCGATTGAGCAGAAGTTAATTAACCTACTGCGAAAATGAAGGATCCCGGCGGCCCCAATAAGTCAAATTTTCGCATTCTGATGTTCCCATGGTTTGCTGTTGGTCACATGACCCCATTCCTCCACCTATCTAACAAGCTTGTAGAGAAAGGTTGCACCATCTCGTTCTTGCTGCCCAATAAAGCCATTAAACTACTAGAACATTTCAATTTATATCCTGATCACATCACTTTCTACCCTTTGAAGGTTCCTCATGTTGAAGGTCTCCCTCTTGGCACTGAGACTGCCTCCGATATTCCTATCCACTTGACTCATTTTCTTTGCGTTGCCATGGATCGCACCCGAGACCAAGTTGAGAAAATAATACGCGACACAAAACCTGATTTTGTCATGTATGATTTGGCATATTGGATACCTCAAGTGGCTAAGCCCCTTGGGATCAAGGCAATAAAATACTCTGTGGTTTCTGCTGCTGCAACAGCAATAGTTCTCGTCCCAGCACGTAATGTTGTCAAAGATAAGCCCATGACCGAGGATGAATTATTAGTGCCACCCGCTGGCTACCCATCAACTTCTGTGGTGTTGCGAGGCCATGAAGTGCGTTCATTGTTCTTTGTTTCACAACCTTTTGGGGAGGGAACAACTTTTTATGAGAGGACCTGTGCAGCAATGAAAGAATGTGATGCAATAGCTATAAGAACGTGCTATGAAGTTGAAGAAAAGTTGTGTGATTATATGGGCAGCCAGTACAGGAAGCCAGTTTTTTTAACGGGACCCGTGTTGCCTGAACCATCCAGGACTCCATTAGAAGACCGGTGGGCTCAATGGCTAAACGGTTTTGAACCGGGCTCAGTGGTATTTTGTGCATTTGGAAGCCAACACATCCTTGAAAAGGAACAGCTTCAAGAATTGGTTTTGGGGTTCGAGTCAACAGGTTTGCCATTTTTAGTGGCTTTGAAGCCACCAGTGGGTTCATCAACAATCGAAGAAGCATTACCAGAGGGGTTTGAAGAGAGGACTAAAGGGAGAGGAGTGGTTTGGGGTGGATGGGTGCAACAATTGAAGATCTTAGATCATCCATCAGTAGGGTGTTTTGTGAGCAGCTGTGGGTTTGGATCGATGTGGGAGTCTTTAATGAGTGATTGCCAAATAGTATTTGTGCCGCATTTGGGTGACCAAATCTTGAACACTAGGTTAATGGCTGAAGAGTTAAAAGTGGCAGTGGAGGTGGAAAGGGATGAGAAAGGATGGTTTACAAAGGAGAACCTAAGCAATGCTATCAAGTCCGTAATGGATAAAGATAGTGAAGTGGGTTCCATGTTGAAAAAGAATCACACCAGATGGAGGGAGATGTTGGGAAACCAAGGGTTCATGAGTAGTTATATTGACAAGTTTTACCAAAATATGCAAGAACTTATTGATTAAAGTTTGTCATTTCTAATTTTTAATTACCAGAGAAGTCACCGCTAAAGGATGTGGTATAGCCGTAAAGGGATTGTCTTGATTAAGATAAAGATTTAATTCTCACTATCAATAAATAACTAGTTATAATTATTCCTTAGTAGTACCAAACTTGAGCTGATTTGATTTAAGAAGCAATCCGAGTAATCGATTAAAAACTAAATGTATTCTAGTGTTGGATTAGCTCAATAAGTAATGGACTTAAGAAGTAATAGATTTAGTTTCGATTGATGTAAAAACTAATCCGAGAATACCTACTACTTATAAATAAAATGTTTATTTAAATTTGTATCTATAGTCCGATTGATGATGTTTAAAGTGGAACTTAATTTGACATTTTCATTTCATAGGTTTTGTTTTCAACCTTATTTTTAATATATGCGATTTCAACTTGTTTTAGTAGTTAATGTCCTTTTAGTTGTGCTATGATTTAGGTTTCTTTAAATCTTCACTTTCCTAAACAATTCAACCGAATGTTGGATACTTGTTGTGTGCGGTTTGAATTTATAAGCCAATAATATATTTGTCTCATTAGATTTTTTTCTTTTATAGGTATGAGGTATTTAAACCTCATTACTCTATTTGAAAAATAGATCGAAAGATAAAGACTTTGCATTGAGCTTCTAGAGTTCTTGTATTCTTCCGTTAACAACCTAATAAAACTTTTCTCTATCCCATGGAGTAGGCAATTTGTGGAGCCACGTAAATCCTATGTGTTGATAATTTATTTAGCTTCATCTTTTGATTATTTTCTACCATTACTTGTCTTGTTTTTGCTATTTGTCATAACAAATTGGTATTAGAGCCTAGATTAAGCATCTTTTGTTTTTTTTTTGTGTTCATAATGGCATCTCTCGAAATTTGATGTTTCACCTTTTGATGGTCAAAATAATTTTGGCCTATGGAGGATAAAGGTGAAAGCTTTGTTGCGGCGTGAAGGTTTTGTGAAGACAATTGAGGATATATACCTAGATGACATGTCTTTTGTCAAAATTGAAGAGATGGATGAGAAGGCTTATAGTGCTCTATAATTATTATTGTCAAATAAGGTACTACGAGAAGTCGCAGATGAAGAGACAACGGTGAGATTGTGAAAGAAGTTGAAAAGCCTCTACATGAAGAAATCTTTTAAAATAAGATTGTTTTTGAAGCAACATCTTTATACACTAAAGATGCGAGAAGGTACGCTATTCAAAAATACCTTGATGAATTTAATAAGATTGTTATGGATATGAAAAATCTTGATATTAAACTTGATGAGAAAGATCAAGATCTTATTGTATTATGTTCATTACTCGCTTCGTATGAGGATTTTGTTAATTCAATGTTGTATGGTAGAGAGTCCATAATTTTAAAGGATGTTAAGGCCTCTTTGAATTTTGTTGAGCTGAGACATAAGCTAAATGGTAAAGCCATTAATAGTTAGGTCGATGGTTTACTAGTAAGGGGAAGACGGAAGGATAGAGAGGGTTTTAAAGGAAGACCCAAATTTCGTTCTAGGTCAAGATCATTCTCGGATAAGAAAGACAATGTTGAGTGTTACTATTATCACAAGAAAGGACATTATAAATTAGATTGTCCTACTCGAAGAAAAAAAGAAACCAAAGGTTAAAGTTTTAAGTGTGTTAATGTGACAAAGACTACCGATGTTGATGTCACTAAAAGTGTTCTTGTTGTATGTCCTCTAGATGGTCGCTCCGATTAAGAATAGGTTTTGAATACTCGGTGCTTCTTATCATATGTGTCCAAATAAAAAGTGATTTATCACTTATGAACCTATAAGTGATGGCTCTATTTTGATGAGCAACAATTCAGCTTGTAAGATGATTGGTATTGGTATAATTCATAATCATGTGTTATGATTCGGTTGTGAGGACTTTAATGAAACTAAAATATACACCGATTTAAAGAAAAATATAATTTTTTTAAGTAATCTGGATTCAAAAGGTTATGGTTATTTTGGTAAAGATGGAATTCTTAAGGTTTCTAAAGGTTCTTTGGTTGTGATGAAAGCAATTCAAATTAATCATCTCTATATGTTACAAGGTAGTATAGTAACATGCTCTACATGGGTGATTACTTTCTACTCTAAAAAGAAAAGAACTCAATTGTTGCATATTCGTCTAGGGCACATGAGTGAGAGAGTTATGACTACTTTGAGTATACTTGATTTACTTTGTGGTGATCAAATGACATCACTTGATTTACGAGAGCATGGTGTCTTAGGAAAGCAAACTAGAGTACGAGTTCTCTGTTGACACTCATTTTATAAAGGGCACACTTAATTACATTCATTCAGATTTATGGGGATAAGCTCGGGTTCCATTTAAAGTTGGTGCATTTTATTTTCCGATGTTTATTGATGATTACTCTCAAAATTTTGAGTTTATTATCTCAAACATAAGAGTGATGTTTTCGAAACCTTTAAGCAATGGAAAGTTCTAGTAAAGAATCAAACAAGAAAGAAGGTTACACATCTTCGAATAAATAATGGCTTGGAATTCTACGTTGGAAATTTTAATGAGTTTTGTACAAACTCTAAGATTATCTCATATTGCATAATTAGACACACTCCTTAATAAAATAGGATGGTAGAGCATATGAATAGGACCTTGACGGAGAGAGTTAAATATATGCTCTCTAATTCGGGTTTGGAGAAGGATTTTTGGATCGAAGCAATTAATACGACTTGTTATTTTATGAACTTTTCTCCCTCTATTGCCATTGATTGTAAGACACTAAATAAGGTATGGCTAAGTAAACCTAGTGATTATTCAAATTTAAAAGTATTTGGATGCCATACTTATTATCATGTTAAAGATGATAAACTTGAACCTAAAGCAAAGAAATGCATATTTGTTGGCTATATTGATGGGGTGAAAGGCTCTCGTCTATGGTGCCTTGAACCCAATTCGTCTAAATTCATTATTAATAGAGATGTTACTTTTTTTTTAAATGCTTGATTAAAGAAAGGTTGTTTGTTAATCTACAAGAAATAGTGAGAAAGCCATGGATAAGATGGAGTTTAAAATAGAGACTCCTTAAAAACCATCCCAAGATGTATTCCTTGTAGTTGCAAACATGCAATAGGATTTAGATATGAATGAAAATACCACGGAATCTAAACAACCTTACTTAATAGTTACCGATTGAGAGAGAAAACGGATAAAGACCTTCCTAGAGATATGCTTATTTCTAATCTAGTAGCCTATGCTCTAAAGAGAGTTGAGACAATAGGTATTCAAGAGCTTTCTACCTATATAGAGGGGTGTCGTTTTGTTGCTTATGCCCGTGCCTCATAAAATTATCTCGTGTGCTTTCTTTTTCCTTTTGAATTGGAAAATGAAGCACGAGCATGCCATTTTGTTGCTTTGGCCATGTGGTTTGCCTCTACCTATGTTTCTTAAGCATTGGTTTATTCATATTGGGGTTTTTTTTTGTTAAAGAGAAGGAATTTTGTTAGTCACAATATTGAAGAAAATATTTTCTCTCTTCACATCTCTTGTTTCTTACATCGAGTTAGCTCACGTAAGCTTAGAGATGTGTTTTGAGGAATTATTTGATATTTTTAAAGGTTTACGGAATTTAGGTTAAGGTGGAGATTTGTCGTGTGTGGCTTGAATTTATGGGCCAATAATATATTTAGCCCATTACATTTTTTCTTTTATAGGTAGAGATATTTAAACCTCCTTATGATTCTGTTTAGGAAATAGAGTGAAAGATAGAGACTTTTATTGAGCTTTTAGGGTTTTTCTATTCTCATTCTAATAAGCTAATAAAACTTTCCTCTTGCCCATAGAGTAGGTAATTTGTCGAACCACATAAATCCTGTGTGTTGACAATTTATTTAGCTTTATCTTTTGATTATTATCTACCATTACTTGTCTTATTTCTAGTATTTTTTATAACGGATACTTAGACAAGAATTCATCATCGAGTCCTTTACATCAATGCTTGGTTGTTAATATAGAAATTGATTGAGTATACATTATGATTCCCATGTGCACATACTCATCTCAATTTGATTTTCATCGATTTAAGCCAACATATGTTGTGATAAGCTTTGCATGTCATATCTCTCCTTCTATTAGGAGAACTTGTGAAGGAATTAGATCAAATTCAAAGTTAGAATTAGAATGTAAAGTGTAATAGTTAAATTTAGGACATCTAACTAAATAAGAGGTTTTATGTTCAAATTCTATATGTGTAAGAATGTAGGGGATTATAAAAGAAGATTACCTTATAAGTAATAGCTAATTATAGGGTGACCTAAGTCACCTTGAGAATGAACAAGTTCTTGCATAACGAATACATAGACCAACATATGTAGGAATAGGGTTTCGACCCACGTGTACATATTGAAATAAAATTTCACTAGCATTGCATATAAATGCTATGTTATTAATAAAAACATCTTAAACAAAACTAAGAAACACTATACAAAATACCTTGGCATTTTTGCAAATTTCAAAATTTTTGTGATCATTTTACATGGAAATGTACAATGGCATTTTGGTGGCATTTTATATGCTACCTCACAAAATATTATTCACTATTGTGCATTTACTATTCATCAACCCACAAAAAACTCTTGTATATGTAATGTTTTACAAATATTGCAATTTGATCTCTAATATTTGGATTTTAGAGTAAAATTTAAAATATTATTTTTTAAAGAAATAATTGATATAATTTAGATAATTAATTCTTAGATTTTTTAAATTAATCGACACACACATGCATTTGTCTCTATTTTTTAAAAATAATTTTTAAAATAGTAAATTAATAATTGAAAGGTAAATGTTAAAAAAAGTGATTGCTATATATGTAAGCTTGTGTAGAGAGACTAGCCTTGTATGGCTTAGAGATAAACGAGTTATTTAAGAGGAAAAAAAGAATTTACATTTTTTATTTGATTTTTCTTTATATAATCAAAGTTCATCAAAATTATTTTTGTAGTAATTTTTTTTTCAATCTATAAATTTCAAATTTATTCAATATATTTCTTTCAAGTGAACTTTATTTTTTTATCTTTTGTTTTACATTGCGGACATGAAACCACTCAATATATTTATAATGTATATATAAAAAAAATTGAATCATTAGGTTTTATAAAAATCAACGATGCAACTATTAGAACACTAAGCATTTACTATTTATTTATTTAATTTTGGATATTTTAAATCAATTTCTTTCAAATTAAATATATGAAATTACACTATAAGAAAAATAAAAAATAGCGATGGATTATTTCGTCACTATGTAGTAAAAATCCATTACTATCCGTAATTAGCGATGGATTTGCGACAACAAAAATTATGTAGTAAAACTCATGGTTGCTATTTTCTTTGCGATGAAAAATTTTTTCATCGTTGATCGATGATGGATTACCCATCATTAATGTGTAGAATTTTCGTTGTTAAAATGTGGTAAACAATCATTTACTCCGTCTTGGATTTGTCACAAAAATATCGCTAATTGGCTATTTTCGTCCTTATTTAGTGACAATAATTTTGTTGCTAAATTATTTTTGCTAAAGTTCTTTGTAGATCCATCGCTAAATCTATGCTATTTAGTGATTGTTGTAGCTCTCATCGTAAAGTGTAGTAAACAGTCGTCTCTTCGATCTCTTATTTATCGTGAAATCATTGCTAATTCACAATTTTCGTCTTTAAATTATTCTTGCTAAAGTTTCTTGTAGATTTATCACTAATTCATCGCTAAAGGAAGAATTGTTTTTAATATAAATTAATAGTCGTTTAATGTTAATGTTAGTAACAAACAAGTAAAAATAATACTTTATTAAAACATGATATATTATCTAATAAAATAAAATAAATATAAATATAAATTAAATAAATATATAAATGCATTAAGGTGTACAAAAACATTAAAAACCTTAAAAAAAGAAATCTAGTCCTCGTCATCTCTTACGTCATTTTTTGACAATCGTGTACTAAGAGGAATGATTGACTCTCGGGTTGTGAGAGGGGTCGGCGGGAGGGACGTAAGTCTATTGCGAGTTCCATAACAACTCCATCACTATTTGTAACTAACTCTATATGGTGTGAACTTGATCGACTTGTTGCTGGATGGTATTCTCCATCCCTTTGATCCTATTGTATTACTTAGAAACCTCTTAGTTATTATCACCAAGATGCTGCAAAGTGGTAGAGGAGGAGCTGGTGTTAAAATTAGAGTAATACTAAGACACTTGTGATCTAAAGTCGTACACTCTTTGTTTTTTCTCCCTCCTACAACATTCAAATATGGCTTGAAAATATTGATAATTGGAGAAGATGAATCACCCTCCTGCTACTTCTTGCATTGATTGTACGTGCTCCTGCATCATTGAAATAATTATGATATTAAATTATAAATATTTTTTTATATTATATTGATGGATATATATTTACAAAAAGTAAAAAAAAAACTTACCGTTATTGTCTAAGATCATCCGTCGATGAATGACCCATCTTTTCGCTTATGAGTGGTCACAAATAACTCGTAAGAATTTGGGTTATGAACTAATTTATTATGCTGAAAAAATAAATAAAATAATTTGAGATGTAAAAAATAGAAAAATTAATTTATAAAACAATGGATAATATGATTTACCAAACATTTAGCATGCTTAATAAAAAAATATAGATCCTTTGTATGCCTAGATGGCTTAACACCGACACTATCCATCTCCGAGCATATGGTTCTAAGATGCCTACCGAGATTGAGCTCGAAACTCAAGTATGGCTCAATCCTAGTGCCATACTTTCCATATATATTATTTAAAATATGTAGGCTTATCATTCTTATTCTTCAGACTTGTTCATATGTCACCATACCACCTCTATGCTAGAGTCATGCATTCTTAATTAGCACATAGATGGTCACATCCCATAAAAAGTACTTCTACATGAATAAAAAAAATATTAGTACATTTTATGTTAAATTAATATTTTAAATAAAATATAAGTAAATAATTAATATGTTACCCTAAACTCATTAAAGTAGAAGATTTTTATCTCTATGAAGACAAACTTCTATGTGGAGCTAGTGACATCCTATCGCTTCTTTAAAAATTATGATAATTTTTGTGAAGCACTTACTTGATAGAATTAAACTATCAAAAAAAAAAAAATTCTAATATAATATATGAAAATATAAAACTAATAATTACATATAAAGCATATAACTTACTAAATATTCACAACCCGAATGGTTCATCTAAAATTAGACACGGTAGAGCTTTCTAGAGCCGAGGAAATCATTGTGGGGACATTTGGAGTTGGGGGCACATCGACGGAGGCATTACTGGTGAGGACACTATTGGTGGTGATGCCAACATATCGGCATTACGGGGATGCCGACGTGCCGATGTCATTATCTAGTCCATAGCCCTAGATGCTTGCACTAGAAGTGCCACGTCCACCACGTACACTCGTCATCATCAAAGTCACGACCACTAACACCACGACAAGATGTGTCCAATCCACATGGCATAACTCTAGAATAACGCCCGAAACAATTCAACAAATACAACAAATAAGTAACTATTTGACTAAAAATATATTATAAAATTGTTTTCTAAAAAATTCAGCATAGTCTCCCCTATAAATTGGGTATTCCATTATTGTTGAAAACGTCACTTGCACAAAATTCAATACATTCAAAATACACAAAAAAAATCTAAAAAATGCATAATAGTCAAAACGATATAATTTAATGAATACAATAAATAAAATTGATTTTTAATTCAACTCGTCATTATCATCTTCTAAGTTTTCCTTTTCCGTAGTCGATTCTAATACATATTTACTCTAATCTTCTTTATTAGCTTCAATTACTTCTATATTTATAAATGATCCATTTGAATCATTAAATAATTGCTCCTCACCATTTTAAGTTAACCGTAATTCAAACCTAATTAAATTTAACTAACGAGTTAATTAACAATTTTCAATATAAGTAAAACAAAATATCAACTAATTAATTAAAATTAACATAATTAACAAATGAACCTAACAATTAACAAAAAAAAAAAAATAACAATTTAAGTAATTAATTGATAAATTAATATTAATCAAATTTAACCTAATTAATTAATTAAACCTAAATTAAATCAACCATTTAATCAAAATTAACCTATTTAATTAATTAAACCTAAATCAAATCAACCAATTAATCAGATTTAATCGAATTAATTGATTAAAGCTCAATCAATTTAACCTAAGTAATTCTAATTCAAACCTGATTCATTTAAACCTAAATCACATTAACTATAAATCAAACCTAATTATATTTAACTAACAATTAATTAAAAATTTCCAATACAAATAAAATTAAAAATCAACTAATTAATCAAAATTAACCCAATTAATTAATTAAACCTAAATCAAACTAACATTTAATTAAATTGACCTAACAATTAAAAAAAATAACAATTTCAAAAATTAATCAAATTTAACATAATTAATTAATTAAACCTAAATCAAATCAACCAATTAATCAAAATTAATCTAATCTAATTAACTAAACCTAAACCTAAATCAACCAATTAATCAAAATTAACCTCATTAATTAATTAAATCAAAATCAAAATAATAATTAATTAACAAATTAACCTAACAATTACTAAAAAAATAACAATTTAATAAATTAATAATTAATCAAATTTAACCTAAGTAATTAATAAGCTAAATCAAATCAACCAATCAAGCAAACTTAACCTACTCAATTAATTAAATCTTAATCGAACTAATAATTAATTAAAAATAAAAAATAAAAATTTAACAAATTAATAAAAAAATTAACAATTAAAACAACACAAAATTATAAATTAACCATTCAATTTAAAATTAACCTAATAATTGTGAAAATAACTAACTTGTAAAGAACAAAAGAGAGAGAGAGAGAACTTACCTAATAATTTGTATTTGTAGAGAAGGAGAGGAAGGAAAAATGAAGGATTTTTTAGGGAGAAATTAATTTGGAGTGAGTGTGGATTGATAGGGAGTAGAGGACTCGTCGCTATTTTTTGGTTTTGGGTGGGGGGAGTTGCTGGTGGCTAGAGAGGAGAGGTTAGAAGAAGAAGAAACTAGGGAAGAAGAAGGGAAGGTAGGGATTGGGATTAGAGACGGATGTGATCTTGTCACCGGTCTATCGCTATTTAGAGGCGAACGTAAGTGTCCATCACCGATCCTTATAAAAGGGGTAGTCAATTAATTCCGGACGATCTTCCATTTTTTATATCTAGCGATGAAAATATTTTCGTCTCTATTTAGTTGGTATTTAGTGACGAAAATTAATTTTCTATCGTTAATTCTTCACAAAATAGGTGGCCAATTAATTTCGAAGGTCTGCCTATTTTTTTACAATTAGTGACGTAAATGTTCTCGTCATTACTTAGTTGCAATTTAGCGATGGAAATTAGATTTTCATTGCTATTCCATCGTCAAATGAATGACTATTTAATTTCAAATGGCTGCTCATTTTTTCAGATTTAGTGATGAATTTGGTAGGTTAGCAACGGGTATTCTGTTGCTAAATCAAAACATTAGAAAAAGGGACGGAGCGTAAACTTGTTGTAGATTGTCGTAACAATTTTGTCACTAACTTGTCTCTAAAAAACCAAAGAAGATTTTGGCGCACAAATAGCGATAGAATATTATCCGTCACATATAATCCGTTGCCAAACCGTCTCTATTCCACCGCTAAATCAAACGGACGCTATTCGAGTTTCTATTTACTTGCTATTTAGTGATGATTTTTAGTTCGTCATTAAAATTTGTTGCTATTCTTCAATTTGTTTTTGTAGTGTTATGTTTTTGCGTAACTACCTAATGATTCAAATATATTTTTTATTTTAATATTATTGATTTTTTTGTATGAATAAATATATAAAAATCAAATGTACATACTTTCAAAAAGTAATATTCTCATTAATATTGAATAAAAATCAAAAATATTTATTTATTTATTTTTATGTTAGTTTTTATATTATTTGTTACTTTGTTATTTCCAAACAATCTTATGAACTAATAAGGTTTTTTTTTTTTTTGTATTGAATTCACTTTTTGTCTAAGAATCCATGGATAAAGAAGAATTAATCATTTTTTAAGTAGAAACATTATGAAAAACATAAAGAAGAAATAGTTAGAAATAAAAATTTGATTAAAATATTATAAAATTAGATTTTTTTTAATTTTTAATTTCATATATTTTTATGGACCCACAATATAGAACAAATCGTTAAAGTGAAATGATTTTTTCAAATAATTTCATGTGTTTTGTTCAACTCGTAGCGATCTGCAAATATTGTTTCCTGGTGTTGGAATTTGCCTATTGAAAAAAATGCTACTCCAATAATGTTTTCTACGTAAATACATAAATGTAACATGCAGTTGATAGATTTACATGCCATTAACAACACGATTAATTACGAGACATACATGGTGCACAACAACACAAGTAATCAAACTCGCTTATTGTGATTTGCAAGTGACAAACACCACAACGAACAACAGTAATGACTCAAAACATAGAGCAAATCCAGTCCAAAAAAAAAAAAAAAAAGAACTAAGATTTCATAAACCTATAGCAAAAATAACAAAAATGCATCACGGAGGATACATATATATAGTTCAATTGACTAATAGACAGTGTTGATGAACGAAAATATCTTTTTTACTTGTTATATATATATATATATATAAAATAACAAAAATGCATCACGAGAGGATACATGTATATAGTTCAATTGACTAATAGACGAGTCTTGATGAACGAAAATATATTTTTTACTTGTTTTATATATATATATATATTTTAATGATTTTTTTAATTCTTATCTTTTGAATTATATTGAGATATTTCATTAATTTTGAAGATGTAATTGAAATTTGCACAAATAATAATAATAATAATAATAAATAAAATTATATAATCTAATTGAAATAAATTAAAAAATTAGATGACGTTGAAAAAAAGTACATAAACCTGATAAGGAAAACTGAAATTTAGTCTTATTGTTTCAGATGCGGGTGATACGTACGTAGCATAAAATTGGAGGAGCTATGTATAGCTTAAACCTACATATTGTGCCTTTTATTATTATTATTATTATTATGACCAATTTCAAACATATGAATTTTTATTTCTTACTAATATATTTCTTTTGTGCGTAAAACATTTTACTTTTTATTATTATTATTATCATCATCTTTTTATGCGTGGTTAAAATCATATTGACACACATCTCCTCCCTTGCCTTCCATTCCTAAATCTACAATTTTGGAGATGAGTAAAATTTTATTTATCATCGTTCTGTCCTTCTGACATAAAAAAAATGAAGTTCTCTGTTCAAGAACTTTTTTTTTTTTTTTTTTTAGGCTTTAAATCAAAAGTGGGACAACTGGAATTCTAGCTAGGGAAAAAAAAATGCATGACAATTACATCTTAAACACGATGGTGAAGAATTTGGTGATAGAACAAAAATTGTGTAATCTATCATATATATCATTCTTTAAAATGCAGGACATGTCAGGTACTGTTGTGAGCTGCAAAAGGTATTAAGGCTACATAACATAAAGATGATAATTCTTGTTGATCTGTTCCGTTAAATTATTAAACCATTCAAATCAATAGAACATTATACATTTTGAAGATTCATTCATAAAGCATGCCAAACTTTTTGAATTCTCTTTTCTTGCAAATAAATCGCAAACTTCACCAAGGCTAGTAAAGTTCATTTAAATTGACCATGAATAAAAACTAACTGAAAGTTGGCAAAAAATTCAGCTTCAATGTTTTATGTAGAAACAAAAATTAAGCTCTCTTCAATTACCATAATTGCTGTACAAATCTATTCTTGGAAAAATTGATAAAACAAGTTTGAAAACAACGTCAAAAGGTGCACAAGAAACGTCGGTAAAATATATAGAGTTAATTAGTTGAGATTGAGTTTTATCAAAGAGACTTAATTCTTATGGTGAGTAGCTCATTCTCAATTTTATATATTACTCCTTTTTTGTTCAACTATTCAATGTGAGATATATTTTCTAACACTCTCCCTCACTTGCAGTCTATCGATCTTTCACTACA
The DNA here is from genome assembly GCA_963924115.1 of Dovyalis caffra. NCBI lineage: Eukaryota > Viridiplantae > Streptophyta > Magnoliopsida > Malpighiales > Salicaceae > Dovyalis > Dovyalis caffra. The sequence continues at coordinate 258,127 of CAWUPB010000351.1, forward strand.
TCAAAAAAAGGCAATGCGGGTGGTTTTTTTGTTTTGTAGAGGTGGTTATAACCGCCTCTGCGATTCTAGAGGCGGTTTTTAGGACCGCCTGCAATGCTACCGTCTCTAGAGTGTAGAGGCGGTTTTGCCAACCGACGGGGAATTATGAGGCGGTTTTGTAATCGCCTTTACAATATATCTTTCCGTATTGATTGGCACATAATTTGGGGCGGTTGGCAACCGCCTCTACAATCCCGCCTTTTTTTAAATTTTGCACTAAATTGTTGGGGTAGTTGAAACCGTCTCAAAGTTTAAAATTATACCAAATTTAGAATTTATAGAGGCGGTTTTAACCGCCTCAAATTTCAGTTTGTTTGACTACCTTTAATATTATAGTTTTATTTGGCCTTCAAATTCAATTAATTACTTCATTTTTTGGTCAAAACAAGGTAAATTAAAAAAAAATTACATCATATTGAATGCAAATAAAAGAAAAATTATATAGCTTACACAATAGTCTTAAATTTATAATTATCAATTTCTAAATACACAAGAGTCTTAAAAAATCCACAAGAAGAAAAAAACTAAAGGATCAAACACTTGATAAAAAATCCTCAAATTACATCATGTTTTTATATAAAATGCTTCATTTCGCAAATGACTTGATTGTGATGAACGATTGGAAGAAGGAGCATTTTGACCATTACCATCATTGTGAACCTATCAAAAGCATAATTTCAAAGTGAAAAAAGAAATAATAATATAAATACATATAAAAACTCATTAAATATTTTAAGATCAGAAAACATGTTAAATATTTAATTAACAATGTATGATACCTAAGTAGGATTGAACAAAGTAGACATCAAATTCTTTACAATCCCTCCACTTCTTATTTAAAGATGCCAAGATCCATTTCTTTGCAATATCGGGAAAGTCAAATTTCTCGTATTAAACATGTAATATATATATATATATATATATATATATATATATATATATATATATATATATATAATGCAAACTTGACATACACAACTAAAGCTTTTATTGTAGATCATGCTTATAACAAAAGAAAAGATTTTGAGTGTTAATTGTCCTTTTATGGTGGCGATAGGCTTTGCATTGCTCTAGCCCGTGGATGAGTTTTGCTTAGTTCTTGTAACTATTATATTTGATTCCTTGGTTGTATAACCGACAAAGAAGATCAAGGGAACTAAGAAAAGTCTGTGTTGAACCTTCGTTATATTGCTTAATAGAAAAATAAAATAGTGTCTCTAAAATAGCTATGAAATAGAAGGCCAACTCCCAAAGAAAATAAGCTAATTCTCTACCTCGTCAAAACACTTTGCTAACTTGCTGTGGATATCACTACCGCCTACCTTGTTCCAAATCTCTCACTATCTTTCGACAATACTCTACCATTTGAATATCTAACTCGGTAAGGAAGTGCCACAGCTCATAGCATATATTAATTTTCCCCACTTATGTTTTCGGATATGGAGTGAGAAACTACCTAGGACAACCCAACAACTCCAATAAATTTTCCCATTTCTCCAAAATTATAAAAGAGAACCACACAAGTGCCACCATTTTCAAGCATACCTAAAAAGGATCATAACTCATATTTATGTTTCGGTCTTGTCTATCACCTACAAAACGAAATGGGTCCGCACCATCAACATATGAACTTGGTTTTGTCCATCGATGGAAAGCCTAGGCTAAAATTTGGTTAACACTCGAATGTAAATAAATTCTAAGTGTTGCCAAACCAGTTTATTAAAAACAATTAACACTAACTATGAGGTTTTTCTCTCACTCGATAATGCCCCGATCCTTAGTGGTATTAGAAACATGCTTGAATAGATTTGCAATCATTTCAACCTTCAATGATTGAGTACGAACAGAAGCTATGTAGCTAGAAATTAATGGCCAGTGAACTTACCACCTAAAGTATGTAGGATAAGAAGAGAATTGATAATTTTGAATGATAGGCAAATTGAAAGTATCATGATTTTTCAAGCACGGACAATCATGGTACATAGGAAAGAAAAGTAAGATTACTCTGCAGCAATAGATACAAAATGCATGTCCTAGGGCATTAGGTGGAATGATAGTGAAACAAAATCATGAGCAAATGAAAGTAAATTTAGAATATTGACAATAAAATCAAGGTTACCATACCAAACGAAAGGAAAATATCTATATTACCAAGTGCCAAAAAGATGGGAACAAATAACTTCTCATATAAAAATCTTATACATGTCCTAGGGCCATGGCTCAACCGACAGGAGTTGAGTGGATTAGGATTAGTCTACATACAAATGTTGCCCTAGAGATATGAAATACAAGAAAATGGCTTAATGCCAAGGTCGATCTACAAAATTCCAACACATCACTTGGCAACATCTAACGAGCATGGAAGATTATAAAACAACTTCAAGATGCATAAGTTGCCGAGCACAAGATGCACGAGAACAAAAGAGAGTTTTTGACGGAACAAATGGCGAGATAAGTGCCATCACTTAATCCACACAACATCTCAATCAACCATCATTGTACCATCGGCACATCAATTAAAACTAGTCGGGATCATTACTCTAGCACCATCAAATGAGTCCGGTTGGTGTGGCATGAAGAAAAACAAATAAATCGAGTGTAGCTTAGAAAGAATACTATAATTTTTTTTTTCATATTTTGCGAAGAAAATAAATAGATACAAGAACGACAACACCCAAGCCATATGTATACTTCTACTCCATTCCGCTTAAAGATAAATAAATTAAAAAATAAAAATGATGTTTTACCTTTTGAAAATTGGTCTCGGCATTGTTTTCTTCTTCGACCATGATAATCTCAGCTCGAGATGGTCCATCAAATTCGACTCCCATGTGTTCTTTTGATTTTTTTTTGCTTTAAAACACCAAAAATAAAAAATAATAATTACACCGAGAAATATTTGTTACGAAAGAGAAAAGGGTGATGTTAAGAACCTTTGTAGCGATTCTCACGGGTCCTTTAACCCTCGGTCTCTTATCCCTAGCACCACGAACCAAGTCAATGCAAAATTTCTTAAGGTTATCTGCTACTAGGTCTCCTCTAAACCCGACTTTTGCTGCTCGCTACCATTTTCTTCTTTTGCCGAGAGAATTAGAGAAACATGGATGACTTTCCGCTTGGAACAAGGAAGCGATAGACGAAAAAGAAAGGATCTGCTCGCTTGTCAAAGCAAGGATTTGGATTTTGGAGAGGGTGGATGAGAGGCATTTGTTACTTGCCGAGACATGGGTCCGGATCTTGAAGAAAAAGCTTAGAAGTTGAGGAGAGTGGTGAGACAAGTGAAGGGGCTCTTTCTAAAAGAACTCAAAATAGGAAAAAGGGAAAGAAAAAGTGGGTTAGCTATTGGATATAAAGAGGTGGGGGCAGGTTTAGCAACCGCCCCATATTTTTGTCGATAAATTGTGTAAGATGGAAGCTCGTTAATTTTTGCGAGGGTTTTGTTGACCGCCCCAAGCATTCGCCCCCGTAATCATTTTTTGGTGTAGTGTTTTGAGTTCCGTAAAGTGATTTGGGCTCTAGAATTTTTAACCATTCATCAACCTTAATCTCTCCAAATAGCTTAAGTTTTTAGATTGAGATAATTTTTAATATGATATCGAGCTTTGATGATCAAACGATCGCACTATCAAAAAAAGAGCTTTTAATGACGTTATAAACTGTTGCTAAAAATAAAAAATCATCGCTAATAATAGTTAGCGACGGTTTAAAATCCTTTGAAAAAGTCTTCTTACTAAATATTTAGCGACGAGTTAAACCATCGTTAAAACACATAAATCGTTGCTTAACGAGTGTTTAGAGGGCTATTGATTTAAGGATGGTTCCGTAAAACTGTCGCTATTTAGTGATAGTTTTTGAAAATTGTCACTAAATATGGCCGAATTTAGCATTGTATTTAGCGACGGTTTTTAAATCGATGCTAAATATATATTTTTAATTTTTTTTGTTTTTGTTTTTAATTTTTTTTATATATTTAGTTAATTATTTTATTATGCACATGTCACTAATAAGAAACATTAAATCCAATACAATTTAACGACTATAATAATGATATGAAATAGATTTATAAATAATATGAAACCTTTATAATATATAAAATTCAATCATATCAAATATATATTCAAATATCAAATTATATTAAATTTTATTAATATTTCAGCAAAAAAAAAAACTTAAAAGCAATAAAAAAATATATCATGATGAAGTGGATACCTGTCATGACACGATGGTTAGTCGGAGGATCGATGGATAAACTACCTTTTTTGCATATTCGAGCAACATTAGTCGTATCATCGCATATTGCTCTTGAGTATATTGCTCCAATCGCCTTTGACTTTCTAGGAACGATGTAACAACACCCTCTACTTTCCGGATCTTTTCTTCTTGTCTAGAAGTATGAAGTATTGGCCTCCATTTTCTTTTTGATGCGTCTTAATATCGACATGAAACTGCGATGTGACCAAACTAGAGCATGTGCCGACATTAGAGTAATAGTGAGAGACCCGTGATTCGAATTCGTACATCCTCTTTCTCTTACTATCTCCTTCTCCAACAGCCCTCTTAAAAATCTCATTCATGTCGATGTGGGGAGATGAAGTACCCTCCGTCTCCTAGCTAGCAACCTTCTCCTCAAATATTTTTTGACGGTCTCCCATATAATTATACAAATTTAAATATTAAATAATTATCTCAATAAGTTATATAAAAGTGATATACATATTTAATAAACTTATAAATTACTTACCTCGGAGATTTCTTACCCGCGAATCGATGAATACGTACTTATCATCAACCTTCCTCCCTCCGAGTCTTCAAGAAAATCTCATGAGCATTGGGTTTACGACCCAGCTCCTTACGTTGAAACAAACAAATATACTTAAATGTGTGTGTATATATATATATATATATATATATATATATAATAGGAGTTACCATGCATATTGCATGTTCCTTATGGATGATCGAACCCCCTGTATATCTAGATGTGCGAGCTCGATGCCACCGGTCTTGCTCTTGCGGTTCTTCAATTTCTCTCTGTATTTGTGCTGTCTTCTTCATCACCTTTGTCAGCTATTGTTGATTTCTTTTATGCTACTTGAAAAACTTTGACAGTATTTTGTTCTTTTAAGAAGCATTTAATCTGTTGAGGGTAAATTATTGTTTCACAGGCGGAGGCGGGTGATTATGGGAACGAAACTAAACTTTACACAAGCCTGATGGTTGTGTACCCCATAGCTTTTTCAATGAAATTAACATGTTCGAGTTTTAGTGACTCTGATTTTATTTAATTATTACATAATAGCTATCTTATTGTGTAGCCTAAGATCCAAAGATCTCTCAATGAATTAGATGGGAAAAAAAAGTCTATGTGGGAATGGATCTTTTGTATCTATTTCTATAGGAATATTAACCAATTCTGCAATTCATGACTGACTTCAGAGCCAACCTAGGGTATAAGAGTAAGATTACAAGATGAGAGCCATGCTTTTAGTTTAATTGGTTTGAAGTTAAAACAATGCGGTGGAAGTGAAAACTTAACTCTGTGTTGCTCAAATTACTTAATTCCAGTATTGCTTCCCAAAAATTAAGCATCAAATTCAGTTACCATATTGAAAAACAGAAGTCAAAATATCAGCAGAAAGAAAGGTAATAAAGAAAATCGTCAACAACGAAACACAAGAGACTAGTACTAATCCCTGAATCCATCTACGAAACTCAATTTGCTCAGGTCAAGCGAACAAAAAGCAATGAGTGAGACAAATATAACCACACAGAAATAACAGGCAGAAAGATTCATAACCCTAAAATGAAATATTGGAAATTCTTCTCTTGTCCTAGCTAACTGGCTAAGATCCAATCAATTCAGCTTGAATTAAGCTTCTTCAATCTCGTTTGGTTTGCATCTTCCTTTAAGTCCCACAATTCATTTATCTTCAACTCTATTTTCAGATCCATATTCAGATCATCAGCTCTCAAGTTGCATCCGCATAATGCTTTCAATTCATTCATCCTTGATTCTATCTTGTTCAATTCCCTCTCACATTCCTTGAGGTCAGATTCTAGTGAAGATGATAAATACTTTAATGACATCTTTGTATCTGATTCTCCTTGATGCTTTAGAATATTTTCCAAACGGAGAATTTCATTGAAGAACTGATGAATGAGTTGATTAACTTGGTTCTCATCAAATAAGCCTTCCTTCAATGCATTACTGTCACGATCGACATGCTTCGTCATTGAGTTTCCTTCATCTGACTCTAACTTCTTTGATCTTTGTTCGCTTCGGATTTCTTGATCTATGAAATCCAGGAGAGCATGAATCCTGCTTGTTACTATATAATCCCCATCTTCATTTAGCCATTTGAGAGAAGAATTCAACGCTTGAAACTTTGATGCCATTTCTTTCATATCTGATAGAAAAAACATGAGATTAACGAGCAGATTAGAGAGCTTGGCTGCCAGCTTAACCGTTGTAGCCTTCATTGTTTTGGCAGACTCCCAATCTTCAGGTGATTTAACATAGCCATTCAGCCACTTCACAAGACTAATCTTTTCCACATCGTGTTGAACTTTCTTGAATTTACGCATCAATGGACGTATCTTTCCACTGAATTCTTTGATTTTGGTATGAAAAGTAAGCTTCTTATAAGAACTTTCGGGTAGAACAAACTTAACCTTTTTTCTTTTCAATCTCTCTACTTTCTTCACCCCATTCGTCAATTTCACATAACCTTCTTTCTTGGATTCATTGCCTTCTCCACTTCCAGGCACCGATTTTTTCGTATCTTCTTCTGCATCTCTTATGTCACTGGTCGAAGAAGGCATAACTGGTCGTTCCAGTTTATTAACATCACTTCCCTTTTCATTATCTCCATTTCCCAGTACCATTCTTTGCCTTTCTTGTTCCCTACTTGCACGGACAGACTCTTCTTGAACAGAATCACGTTTCTTCAAGTCTTCAGTTTCTCTGCTGTAGCCACTCAAAGAAGACATTTCTTGTTCCCCTCTTTCACCATAACCACTATCACCAGATGGATTGAATCCTATAATTCCACCAGTATCTTCTTTCTTCACTTCAAGATTGGCCCAGCTTTCGTCTGGTTGATGAAACTGTGCCGTTAACGCAGTCCGTCTTTTGTTTTCGTTTTCTTGAAATTTCTTCAGTGCTTCGATTTCAGCCTGGATTGCTTCAGCTTCATGTTTATTTCTAAGCAAAAACTCCACAAACTTTCGGTCTATTGTTTTATTGCAATCAGCCATATTCAAAAGTAGAGCCTGAATTTCAAGACCAATTTCAGTTTGATCTTTCTCAGCCATTGATGATTTCTTTGCTCCTGCGCTACATTAAGTTTGAGGGAGACAGAGAAAGAGAAGCGCAAAAATGTGGTATTTTGAAGAAAACGTTATTTTTCTGTTAACGAGAAATGATTATTTCACGAGAGGGAGTTACTGCTGGAGGGGAGAGAATTAAATGTTCAGATCCTCTGGCATGGCCCAAAAGTAACTAAATGTTGTACTTCATGTCATATCTTTCCAACATTTTTCTGATCAGTTTTCAGTTATGTATCCGGTTTAAGCCTCATTATTGATATCTCATGTCAACGATTGCGATGGTAGTCCGTAAAGTTAGTGTCTCAAAAATCATAAGAAAACTTCCATTACAAATCCATTAGCCCTGGTTCAACGACAAAGTAGAAACGCGGTTATCCACGAACCATAAGAGTTGGGGAGATACTTGTATTTAGGCTAAAAGAGAAATCAGTTTCTTGAATAATCAGAAAGGCCCTGATAAGCAACATTGTTGCAGGAGTACATTACCATAAATGCAAAGTTACAACAAGGTACAGGTACTTAATTACATCCATTTCTGAAGAAATAAGCACTGAAAAAGAGCTAAAAAGACCATAATTAGAACATCCCGGCTATGCTTCCGACCACATAAGTAAGGAATCCGAGAATATAAAACAAAAATTTCAATTAGGCAGTAATATTTCAGGTTGACAAAGCAGCATGACAGAAAGCCAGAACAGCAACACAACTCTTCCCCAGAGATATAGACAGCAAAGGCTAAAAACCTTGCAAAAGCACAGCATTACAGCAGGAACTAAACGGAGAAATGCAGATGTTCGATATAACGGTGAATTTAAATCCAGAATTGAGAAGGCAGTATGCAGGTGAAAAATACAGCCAGGGTAAAGGCAATACAAAGAAGATGAAGTAATGCATCGAACTAACACTAATACTAATACTAGAAATATTCTGACTAATTCTTTGAAATTGCTGACCCAATTATCACAAACACAATCCGAAAGGAGATATATCAATGAATTTCAAATATGAACACCAATATATTCCAGTATCTACATGCTTCAGTCCTATAAGAGAATTGAAATGCTTAAAGTTGTGATATTCATAGCCTTGAATCAAAAGAAAGGCATTATACAGACAAGCCAGACTATTTTAATAATGTCACAAACCCTATATAGCTGGAATTCAGTTTAAAAGATTAGGTGACCCCAGAGAGTAAAAACATAGAGTGTAAAACTATAAGCACATTATCAAACGAAACAATCACATTATCGCACCATTTCACGCTCAAATTCATCAACTTCAATTAGCATAACTAAATTGCCATAAAATCATCTTTATTCTCGAGTCTTCACTTCGTTCCTAAGTCTTAACCTTGTTCACTTCCGGGAACCAATTTTTGCATTTCTTCTTCTGGTTCTTGCGGAGAATTAGCTTTCTTCAACTCTCTTTCAACGTTTCGGCTCCCACTAGTTTGATTAAGTTTAGTCTTTGAGTCGGCCAACCTTTATTATCATTGTCTTCTTCGTTCTTGAATTCATCAAGAATATCGCTGGATTCCTTTGATTGATCAATCTTTGTGCTTTCATCGGAGGTTGCCTATTTCATCAGATTAACTTGTCTCCTTCTGTCTCTTGATTGCATCTTCTTGACGCCACTTCTTCCATTTTTCTATTTCGGCCACCAACCAGGTTTTGTAACACCATCTTCTTATAAGAGCTTCAGCATACCGTTTCAATGTCTCATCCTCCTTCTAAGCTACTACTTCTCAACGTCTCCTCCATCCTTTCAAGTTTTTCCCTTGTTTCCTCATAACTGTTTTTCCCCTCCAATTCTTTGATATTCTGATCTTAAATTCCAATGTAGCGAGTCATGTCTCGAAGTTCAGTGTACAGCTTACCAAGATAAAGTTCAGTATGGAAGCATTGGCTTATTCATTCCTCGTCAGTTTGTTCTTGATTTTTCACCACGAAGAAAACCTTCTTCCGGATCAGAATAATCGATCTTTGACTCTTCTGTATCATCTTCTATATCTCCATGATAATCACTATCTTCCTCATTCTTCGATTCCACAATCTGATGACTGTATTCATTGGCCGGATCAATATTCCTTGTGCTCCAAGCTTCTAGATTGATTCTTTCAACATATTGAGTAAAATGTTGGCATCACATTCCTGCTCTCAATTGTATTGCGGATCTCCTGATTGCATTGCAAAGATTCAGCGCAAATTGGAGTTTGGTCTCTGTGTGGAGAGAGAGAAATAACCAAAACGTTAAAGTACCCTTGTCATAACAAGGCCAAACTAAAGTTCAACAATCAATTTGAGAATCCTTGCAAGTTGTGCCAGAATTGTTGCTAGTTGTTACTCATCCAGTATCACCGTATCGATTGGTACAGCGCTACTAATTTAAAGCCAACTGAATTAGAAGTTTTGTACTCCTGACAGGTTGACACACCAGGAATGGTACCTGATTTATCACCAATTCCCAGGCCTTCGTTTCTTTCACAACACAAAAATATAAATTTTCTGGCTTGAATTATTACCACTCTTTGGATAGTTTCATTCTTGTCTTTTCATTCTAAGATAACTCTAAAAAATGCACATCAAACATATATGTAGCATTTGAGCTTCTATTACAATTCTGTAAGGACTCGATAAGAGGGCCGGATGCAATCATTAAGTTGTCTTATATCAAAAAGACATAGAAAATGGTGGAGCTCGAAGGTTTGACGTAGCAAAAACTTACAAGAAGAAAATAAACACCGTTGATCTAAAAACTTACACATAATTTTCAGATGTCGGTCTATTACAATCTGTTTAATTGCACACAAATACCAAGAAATAAGCTTCAAAATTCGTTGATTCGGAAAATGTCAAAAATTGAGATAAACTTGAGATATTCTCTCATAAAGATTTAGTAACCAAAGAAAGTTATATATTTTTTTTCCTCTAAGTCATACATAAATAGAAAAAATCCAAAAAAACCCTAAACCAACTCAAAAGGGAAACAACTAGAAAAAATCTAAAAAAATAAGAAAATCTTGAAAAACGAGTAAAAGTCGATTTAGAGGGCTTAAATAGTATTTTTTTTGGCCAAAATCACCTCTACGTCATGGCATAGCGATGAGTTTTGTTTGTTGGATCGTTCAACATCAAATTAGGCCCAAGAAGCCTCAAATTCGGGTCAATAATTTTTTTCGGCTTTTGCCACGCTCATATAGCTCCATGAATTCTAGCCCCTGTTGGTCCACATCATCCCCTCGGAAAGGAGAAAATTCACCCTTGAATTGTCTACATCATCATCGTCGAAGTATCACCACGAAACGGAATCAAATGCTTGACATTGAACACATCGACGAGTGCGAATATGACTAGGCATCTTGAGGCGATAAGCATTAGGGTTAATCTTCTCAACTATCTTTACAAGGCCAATCTTCTTTGATGCCAATTTGTCATACTCTTCTATAGAAAAATGATCCTTCGTGAGGACAACCCACATAAAGTCACCTTCTTTAAACTCGACGTAGCGACGTTTCTTGTCGTAGCTACCTTGTACTTCGAATAAGACCGAGTCAAGTTATCATGCATAGTCTTGCGAATTTCCCGTGATCTCGTCACAAAATCAACTACCTTGCCATGAATCTTGGTCTTGTTAGGTAGAGGAATTAGATCCAAAGGCCCTCGAGGGATGACAGAATACACCACCTAAAATAGATCGAATCTAGTACTCCTCTTTGCGAGCATGGTTATGAGCAAATTTAGCTTGGCATAATTTTTTATCCCAATTCATGACAGGAACACCAATAAAAAATCCCAACAAGTTTCCCAAAGACCGATTGACAACTTTAGCTTGCCCATCTATTTGTAGGTGATAGACACTACTAAAATTTAACTCGCGTATTCACCATCTTCCACAAACTATGTCAAAAATGATTGAGGAATCCCGTATCTCCGTTAGAAAAATATGTGTTAGCTCGCCCGTCATGAATTACACTCCTATCATACTACCAAGGCCTACCTAATAGTAAATGACATGCATCTATTGCAATCACATCACATCACACATCATCCTTATACTTAGAGCTAATAGAAAAAGAAACTAGAGCTCCTCGAGAAATCTTTACCTCTCTTTATTTTTTAAGCCACGCTAGCTTATAAGGCTTAGGGTACCCCTTTGTTTTGAGATTCAATTTCCGCATCGCTTCATCGGATATAATATTTTCATAACTACCAGTATCAATGATAAAATGACATACTTTGTCTTGAATTATGCAAATAGATTGAAAAATATTACTCTTTAGCCAATCATCATCAACAACTTTAAGAGTCAAGTAGGACCTCCTAATAACCAATACTATCCCCTCATTACCCATCATAAGCTACTCTTTCGAGGCATCTCTATCATCATAAACTAGATCGCCAATCAACTTTGTATCACCTTCATCATAATCTTTAACATCAATAAGAAGTGCTCTTTTTCTTACCTTTCGACACTTTAATTGTCCGTGGCTAACTTTACTATGCTTAAAGCACTTTATATTATTACTACTGCTTCTACAAAAGGTGCCCCTTTGTTTTGAGATTCAATTTCGCACTCGCTTCATCGGATTACAATATTCTCATAACTACCGGTATCAATGAAAAAATTGACATACTTTGTCTCGAATTATGCAAATAGATTGAAAAATATTACTCTTTAGCCAATCATCATCAACAACTTTAAGAGTCAAGTAGGACCTCCTAATAACCAATACTATCCTCTCATTACCCATCATAACCTCCTCTTTCGAGGCATCTCTATCATCATAAACTAGATCGCTAATCAACTTTGTATCACCTTCATCATAATCTTTAACATCAATAAGAAGTACTCTTTTTCTTGCCTTTCGACACTACGATTGTCCGTGGCTAACTTTACTATGCCCAAAGCACTTTATATTATTACCAACTGCTCTACAAATCTATCTCGTAGCTATGGTGTTCTTGCTATCTTCACCTCCTATATGGACTACACTACTACCACTAATTATGGCACTACTACTTCCCGTATTAAAAAGATTAATAAAGCTACTTCGACGTAACTACTTTTCAACTTGTAGTGCTTTCCGAAGGGTAGTAAAAAGACATATAGGGTCAAACATATTAACGAATTCCTAACTCGCTCGTTTCGGATCACCAATATATCTCACCACCAATCGATCCTCCATCTTTTGTAATTCGTTCTAAGCTTGTAATCGGTAGAACCGAATGGTATAATCATCTATTGATTAAGTCCCCTATCTAAAATCCTACAATCATTGGTACTTCATCCTCTAGAAGTTATAGGTAAGAAGGCGAGTACACATATGCTTCTTTAATTTTTCCTAAGAATTAATCTTATGTTTACTCATCCCGTTTCCGGTCGGTTTCAGCTCCTCCCACCAACTCATTGCTCTTTTCACGAATCCGATGGCTACTAATGACACATGTTTGTCCTTAAGGACCTCTTTAAACTCTAAAATCTCCTCCACCATTAATAACCGATCCAAGAGCTTTTTTACTTAGAGGTACTATAAAATTCAAGTATCTCAATCCATATACCAGTTTCTCATCTCTTACTCGTCATAATCTCTCACATAGATCCTTTATTGTCTAAGTGGAACATCTACTTCATCCTCCTCATCATCCATGATAGTATTTGGTGCATCTCGGTTATGATGGCGAGCTTGGTTCTAATGGCCTTTGCCTATGTTCATTATCAACACACCCATCTATTGCGCCAACGCTTCATCTATCGTGTCAACTGTTGTAATGAATACTCCATCCTATCATTTATCCGCTCAACTTATCGCTCTAAATGCATCACATCGGTATGCTCATAGATCTCATCCATATCCCATTATTGTTGTCTACTTGGCGGCATGGTTAGAATAGTGATAACTTGGCTTTGATACCAACTAATGTAGTAGAAACTTACGGGAAGAAAATAAACATTATTGATCCGAAAACTCACACATAAGTTTTAGTTGTCGATCTACTACAACCTATTGAATTGCATATAAATACCGATAAATTAGGCTTTAAATTTTGTTGATTCAAAGAATGCCAAAAATTGAGATAAAATTACGATACTCTCTTATAAAGTTTTATTAAACAAAGAAAGTCTGCTTTCCCTCCCTCCAAGTCATATATAAATAGGAAAAATTTAGAAAAATCTTAAACCAACTTAAAAGGGAAATAAATAGAAAAATTCAAAAAAATAAAAAAATCTCAAAAAATAGTAAAAGTCGATTTTGAGGGCCTAAACGAGTGTTTTTTGGCCAAAATCCCCCTACGTCATGGCATAGCAATGAGTTTTATTTGTTAGATTTTTTGGCATCGAATTAGGCCCGGAAACCTTAAAATTGGGTTGATATTTTTTGAGCTTCGCCATGCTCGGATCGCTCCATGAATTCCAAGCTTTGTTAGTCTTTATCAAGGTCCTTTATCTTAGTTTGTATTCCATCTTGTCATGCCGACTTGTTGAATTAAATGAGAGATAGAAAGACATCTAACAATATAAAAGATAAGGAATTGATAGAACCGTTGCTCTCTTTATAAGTCTAACTTTCTTAAAGAAATTTCATTGCTCACCAACAATCTCACAACCTTTTGAGATTAGAAGGTGCCCAATGCCATTAATGCTCGTCTAAGGCTCGTCGTGAAAGGCCCATTTTTAGCCGATGAGAATAAGGCATGATAAGTTGATAAATAGCCCGACAAAGCAAGGCTTATACAAATTAAAAAATTTCATTGCTTTCTCTCTTAATTCCCATTTAGTTCTTGGAATCTAAAGGCAAGGGTGGAGTGTTGCAAGAGTTGGGAAATGGTTGGGGAACATGATATTTTAATATCAAAATACACCAACTTAAATTTCCCTATCCATGAATCGAATACTTGTATGGAAAAGTCTCAGTTTAGGTTCCAATTAGTTAATTCTTGAAGATATTATAATATCCTCCTATTGTCTGTCTCAAGGAAATAAATTTTTTGTTTTTCATTCTTTTTAAGAAAATAATAATATCATAATTTCCCTTTGCTAAAAGATTCCCCCCTAAATTCTATCTAACAATTTAAGTTACCACTAGAAAAATGTGGAATTATAATTCCATATGAAATGCACCATCGGAATCCTTAAAGGTTTTCACAATTCCTCGACCTTGCGAATATGACATTAATTTGATGTTTGCTATGTACAAAAGTTACGTAGCATAAAAAAATGTAAGGATCATGCATCCTATGAAGGTGCAAAATAAAAAAAAATTTTCCTCCATCAAAGGCCCTAAGATCAAGCCGTTGAATCTACTAACCATACATACATGAATAGTAAGCTATAAGTAAAGAATTACCTCTTATAACACGGATCTAAAGTCCTTTTCAAAAAAGTCATCCAAGTGTCCAACCTCTTTTGATGATCCACGCAGTTCAAATATCCACAAAGAAGCACTCAAAATCGGTAGGGTGCTAGCTCCATCTTTTTTGATTCGAGTACTTCCTCTAGAAATCAATCTCATACAATTTTGTTACAATCTTAAAGGAGAAGGAAAAAATATTTCTTTCTAGGGTTTAGGAGAAAGCTATTTTCTTTTTATTTTTCTCTCTTGGCCATGTGCCCTATTTGAATTTTAGGGTTGGTCAAAACTTTGCTCTCTTTATTTTTTCTTAGCTGAATATTGCTAAGTTGTTATTAACTTGGCCGAATACTCTTTTTTTCATTTGTCTCTCTTTGCCGCACCTATCCTCCTATTTATAGGGGAGTTTCCTTGTCCTCCAAGGATAAGAAGAGGGGGACAACAAGTCCTTTTAGGACTCTAGGTTGTTAATTCCTTATCCTTCAAGGATGATGAGTTATTTTATATGTGGACTATTTGATTATTATCTTTAAAACATTTAACCTTATCCAATAAAGTTGATATTTATCTTTAAAATATTCAACCTTATCCAATAAGGTTGATGTTTATCCTCTCATTAAAATATCTTACTCGCTTTTAGTTAAACCTTAATGGGCCAAAACTATTTTAACCCAATTAATTTATTTGAACTTTTCAAATAAATATTCTTAGATTATTTTGACGAGGTCCACATTTGGAAACATTTTTCCGAAATACCCTCTAACCTAAATTAGGAAACTCCTTTCTTTTTAGGTTCTTTATTTCCAAATTTGAAACTAACTTCCAAATTAGGAAATAAATTTCTAAAATAAAAAACTTTCCATTTGAGGAAACTTCCATAATTAAGAAAAATTTCCATTTTAGGAAACTTTCTATAATTGAAAACTTTTTTCAATAGCTTTGATTCTCATTTATAATGTGAATACCGAAACTTATGCGCATGACTTAATAGGCTCCTAGATATGTTGGCAATGTATCAAGAATAAAAGACTCCTCTTTTATCTCTTGATACATAAATCAAGATTGGCCTATAATAAGGCATAATGACTACCCAATTCTCTAAGAGGATTAGCTAATCAATTCTTACCTTTCATGAGCATGGTTACCATACAATTCAGCCATCATGTCAACTTATCATAGTGTGATCTCAAACTTGGTTAGTAGTCTTGTTCGATTATGATCCTATAAGTTTTCTTTGATTCTCAAATTTCTTAGCTCTTAGAGTAAATCAACTATGCTCTATTGGTGTACTCCTACTATGGTCACAAATTTCTTGAGCGGACATTTATCAAAGTGCAATAAGATAATTCCTTTAGCATACAAGGAATGACATGCTCTATCTTAGTCATACACCTATCTCCATTGGATTCCTAGTGCACCCAACGAATCATCACGTGCAACCCATTAATGAGTCCATCAAAACGAGTGTCAAAGTGCATAAGTCCTCAAAGAAGACAACCGTGATGACTTCAAGTCTAAGGACCATTTGTACCCATCTCATATGAGATTCTCATAGACTAAAACCAGATGGGTTCTCATGGTGAGTCAAGTTCCAATGATATTTTCTCTAACATAAATCACCTAAGTGCTTGCTTTGACATCACTATACCAATAGGTGTGAGATCTCTTACTCGCTATCATATAGCATGAGCATAACACTTACAAGTCTATCCGCATATTGTCAATGTCCATTCTTGACAATGCTATGACTTGGGACATTTAATGATTTATCTCACATCTTTTGATCAATCACTATTGTAAATGCATATCATAAGGATTTCTATCTAATTCTAATGAATTTATCAACATGTAAACATAAGAATGAATAGAATGACTTCTTTATTATTATTAAAATAAATGATGCAATAATATATTAACATGAGCCCATCCAAACATGGTTGGATCTTGGACACCAACACTAACAATCTCCCACTTGCATTAGAGCCAACAAGCCACATCCCTTAATCTCGACGATCAAGTGAGGTTTAGATGTTTTAGCTGTGACAAAGGCTTCGTTTGGGGTCAACTATCTTATCGTAGTATGGTTCTTTTTTATCCTTATGTTACCACAACCCTTTTATCTCGTATAATCAAGTGATAGTGTTGTAGTACTTGCTTGGATCGTTGATGAGATCTTGGCTCCTTAGCTTGTGCTATGGATTCTTTGTTATCGATTATTAAGCTATATGACATTGGAACAAAACTTTCTTTGATTATTCCATACTAAACCTTTTAGTATCATGTCATTGTAACTACCTTGGGAGACTTCTCACATTCCAAGTGATCTATCTCTATAGATCTATACTCTTAGATTGTAGGTTTCTCTCACATGTCATCTTTTGGGAAATTTCTTTTAGATTCCTTAATCTTTTGTTTGCAACATGATAATATTTTAGTCGAGGTGTAATTTTACGTCGAATAACCATAACTTAGTAGGCTCCCACTAGCTTCTTATATATAAAAGGTTTGTTTTTGTTTTTAATGAATAATCAAACTCTTTGATTGGTTCATAAAATATGGACTTATATTCCTAAAGGCTAGCTTAAGTCTATTAATGGACTTTAGCGTCTTGCAAATATTCTTTGTATGTTCTTAGAACTATCAAGGTGTGTCAACTACATATCCTTTTTCATTTTTCTTTTATAGGAATCAATGTCTAACATTGCCATTCAAAAGTATTAGCTTCGTCATCCCTTTTAGGGCTCATATCACAATATGTCAAGACGAGAAGATCATATCCTTTTGTCTTATGATGAATTTCTTTTAAACTTATGAACTTCTTATGTTTTTGTTTGTGAGAGAGTTACAACACTTTGTAATCATTCTACTTTAGGATTCCTTTATTAAAGTGTCGATTTATGAGTCTACTTAAATCTTATTGAGTTTGAATTTTCTCCTACTATTTCTAGCATCCATAAATTTCTTCCCAAGGAATATAGTGTGCTTAGTATGGAACAACATGTTATTCCGGTAGTAAGATATTGACATCTTAATCTTACTCGTAGAATATCTCACAATCTAGCACTTTATTGATTTTAGGCTTTATTTTGTCTTTGTCAAACCCTTTGACATACACTTTATAGCCTTAAATCTTAAGAGAAGATTAATTCATTTTCTTTTCCTTCTCATATCTCATATGTGATCTATTTCAATAGATTAGAATCCTATTCTTCTCAAAGGTTATAGTAAGGAGTATTCATTCATAATTAGGGATATTAATTCGATTCATCATGGACTGATCATGTCTAACATGCCATGTCCATAGAGAATCTCATTCTCTTTTAGGTAATCTAACATTTTTGCATTTAAGTATTCACCTTCTCGATCTAATCGAGATGTTTTAAAAATCTTGCTAGTTTTTCACATGACTTTTCATGTCTAAACTTTTAAATATTTTAAATGTTTTAGACTTGTGTCTTATATCCATAACATGATCCACTATCATTAATGGTTATGTGACAATCATGTTCTCCTCTTGCTTGGGTGAATATAGGCCCATATACATCTCTATGTATAAGGTTTTTATTCATTGGTAACTCTTTCTCCTTTTTAACTAAAAGAGGATAGATGTCATTTTTTCATGGAAATAAGATTCCTTAGACATCATCAAATGATTCTAAATATCCTTTTGTATAAGTAGGTTGGATATGAGATTCTTATTTATATGACTAAGTTTTTTTCTTACTAATTAATGATTATTTAGATCATTTGAGTCTTCTAGTATTTATGTTATACATTTGGGAGTTATGTTTAAAACATATAATCATTATCAAAATATTTCTATAAAAATTCATCCTTAAAAATAACTATTATTCTTAAAAATGAAATACTTATTCAAAACAAGAAATGGAAATAAGATCCTTTTAGTCTCTACTAAAATAATAATGATTGAGTCGTAGCACATCCCAATATTGTAGTGCTAGCTCATAAATACCTATAAATAATGGTCTAACTTTTTGATCCATTATTGTTATGTAGATATTCTCCATTGAAGCTATCTTTCTTCCTTTTCTAAGCTCCTATACATTTCAAAAATATAAGCATGACATTTAGTATCATATACTCATGAGGTGAAATTTAGAAATAAAAGGATTAGCTTTAATAACATAAATACTTGAGGTGATGGTAGAATTCTTCTTTTGCACCCCTTCTAAGTACTCTTTGGAGTTACACTTCAAAGCCCTTTCTTGTTGCAATGAAAACAAACTACATCCTTTGGGCTATTCCGAGCCTCGACCTTTTTCATTCCTCTAAGTAGGTGCAGTTGAAGACTTCTTCTTCTTTTTGGGCTTTTCCTTGCCCTTTATCGTGCCTTTTTCCTTATTAAATAGAAGTACGAGCTTTTGTTCTTGTTAATTTTGGGTCGAGCCTCATTTAGCATGGATAATAACTCTCCAAGAGTCTTTTGCATATGCATTATGTTAAAGTTCATGCTGAACTGTCTAAAGCTATTGGGTAATGGTTGCAATACTAGGTCAATGGATAATTCGAGTATTCATTCCAACTTCAAGTTCGACCAATCGATCAATATAGCCTATTATTTTAGTGATATGCTTTTCGACATTATATCCCTCATCCATTCTAGCCTAAAGAGCTTCCTTGCTATCTCATAACGTTCATGCCTAGTATTCTCCTCAAATAAGCTCTTAAGCTTTGCTATGAGTCAAAAGCTTTAAAGCTTCGTATTGGTGCTTATGCTCCAACGTCATAACAACAAACATGATGCTCTAAGCGAGTGATTGCATCATCTCTATGTTTGATCCATACTTCATGAGCTTTAGCTTGAATCGGAGGAGGCTTATCCGGAAGAGCTTTCTCTATCATGTAGAGAATTTTCTCATGTTGGAGGACTATTCTCAAATTCATTTCCCCGTCGAGGAAGTTTATGCCATTACTTCCATCAATGATCAATTGTATCGATGTGTTAGTAGTTATACTATGCAATCTGATAGGATAGAAAAGCGTACGATTTGGTTAATTAAATTGTATAAAATTAAACAAAGCATAAATAAAAGAAATAAAATCTATATTCGCTCCTACTATTTTCTTCAAGTTCTATAATCTTCAATATAATGCTCAAGAAATCTTTTTGATTTAGTTTCCTAATGGGTTAAGATCTCATCCTTTGACATGCATCAACCTTGAATTATCTCAATAAGTCATACATGAAGGATTAGGTAGGTAACTCCTAATCAATTACATCTAATGTAATTCCTAATTCCATTGGTATGATAACTCTTTGTCTTTATTACATCTTATGTGAATACCAATCATTGCTTATAAGTTTATTAGACCTTGAGCTATCTTAAAAAACCTAACAACTCATTTAAGTTAGACCCAACAATCGAAGACATCGTATGACCCATGATTTGTTTCCCTCGATGAAGAAGTGACCTTGAGTTATCTCAATAAGCCAACAACGACCAAGAGAGTTCCCACCTCATAACTTTGGGAAGCAATTAACTTAATATTTTATTTGAAAGATTTAATATGGTTGTTCTCATCCTAACATGCATACTAAAAAATAATCACATTATTCTTAAAGATGTATATTAACATTGATCTCATCACATTCATACATCTCATGCATGACTCAAGGATCGATGAATGGTAATGAATTTCTAGTATTAGCCCTTTTGAGCCACAAAAGACTAGTGGGTCAATTCCTAGGTGAAAAATTATTACAAATTCTTCATGAATGTCTTCATTCCTTGGCATCTTCCCCTTGTATCTATTCTAATTCCTATCTTCTACTTTTACATTTATTCGAAAAAAAACCTCGAGTTACATTCAAGGAAAGTAGAAACATCTAGAAAAGAAAGTTGGCTTATATCGATTATATATATTACGTATACCTAGTTTGATCCCACTCTTCTAAAGAAACCATGTTCTCTTGAATCTCATTTTTTGTAAACCCTTATCTTCCTTTTATTTAATTTAGTAGTATCCCATATGGATACAATCAATCTAAATGGTCAAATTCCTTAGTCTAAATCATTACATAGAAATATAAGTCTTTAGTTGATCTAAGTTCATGTAATTTATTCTTTATTAATATTTAAGATGAGAAGAGAAGTACAATAGAGTAATAGAGAAGACAGGACACGCGAGTCCTATTTATCTAAAAAAAATAACAAGTATTCATTCATAAAACTAGGTCGACTCATTGTACCATTCACCCATGCTTCAATCACATTGATATATGGCATACTAATGAAACAATTTCATTCATAAAACGATTATAAATCTATGGTTTGGTCATTTTATAAATTTATCAAATTTTTTCTACTTTTTAATTTTAAAAACTTTTGGGTCTTGGGCCCACTTGGGCCCATAGTCTTTTGGGCCTTTAGTGGTTCATGGGTTTTGAAGCCCAAGCCTTAGGTTTGCGTGCATGTGCATGTTAGCCCATGACTACCGGCCTAGAGCAAAAGCACCAAGCTAGTGGCCTCACTGCGTTGCCCGCGCGCCTAATGTGCGAGTTGGTAGGCCATTGTCGCAAGCCTAACGTACGGCTAGCAAGCTAGTAGGCTCGGCATGTAGTATCCGGCGCGCGCATGAATTGTGCATTGCCTAGCCCAAAATTTCAGTTCCATATTTATATAAAACATCAAAGACACAAGATTTATAATCGGACATAGTTAATTCATGTAGTTAATCACAATTAACCAATCACACAATTAAAGATTCAACGGAGGCTTCGATACCAATTATAAGGATCATGCATCCTATGGAGATGCGGAATACATAAAAATTTTCCTCTATCTAAGGCCTTAAGATCAAAGCATTGAATCTACTGACCATACATACATGAATAATAAGTTATAAGTAAAGAATTACCTCTTGTAGCATAGATCTAAAGTCCTTTTCGGAAAAGTCGTCCAAGTGTTCGACCTCTATTGATGATCCATGTAGTCCAAGTATCCATAAAGAAGCACTCAAAATCGGTGGGGTGCTAGCTCCACCTTTTTTAATTTAGTATTTCCTTTCGAAATCAATTTTGGGTAATTTTGCGACAACCTTAAAGGAGAATGAAAGAGTATTTCTTGCTAGAGTTTACAAGAAAACTATTTTCTCATGATTTTTCTCTCTTGGTCATGTGCTCTATTTGATTTTTAAGGTCAGGCTAAAGCTTTGCTCCCTTTATTTTTTTCTTTACCGAATATTGCTATGTTGTTATTAACTTGGCTGAATACTCTTTTTTTTTCATTCATCTCTCCATCCCATACCTCTCCTCTTATTTATTAGGAGAGAGTTCCTTATTCTTTAAGGACAAGAAGAGGGCGACCACAAGTCCTTTTAGGACTCTAGGTTGTTACTTCCTTATCTCTCAAGGATGATGAGTTATTTTATATATGGACTATTTGAGTATTATCTTTAAAACATTCAACTTTATCCAATAAAGTTGATGTTTTTCTTTAAAACATTTATCCTTATCCAATAAGATTGATGTTTATCCTCTCATCAAAATATCTTAAGGCTTTTAATTAAACCTTAATGGGTCAAAACTATTTTAGCTCAATTAATTTATTTGGACTATCTAAATAAATATTCTTAGATTATTTTGGTGGGGTTCACATTAGAAAACATTTTTCTAAATACCCTTTAACCTAAATTAGGAAACTCATTTCCTTTTAGGTTCTTTATTTTCAAATTTGGAACTAACTTCCAAATTAGGAAATCGATTCTTAAAATAGGAAACTTTCCATTTTATGAAACCTCCATAATTTCTATAATTGAAAACTTTTTCCAATATATTTGCATCTCATTTATAATGTGAATCTTAAATTATATGTGACTTAATAGGCTCCTAAATATGTTGGCAATGTATCAAGAATAAAACACTCATCTTTTATCTCTTGATACATAAATCAAGACCGACTTCTAGTAAGGCATCATGACTATCCAATTCTCTAGGAGGATTAGTTAATCCATTATTACCTTTCACGAGCATGGTTACCATACAATTCGAGTCCTCATGTCAACTTATCACGAGTGTAATCTCGAACTTGGTTATTATTCTTGTTCGATTATGATCCCATAAGTTTTTTTCGATTCCTAAATGTCTTAACTCTTAGAGTAAACCAACTATGCTCCATTGGTGTACTCCTATTGTGGTCACATATTTCTTGAGCGGACATTTATCGAAGTGCAATGTGATAACTCTTTTAGCATACAAGGAATGACATGTCTTATCTTACTCATATACCTATCTTCATTGGATTCTTATTGCACCCAACAAATTGCCCATGTGTAACTCATTAATGGATCCATCGAAACGAGTGTTAAAGTACATAAGTCCTCCAATGAGACAGCCATGATGACTTCAAGTCTAAGGACCATTTCGTATGAAATTCTCATAGACTAAAACTAAATGGGTACTTATGGCGAATCAAGTTCCAATGATATGTTCTCTAACATAAATCACCTAAGAGCTTGCTTTGGCATCACCATGCCAATAGGTGTGAGATCTCCTACTCGCTATCATATAGCATGAGCATAGCACTTACAAGTTTATTCGCATAGCACTCATAAGTTTATTCGCATAGCACTCACAAGTCTATTCGTATATTATCAATGTCCATTTTTGACAATACTACGACTTGGACATTTAATGATATCATTTATGTGCATTAGTGTTTGTCTCACATCTTTCGATCAATCATTATTGCAAATGCATATCATAAGGACTTCTATCTAATTCTAATGAATTTATCAACATTTAAATATAAGAATTAATAGAATGATTTCTTTACTATTATTAAAATAAATCATGCAATAATATATTAACATGAGTCCATCTAAACATGGTTGGATCTTGGACATCAACAAGTAACAAAAAGTACGATACAAGGAATGGATATGGAATGGAGGGGTGGAAGAGGAAAGAACAAATGAAGACAAAGACATGGACGAGAGAGATAAAGAGTTTAAAGAACTTAATTGAATGAGAGAGAATGAAACTTACAAGTAGTTGAATATTATGGGTTAATTGTCATCGGGGATAAGTTATTATGCTTAGGCTAGGGTCTTTTAGTAACTTGAACTTAGTTATTGGGTTTAATCATGGTAGGCTCATTAGTAGTATGATTTATTGTTGTTAGTATAAAAAATGAACCTAATGGAGAATGAGAATAATATACGGTTATAATAAATTTTATCTCTATCTCTCCTTCTTCTTCTCTCATTCTCTCATTCTTTTCTCTCTCTATTCTTTATCTTCTTCTTATATCCTTTTCCTTATATCTACCGGTATCAAAGCCATTGGTTCTTAAACCTTACCACCATGGCCAAGAATGCAAAGCTTGATGAATTGAACAAACTGGAGGAAGCTTTTAAGATGCTAGCTCTGGGACACCACTGAAAAAAATGGAGACAATGGTCTAAGGGTTAAGAAACCATTAAGATAAGTGGGAGCAAGTTCATAAACAACAAGAAGAACGATTTGTATAGATAAAAAACCCGTTATCCACACTATTGACATCTTTTTCTCATCATCCTCCACCTTTCAACCTTACTAACCTACACCTACTAGACCCAAACACTCCATCATCCTCAAACCCTATTTTACTAACACCTACAACCACCATGATTTCTCTCCTTTCATAGCCTTTCAACCAAACACATTTCAAACCTCTTCACCAAAATTTAGCTCCCGAGTTCAACCATTACTACAAACTTGAGAAATTAAAAGGGATTTCCATTATTTGATGGTGACAACATCAACAAATGGTTGTTTAAATGCAATTAGTTCTTTGAAATAGAACCTATTGATGATTATGAGAAGGTTCGGTATGCCTCATACTTTTTGGATGGCAAGGCATTATACCGGTAGTAGGCTTATACCTAAAGTTTAGGAAGGAAACTACCATGGGAGGAGTATATAACCGCAATGACAAGTAGATTCGAAGCCAAGTTAGATTCACTAGGTCATCTAAAAAATCTAACTCAAGTTTCTAATTTAGAATCATACATATATGATTTTGACATCTTATGGAATAAGGCTACCATAAATGAACAACAAGCATTGTGTATGTTTTTGGTAGGTTTGAAGGAAGATGTTTAGGGTCTAGTCTCCATGTTTGAACAACAAATACCAACTAGAGCCTATGATTTTCTTCGAAAATAAGACACCACAAACACCTACCTCAAAATACACCAATAAAAAACACTACCCACTTACCAAACCAAACTCTAGTCATAATTCAACAAATTTAACCAAACACCTAGACCTACATATAACCCATCTAACACCAATACATTTCTCCTATAAAACCTAAAAACCAACACATATAACTAGAATATGAAGTCATACCGACTCTAACTAGTAAGGAGTTCGAGAAAAAAGGATAAAAACCTAGTGTTTCTAATGTGATGATACCTACGTACCGGAGCATAGACATAGGTAGAAAAAAATCTACTCTATTTAGATAGAAAATGAAGAGGTAGAAGAGTTGGAAGAGATAGATGAGCACTAACCTATTGAGGAAAACAAAGAGGAACTCAACCCACACATCTCTGTCAATGCCTTAGAGGTCGAAGTGGGTTTAGAACCCTTAAAATAGTAGGGCATAAGAACACCAATACACTATATATCCTTTTGGACTCTAAGTCTACTCACAACTTCTTGAACCTAGCTACAACTAATAAGTTAAAATGTGGGCTGACACCTATCAAGCCTCTAGCTATGGGGCTTGCAAATGGTAATACAATAATGTGCATTTCAATTTGTAAAGGATTTGAGTGGGTTATGCATGGGGCTCTATTCCATGCGGATGTGTTGGTAATGGAGCTTTATAACGGTTACATGGTTTTAGGGGTATAATGATTGTCACAACTTAAGAATATAGTGTCTAATTATTAGGAGATGTGGATGAGGTTTACAATATAAGAAAAGGAAATAAAATTGGTTGGTCTCCCTAATGCTAGGCAACAAACCATTTTTAATTCCTAGATGTAGAAGTTATTAGAGTAATCTACTCAAGCGATACAAGCATATCTCTATAGCATTGTACCACTTGAGCTTGCTCAATAAAAAAAAGACAAGGACCCCATGGTTTGTCCCTCTATTGCTACTTTTCTAGCTATATTTGACATAGTGTTTTCTAAGCCTAGAACCATACCATTAATAGATCCCATGATCATAGGATCCCTTTATGTGAAGGAGTACAACCTATTAACAAAAGGTCATATCATTATTCAAGTCCATAAAAAGATGTGCTAGAACAAATGGTAGAAGAGATACTTACTACATGCATTATTTAGCATATTGTAAGTCCTTTTGCTTCTCCAAGTGGTCCCGATCAAGAAGAAAGATGGGTCATAGAGGTCTGCGTGTTAACTATAAGGCTTTAAATAGCATCACAATTAAAGATAAGTTTTCTATCCCTCTTATTGATGAATAGCTAGAAGAATTATATGGGGGTAATATCTATTCCAAGATTGACCTAAGGTCAAGGTACCACCTAATTAGGATGTAACCTTTTGACATAACTAAAACGACCTTTAAAATCCATAACGACCACTATGAGTTCTTGGTGATGCCTTTTGGCCTTACTAATGTGCTACCACCTTTCAAAGCCTAATGAACGAAATATTCAGACCACACTTGAGAAAGTTTGTGTTGGTCTTTTTTGATGACATTTTAATAAATAAGTAGCACCATAGAGGATCACTTGACTTAACTAAAGGCAATTTTGACCCTACTTCAACAACATAGACTCGTTTGCTAAGCTTAGTAAATATGTTTTTAGAAGTGCTAAGGTTAAGTATTTATGATAATATATCTCTAATCAATATGTCTCTACTGATCCCAAGAAGATCCAAACTATGGTTAATCGGCTAATCCACTAGGCATCTAAAGCAATTGAGAGGAATTTTGGGTTTGATGGATATTACGGAAGGTTTATTAAGGGATATAGAGTACTTAGCAAACCATAGATATACTTGCTAAGGAAGGATAACTTCTTATAGATTGACGAAGTTATAAAGCCTTTAATAAACTCAAGAAGGCTATGGCTACTACACTAGTGTTAGCCTTACTGGACCTTATAAAGGAATTTACTATGAGAGTCATGCTTCAAATCTAGAAATCTAGGAATTGGGATAGCTCTTGCAAAAGAGGGTCATCCTATTACCTATATCGATAAGGCTCTATCTCCTAGACACCAAGCCCTTTCAGCCTATGAGAGGGAAATGTTGGCAATTATGTATATAGTCAAACGAGTGAAGGCATTATCTAGACTCTAGACATTTTAAAATAAAAGCCGACCATTAGTTTGAAGTACCTACTAGATTAGAAACTCTCCACTACTAGTCCATACAATTAGTTAGCCAAGTCTGCTTAGGTTTGACTATGAAATATTATATAAGAATGGTAAGGAGAATGTGGTAGCCAATGCACTATCTAGGATGCCTTATACCGAAGTCCTATCCATGGGCATCTCTACTTTTTCCTCCGATTTACTACCGAGGGTAAGATAATCTTGGGTCGTTAATTTCAAGATTTAGGCACTATTGACGGAGTTGATTAAGAACCTTATGTCTCATCCTAACTACAAGTGATAGAATAATATCGTCACATGAAAAGACAAATTAGTGGCGGGAGATGATGCATAATTGAAGGCTCACTCACATCTTGGGTCCGTTCCACAACACTACCCTAGGATGTCACTCAATGATGACAATAACAACTAAAAAGCTAGGGGGTTTTCTACTAAAAAGGGTAGTAAAGAGACATCGGATAATACATAAGAAATCGCTCGGTTCGTAAAGTAAACAAAGCAAAATTAGTGGTGACCCTTGGCTTTCCGACCTTTCTCTAGACCCCAAGAGGTTTTCATAGACATTTGTGTGGACTTCATAAAAAGACTCCTAAAGTCTAAAGAAAAAATAATATTGTTTGTAGTTGTCGACCTTCTAACAAAGTATGCTTATTTTATGAGCCTCCTTCATCCCTACACTACCTATATGGTGGCATAGCTATTTGTAGACCAAATGTTTAAACTCTATGGGCTAACGAGCTCCATTGTTAATGACAGAGACCTTATCTTTCTCAATGCCTTCTTGAAAGAACTATTTTCTCTCTACCACACTTAATATGATGGGAAAATAGAGGTAGTCAATAGATATCTCGAAACATATGTAAGATAAATGGCAGGAGATACACTTATAGAATGGTCAAAGTGCCTTCCTTTGGCCGAATGGTTGTACAACACCAATTTCCACTTCTTTATAAGGTTCATAAATTGAGTATGTGGACTCCTATCTTACATCCCGAGAACCATGCTTCAATAACTCCGAGTACAATCTCTAGAGAGCCTAGAACGACATGGTCCAAATTGCTAGTAAACATAAAAAAGATTGCCAATTTGAGGTAGGAGATTGGGTGTTCTTGAAATTACAACCCTATAGACAACACTCAATCATTAAAAGGTTGTTTCATAAGCTACCTTCTAAATACTACAATCCTTTCATGGCAGAAGAAAGGGTAGGACGAGTTGCTTATCGATTAAAGTTACCTTCTTCGGCTTCGATTCACCTAGTGTTTCACATTTCCCTTTTAAAGAAATCGATTGGGTCTTCTCATGCAATAAAAAAACTCTTTGATCTACACCCAAGCTCTCCTCCTCAATCATTAGTAGTGCTTGATAAAAATATTATCAAAAAGAGGAACAAAAAAGCTGTTCAGTGGTTGATCCACTAGTGTGACCTTTCCCTAGCAGATGCTAGCTGGGAGTTTATAGAAGAGATCGTTAAATGATTACCATCATTCTCCCTTGAGGATAAGGACAATTTGAAGGAGAGTGCATTGATACAAAGAATGGATATGGAATGGGATGGGGACTGGAAAATGAAAAGGCTTGGAAGAAGAAAGAACACGGGAAGACAAAGAAGAGGACAGAAAAAATGAAGAGGATAAGGAACTTAATTGAATGGGGGAGAATGAAACTCACGAGTAGCTGGATATTATGGGTTAATTATCATTGGGCCGAATTATTATGCTTGGGCCAGGATTCTTAGTAACTTAAATTTAGTTATTGAGTTTAATTATTGTAGGTCGTTAGTAGTATCTTTCATTGTAGTTAAGATAAAGAATGAATAAAATGGAGAATGAGAATAGTATAGAGTTATAACAAATTTTATCTCTATCTCTGTTTCTTCATCTCTCGTTCTCTATCTATATTTCTCTATCTATTCATCATCTTCTTCCTTTATCCTTTTCCTTGTATCAAAGTAGAGCTGATTGTATACTGCTACTACATCAATAAACTCGTCGATAGAGGTCTTCAAAAAATAGTCATAGTATCCTGAAGAGGCTGGAATAACAAACCCCAGAGTAGAAATCAAATACATGTGAGATATGCAAACTCACTTTGAAGGGAAAAGTGCAAGTTTCATTAAAAGAAAGTCATTTTCCAAACCAGCTAGGGTTCAATTCAGCCATGTTTAATCTACTTGCTGGACTTTAAGCAAGCATTAAAATTGCCATAATGGAAAAGAGAGAGAGAAAGATGATGATGAAAACAAAAAATGAAACATTGGAAATCAGTATAGAGAAAATTAATGAAGGAATATCAACAATTCAATCTTTAAGCACCAAAATACCAGAGAAAAAAATATTCTTTAACCAGCTACCAATACTATAATATATTGAAAAATTATATGCAGTACGATCGAAATGAGAGAAAAAAAAAAAACAGTGGAAACTAGCTCTAAAAAGTTTTAAGCAGTTCAGTTGTCTTGTTTTATTTATGGCTGAGACAAACATCCTAGCTATCACCCTGAGCTAGAAAATTCAACTTGAAGCTTCAGCAATCACTTCATTAGTCGTCGTCTTCCTCTGATTCCAACTATGGGTTCCACAATTCATTTATCTTTAACTTTATCACTTCATATATGTATTTCTGATCCTTTGGCCCCAAAATACATCCATACTCTGCCTTCAATTCATCAACCCTTGATGCTATACTTTCTAGCTCTTTCTCACATTCCTTGAGATCATCTTTGAGTAGAGATAGTAAGTCCTTGACAAACAGCTCTTGATCTGGTTCTTCTTCACACAATAGAATATTTTCCAAACACAGAATTGGATCCAAAAATTAGGGAATGAGTTGATGAACTTGATTGTATTCAATTAAGTGTTTTCTCAGTTCACTGCGATGAAATTCATCATCCTCATCAGTATCTGAGGACTCTTCAAGAGTGTCCACCTCCTTTAACTTTTCAAACTTTTTTGCTTCTTCATCAATGAATTCCAGTAGAAGCATGATTCTGTGAATTACCTTCGAATCCTCATCCTTACATTGATATTTTAGCGAATTAAGGAATCTTTGAAACATTGTGTCCACTAAGTCAATCTTTGGCAATGAAAACATGAGATTAACAAGCAAATGAGAAAGCTCAGCTGCCAGTTTAACTACTTTAGCCTTGATTTCTTTGACAGTGTCCCAATCTTCATATAATTGAACATGTCCCCTTAACCATTCCATGAAACTCGTTTTTGGTGGATTTTGATTTTTCTCAGCTTTATTCATCAACTTCACATCATCTTCTTCATTCTTGAGTTGGTAACTTTCATCTTCACTTCCACATTCGACGTCAAATTTTCGCATTTCTTCTTCCAATCCTTTCATATTAGTCAAAATATCTCTAGAACCATCAGAACCTTGTAGCTCAAGATCGTTAGAGGAAATATCTTCTTTCCATTCAAGGAGAGCCTTCTTCTTCTTCATAACAAAACCTTCTTCACTCCCTTTTTCTTGTCCCTGTTCTGTATTTTTTGCGTCACTCTCAGAAGTTTGTAACAGTTCTTTAAATTCTGGATCAGACTCTTCAATATTATCAGCACTAAGAAACCCTTTTTCCTCAGAATCATCTTCCTTTGACTCTTCTTCTGTTTCTGCTTCAATATCTCCACTGTAACCGGTCAATGTCAGCTCTCCTCCTTCACCACTCTCCAATTCAGCCAACCCTTTATTCCTACTATCTTTTCCTTCTTCGGATCCATACTGAGTAGAAAATGCCAAGCTTTTAATCCCACAATAAAACTCACTGGATTCCTGAGCAGAATCAATCTTTGTGCTATTTGCTTCAAGATTGTCTCTTTCGTCTTGAACAGAACGTGCCTTTGACCTAGTAGTCCTTCTCTTTACAGCATCTTGGTTGCTTTTCCTGATTACATTGTAAAGATTCAGCTATGTAGTTGGAGCCTCGATTTTACCGAGGAACCATTGTTGCTGAGAATAATATATCTTTGACTCTTTGCTATCTTTTTTGTTGAATTCATCAATCTGATCAATATTCTTTGTGGTTTCAGCTTCAAGGTTGGATGTTTTATAAGATTTAGTAAGATCACTTGTAATTCGACCTTTTTCAGACACTGCTGATTCCTTAGCATAATGGGCTCCCTTCAAAATTGGTTCCTTCGATTCGTCCTTAAGATTATGGTTGTCACTACACCCTATCAATTTTGGAGCCACACCTAAACTAACCACGACACATTCTATTTATTCAGAAGCATTGCCATCACTACTTCCTCGATTAGGAAACTAACCGCTCTTTCTTTAGGAAATATACTTCCCAATTTCAACGAGAACATTCCTTTTTCCTAAACCAGAAAATATCAGCTCATTCATTCTTATTTAGGACATATAAACACCCCATGCAATTATCAATCTAAACTAAACCAACTCATCAATTTAAGCCACAATTCAACATAACTATCATAACTCTCATCTCACTACTAAATCTGTCTTCCCCATATAAAATTACTTGTAAATATTGATCTACTTTTTTTTTTTTTTCCAGAATTTAATAAAAAAAAATTTAGTAGACTAGATTCAGAATCTGTGCTTTCTCATTGCCAGAGAGGTGTTCACTGATCACTTACTACATTATGCTTTGTTCCCATTGAATTTTATTAGAATTGAAAGTTGTAAACGCGTGAGCACCATAATGACTAAGATCATCTCATGGAAACAAGTTTCCTTTACAACACTTGCAAGTTTAGTTCCAACTAGAAAAATCCAAATGTCACCTTTTTTTTTCAGTATCCTGACACTAAAGTAGGAGAAATAATAGGATCGAGCTTGAAAGAGAAGACTGCATTGCACGATGCCATGTCTCCAATACAAAAGAGTCGAGAAAGGGCTAAGACTGCAAACATCCTGACACCGATAACTTAAGATTCTATAGGACAACCTATTGACATAGTGGAAACTCACTAATTAAAAGAAAAATAATACCATTGATCTAGATTCTGGAACATCCCGACACCGATAACTTATGGTTCTATAGGACAACCTATTGACGTAGTGGAAACTCACTAAAAGAAAAATAATACCGTTGATCTAGGTTCTGGATGCTAGTATACTATAACCTATTGAATTGCATACAAATACTAGAAAATATGCTTCAATTTTATTGACTCACAAAATGTCAAAAATTGGGATAACATTGAAATACTCTCTCCCGAAACTTTAGTAGCCAATAAAAGTGAGGTTTTTCTTCCTCAAAGTCATACATAAATAGTAAATTTAGATCAAAACCCTAAAACAATTCAAAAAGGAACAAATGCTAAAAATCCAAAAAATTGGGAAACAAAATTTGGAAAACAAGTAAATGTCAATTTTGAGGGCTTAAATTATGGTTTTTTTTTTTTTTTCAAAATCATCCCTACCTCATAGGCAAAGCCTATGAATTTTGATCGTTGACCCATTTAGCATTGAACCGAGTAAAAAAAACTTTAAAATTAGGTTGACAATTTTTGTTCAGTTTTTGTCGTGCTTATAATATTCAATGAATTCTAAGGTCTCGTTGGTCCGCATCATCTATCAATTACTCGAAATCAGCAGCAACACATAGGATGTTGTAGTAGAATGGACATCACCAAATTAAAGAAAATAGGGAATCATCAGGAAGCATCACAACAACATAAAAACGAACAATCAATAGCGAAATACCATAGCCTTTGTAGCATCAGTGCAATCTGGACGTCAAAATGACCAGTAGTAGGAACTAGAAATAGAACCGAGTCGAACCCACTTAGCATGACAAAAAATGATAATTATGGAGGAACGTAGAGAAACAACCCAACCATCACCACATATAAGCTCCAGCAGCCGAACGAGACTTTAGAAAATAAATAAAAATGTGAATTATTTTCATTATGTATTTTCACCACATATGAGCTCTTTTAGAAATTTGAATAACACTTTAGAGGTGTTGGAGAGGGATATTAATGCTATGGAGTTGGTGAGTGAAACTAGAAGCCTTACTTCAACGGAACGGGACACTCTTAAAGGCTACAAAGAAAGATTATGGAACAGTAGTAGAAAACTGAAGTCTTTATGGCGACAAAATGTTTGGGCCGTTTGTGTCACTTGGGCGATAGAAATACCAAAACTTTCAACTCGAAAGCTTCTGTCAGAGTAGAAGGAATTATATTTCTAGAATTATGATTGTTTATCGACCCTTGCGGAGTCCATCAGACATTAAATCAGAACTAGTGAATTTTTGTAATACCTGAGACTTTGAGACATTCCTATGCATGTGTGCGTTCATTTTAGCTTAGAACGTTATTATGCATTTGTGTGATATTATGCTTGCGTTTGTACTTGTATCATGCTTTATTTTTACTTAGATGATTATACTTTGTCTTGGTACTAGTGATTGTTTGACTTTCTATGTTGTTAAGTGCTATAAGTGTGTGGGAGACTTAAGGACTTTAGTGTGACAATTAAAAGAATGAGGGCTTAGGTGAATTAAGTGACCAAGTAGAGTGACTAGTATGTTAAGTTGTGCAAACTTGGAGGACATAGAGATATAGTATAATTAAATGTTCCATATATGTTATAACTTAAAAATAAGCTTGGTTAGTTACTTATACATTTGTATTAATTTAGAAAAAATATCTAAGTATAAGAATAGTTAACAACCAAGTATAAGTATTCTTTAATTCAATTGATAATTCTAAGCTTCCTAGAAACTTCTTAAGGTTTTGCCAAGAAAGAGGAAAAAAAGAGAGAGGGAGAGTAACATTTTAGCTTTGAAAAACATAGAAACAATAAGGAAAGAAATTATTGCTTGGGAGACCAATCTTGGCCGAGAGGAAGAGAAAAGGAATTTTGCTAAAAGTAAGAGAGAAAGTTTAGGTAGTTTGGTCAAAAGCTACAACAAAAGGAATAACGGTGGAATTTTAAAGAGCTTCTAGTGTATTTTCAACTCTAATTAAACCTAAGGTAAGTGTAGCCCCAACTACACCACAAGATATGATGTAACGAGTTTGATTAATGGTTGAGCATAAGTGTTTTAGGATGGATATGTTTGGATGTTCAATTGAACTTGTGTTATGACTTGCTTGATGTTTGTGCTATGAGTGATGATGTCCTTAAATGATGATTTGTTGATATAATATCATCTCAATTATATCATAAGACTTGAAAGTTATTGAATTTTTATGCTTAAATGCTTAATTGAGAAATTGTTTACTTGTGATGATGCTTTTAGGATCGACCAAGTGTCTGTTAGAGGCTAAATGATTTATATCCTTGTGTTGGTTGGTAATTGAACACTTATGGGGTTATTTAGATATGTATTCATGTGATTATTGGTTGAATAAACATTAGAGAGGTGTTAATTAAATGGTTGAACATTGGACATGTCCATTGATGATTTCGGTTTGGTGTGGTGTTTATGTCACTTGGTTAGGCATTCTAATAATCATTGATTGATGAAATACTTGTGATCTTAATTGATGATTTTAGATTATATAGTTAATTGAAGTTAATTGGTTAAGTATTTAGGTGTTTAATTGTTGATGGGATTACTTGTGAAGGCATGGTATGTTTCGACTATGTATTGAATTCATGCTATATGTTTTGGTTATTTATGATTGATTTAGAATTCATGTTCCTTGTGAATGGTTTTAACCTAATAATTTGTTAATGCTACTTGGCTTATGTTCATGCAATTGCTTGAGAAATACATTAGGTAAATGTCATGAAAATATTGTAGCATGATTTCAAGTATTCAAAGTCATGTTCCTGTTTTCAAGAAAGGCTTGCAAAGGGAATGATCTAGTGTATATTCTTTACAAGACATATTCAAAATAACATACAAATGGAATGATCTAGTTTATACTCTTTGTATGTTTCAAAGAGGACATGCCAAGGAAATGTTCGGTGAATACTCTTAGTATGTTCAAAGAGGGCAAGATGGCATACAAAACGAATGATCCGGTGTATAATATTTGTATGTACAATGAGGCATCCTAAAAGAATAATTTGGAGTATACTCTTGGTGTGTTCAAAGATGGTTTACAAAGAAAATGATCCGGTGTATACTCGGAAAATATATTTTAGTGTCATGAAAATGAATTTACTTGTATTCATAAATGGTTACACTTATTGAGTTTTAGCTCACGATTTGTCTTATAGTGTGGATAATTAAGATGATGAGGATATTGCTGGAAGGAATTGAGTTTTCCAAAATATTTACTAAATATGTAGATTTAAAGTTAAAGATTGAGCACTACCTAGGTTCGGTCACTTTATGCTTTATGATGGCCATTTTGGTTAGTAAACTTCATGCCACATTTGGATGATTAGTTATGTTAATGGATAGTTATGTGAATGTATAAATATGTTTTGATAATTAATCAAATGGTTTTATGTTATAAAATAATGAAATGGTTTTATGCTCATGAATCTTGAATCGGCTTTCAATTGTGATGTTTTAATATGTTAAACTAAAGGGAAATGAAATTGAGTTGGTTTTTAATGTGAAATTATGCAATGGTTTAAAGTTTTATGAAACTTGAATTGGTTCACATGGTAATAATAATTCAGTTTTAAATATGCTAAACATTAAACTTTAAACTTAAGGTTTTTCTTTACACAATGCAATTTATATATAAAGTAGAGGACATGAGGCTTAGTGTCTCGCATTCATTGCACTACAAATGTGTGGAAATTCCGTTAGCATTCTTGACCTCCTTTAGGTTGGGGTGTTACACAAGTGGTGTCAAAGCAATTGATACGGTGGACTTAAATAGTATATGCAAACTCAAGCTCCAACATTGTAATTAATAAGCAAGTGTTTAAGTTTGTTGAATGTGTACATTTGATTATTGGTAGTAAGTGTGCGTGTTAAATGCATGTTATGTTTATTTGGGGAATTACATGAATATGTTTGGTATTTGGTATTGGCTACATTATGTGAATATGTTTGAGTAGTAATCTATACATCATGTCATTTGTATGAATGTGTGGAAATAAAGATAGTATGCCGAAGAAAAATCATAATGATGTAGGGATAAGTAGGAGGGCTCCTAACCAAGGGGAAAGCAATGAGTTTACCGAGTAATGATGTTTCAATCGAGCAAATGTTTGGGCTGTTACAATAGCAACAAGAAATGATACAACAATAGTAGTAAAGGCATGATGAACTAATGAGGATGCCGATGACTATACAGCGAGCAACAAGTGGTAGCAATACCATCATAAAATGCTGAACGATTGAACGAATTTTGAAAGTTTAATCCGAAAGAGTTTTTAGGCAATCTTGTAACACCCCCGACCTAAAACCTAAATAGGTCGAGGATATTACCAGCATTGACTTATATTCAGAGTGTAATAAATGCAAGCCAATAAGCCTCCTCCCTTAACATTTTTAATTTATTAGCAAAGTAGGCAATTCTCGTATGGGGTTCCTAATAAATATAGAATAATAGGTCCACATTAAATAAAACTTAGGTATAAACTTTTTTTAAAAATTTAACTAACATCAATTAATATTCCTACACTATGTATAGAAATATTAAATACCATATTTTGGTTAAAAATACATATCCTTGAAATCTAAAGCAATCATTTTAATAAAATAACTTAGATTAAATTAAAATGAATCATGTCTCTTATTTTTCTTAAATTTCTTTTAGAAATTCATATAAAAATTAGTTTAGGATTATTTCATTTCCACATATTCCATACAATATAGTAAGATTATTTGATATGTTGATTTTATTTCAAAAATAATTTAATTATCATTTATTACATTCAAGGAGAAATAATCCATGAATAGTAACCACTAAACCATGATTTAATGCCATTATTTTTATAAAAACCCCATAAGCTAGGAAATTATTTTGCAAATTCAACAAAGCATTTAATAAATTCATTTAGAATGTTGACTAATACTTTGGCCATTTAAAACATGTTTTTGACTTAAGGAAATTTGGTTCCAAATTTATTTAAAACTAACTCATTAAAGGCATTTATTCATTAACCATTAACTTCACTTTATACCTTACCTTACTAACTCATTTAACCAATTCATTTCAAGTTCATATTTTTTTATCATTAACTTTTACTTACTCAATTAAGTAACTATTTAGCTATTGCATTCATTTTACCTTTAATTAATTTATTTCTACAATCAATTATCCCATTTAATCCATATTGATTAACTAAGTAACCATTTAGTTTAACAAGTTATATAACTAATCAACTCATACCATAATTTCAAGCTTCAACCTTTAACCATACAATGCATTAATACATACCACCATTTGCTTAACCTACTACCAACTAACATAACCCAAAATTAAGTTAAGCAAATGTAAAGTTCCTCGCACTATAACACATTAAGCACACAAAAAGGCAAGTCTTCATCTTTTCTAGACGACGGTCCTTAATCTTCTTTCTTTTCTCCTACACCATAAGAAACAAAGGTAAGCGATGCCCAATAAGTATAATTCATGCAATGCATATAGTGCATATTATGCATGTAATGCATATGATGTATTTAAAAATAATTTTCATCCTTTTAAAATTCATTTTTCTCTCGTGGACACACCTTGCCAATTGTGTATATAATTAGCCATCTTTTAAAATATACAATTGTGAAATCTTCACAAAAGCACTAGGTACCTTCTCATAACATTTTTTTTACACACTAAGAGTATACATCAGATCATTCTTTTAGTGTGTTCTCTTTTTCTTTACATGCTAAGAGTATACACCGGATCATTCTCTTAGCATATCCTCTTTTTCTTCACATGTCAAGAGTATACACTAGATCATTCCCTTAGCATGTTCTCATTTTTCTTTGCATGCTAAGAGTATAGACTAGATCATTCCCTTAGCATGCTTTTTTCCTCAAGAGAGGGTGATCATTTCTCTCAAATAACATCAAAAAGGTACCTAGCCATTCCTTTTTTAAAACATGTCCTTTTTTCTTTTTTCTTTTTTCTTTTCATAAAAACCATGTAGAAAATTCCTTTTCATGGTTATGATATGCAAATTCATTTTATGAAACGCATCCCTTTACCTTGTTCTTTTCTTTTTCTTTAATCAAAATCATGAATGTAAAACCTCTTTCATGATTTATGATATGCAAATGCATTTAATTAAAAATATAATGCATCGAGTATAAACCTCAACATGCATACTTTCAAACTTTAAGAACATGTAACATAATTATTACATCAAATACATGTTTCACATAAATTAGATATGTATGCAAAACATGAATACACCATGGACATAAATCATGCCTTAAAAACAATCATAGCCAAAATATTTAAGCAACATAATACATCCATTTTTCACATGATTAAAATCATTTTACATGCCATTTTATAACTCTAAACCTCAAAATTAACACTACCCTCAAATTAACCTCTTATTCTTTTGTTTCCTATTCTTATCCAAAACTAGGCCAATGGAAGGACAACTTCCATTTCATCAATTTACCTCAATTTTTTGCTCCTAACCTCTTAACCTAATATGTTTTTCATAATTTTAACATCAATTAGGTTAAGTTAATCAAGTAATAAAAACTTTATACTTGGCTAAAATTCTCTAACAATGTGACCAAGTTTCAAGTTTTCCAATTCAACACCATTAACATCATTCAAGCATATCATTAAACACCTTGCAAACATTAGGTCTTAAAACCTCTAATTTATTCAAGCTTAAGGGTAGCCAAACACCTTTTTCTAAGAATAAGGAAAAACTCAAAACTTAACCATTTAATTCAATTAAACATCAAACATAATTCAAATCACATAATTACATATCCATCCATACGATCACCAAAATCAAACAATAACATAGTTACACCTATAATTTGAATATTAAAACTCAAGCAATATAAATTCAATTTATCATCAAATATACATAAAAAAAACTAATTTTTTTATGGTGAAGTGAGGATTACACTTACCTCACTTGAAGCTTAGCCAATCCTCCTTTCTTCATCCTTGGTTTCTTCATCCTTTCTAAAATTTTTTGCCAAAATAGTAACTTTACCTCCTTCGTTGTTTGATCTTTTAATATAATTTTGAGATTCTTTTTTAGGATGTTTCTAGGCTAACTAAGATGGTTTGGAGTGGTGGTTGGGTGGTCCGCCTTTTAGTTGGTCTATCTCCTTTAAAGTTACTTAAATGTTTTGAGCTTGTAACCCTTATTCCATCTTCTCCCTCCCTTTTTATAGCCATGGTTTTCCCTTAGGATTAAACCATGCTCGTCACACTTGGTTTAATCTTAAGGTTGGTTATTAATGGCTTTCAGATTTGTCTTCTTCTTCCTCATCTTTTCTTTCTCTTTTTCCTTAGATATTTTCTCTTGTTTCTTCGCTCTTTGCCACCCTTCATCTTCTCCTTTCCTCTAAAATTTTCTAAAATTATCCAGCCAAAAATTTTCCCTTATAATTAAATAATAAGTCCTTTAAAAGATTAACATTTTACACTTTAGTCCCTAAACCTTTAATCTTTGCAATTCGTCCCTCTAATTTCACTCCATAACTTCACAATTTCCTTTAATTTGGCTCTTATCCTAGACCTTTTCCAAGGGTAATTTAAGTTCCTAAATTTGTTTAATTATTTTAATCAATATCTAAACTTTTAATTTTTAGGATTGTGCTCTTACGTTTTGCATTAAAACATAACCATATCAATTAATGATAGCAATCTCTAATTCAAGCCTTACTCATTCCATTAATATACCACTTTAGTCCCACTTATGTTTATTTCATTCTTAATTAAAGTTTAAATTTTATTTCTCACATTTAGTAAACATACTTTTATTAAGTAAATAAAATATATTTACAATATATTTATATTTAAGGAGGATTTTAAGTTCCGGATATTACAAATCTGATTCAATGGTTATCGAGGAATGAATAGAGTCGTTGGAGATGATTTTTGATCATATGGCAATGGAGGATGCGGACGGGGCATCATATGCCATTTTTATATTGGTCGATGATGCACGTATATGGTGGGAATGGATAAAATTTTCTTTGGATGTGGTAACCTTACATAGGCATAATTCAAGAAGGTTTTCAATGAGAAATGTTTTTCTAATAGTGTAAAGTCAAAGAAGATACAAGAGTTTATGAAATTAAAGCAAGGAGATATGTTAATGGTAGAGTATATTTGAAGGTTCGAGTATGGTTTCGATTTGCAATGTTCATTTTGGGAAATGCCACATAGACTAGAGCCTACTTTCTAAGGAGTTTGAAAGCCAAAGTATAAAGCCTAGTGAGAGTGTCCACGGATAATTATCGTGACATGGTGAGTAAGGCACTAGAGAGAGAAGGAGATCAAATAGAGTCGGTATCATTACAATGAGTCAAAAGGCCATATGTTTTAAATAACTTTAGTGAGAAATTTATGGAATGAAATTTTTTTATGAAGACATAGCCAAATGATGATAAGAGGGAAAATTTTTTTGAGGGACAACAAAGGATATAAGCACCAAACAAGCCAAATTACATCAATTGTGGTCAAAAGCATATCAAGAATTGTTTGCTTAGCATTAATGTTTGCTACTCTTGTACGAGAGGTTGGAAACTTGGCAAAGGATTGTCCTAAAGAAAAGCTCGTATCAAAAGTACTAAAGAGGTAATACATGATGACATAAAAAGAAGTGAAGGAGGACTCACAATGTGAAAGAGTTGAGTAAGTTAAATTCCAAGGACAAAGTTTTATACAAAAGGGCGGACTTGATACTTGAGACTTTAAGGCATTCCTATGCATGTGTGTGTATTCATTTTACCTTAGAACATTCTTATGTATATGTGTGAGTTTACTTTATTAAAGTATGTAATACATTATGACTTTTGTAACATGGATATTATGCTTGTATTGGCATTTGTATTATGCTTTATGTTTACATTGATGATTATGCTTTGTGTTTGCATTGTTGAATGTTTGGCTATGCAAGCTTTTGTTGTCAAATGTTATAAATGTATGGGTGACTTAAGGACATTAGTGTGACAATAAAAGAATGAGATCTTAAGTGAATTAATTAAGCAAGCGAGTGACTAATATGTTAAGTTGTGCAAACTTGAAGGATTTAGAGATATAGTATAATTAAATGTTACATGCATGTTATAACTTAAAAATAAGCTTGGTTAGTAACTTATACACATGTATTAACTAGAACAATATCTAAGTATAAGTACTCCCTAATTCAATTAACAACTCTAAGCTTTCTATAAACTTCTTAAGGTTCGGCTAAGAAGAAAAAGGAGGGGGAGGGGGTAACGGTTTCTAAACCATCTTAGTAAATTTTTTAGCCTTGAAAACATAGAAATAATAAGGAAAGAAACTGATTTGTTTAGGAGATCAATTCTGATCAAAAGGAAGAGAAAAAGAGTTTGGGCAAAAGGAAGAGAGGAAGTTTTGACGAGTTTGGCTAAAAGCTACAACAAGAAACAAAGGTGGAATTTTGAAGAGCTTCTAGGGTATTTTGAGTACTAATTAAACCTAAGTTAAGGGTAATTCCAACTACATCACAAGATATAATGTTATGAGTTTGATTAATGGTTGAATATAAGTGTTTTAGGATTGATATTTTTGGATGTTCAATTGAACTTATGTTAAAGACTTACTTGATGTTTGTGTTATGAGTGATGATGCACTTAACTAATTATTAGTTAATGTAATCTCATCTCAATTAGATCATAAGACTTGAAAGTTATGGAATTGTTATGATTATATGCTTAATTGAGAAATTGTTTACTTGTAATGATGCTTGAAAGATTCTTAAGTACTATTTGTATCCTTGTATTGGTTGGTAATTGAAAACTTATAGGGTTATTTGGATATGTATTCAAGTGATTATTGATTGAATAAACATTAGAGAGGTGTTAATTAAATGGTTGAACATTGGACATGTCCATTGATGATTTTGGTTTGGTGTGGTGATTTATGTCACTTGATAAGCATTCTAATGATCATTGATTGGTGAAATGCTTGTAACGTTAATTGATGGTTTTAGATTATATAGTTAATTGAAGCTATTTAGGTGTTTAATTGTTGATGGGATTACTTATGAAGATATCAACCATGTATTAAATTCATGCTACATGTTTTGGTTCCTTGTGATTGGTTTTAGCTTCATGTTCCTTGTGAATGGTTTTAGCCTAATGCTTTGTTAATGTTACTTGACTTATGATCATATAATTTCTTAAGAAATGCATAATGTACTTGTCATGAAAATGTTGTAGCATGATTTTAAGTATTCAAAGAAAAGTTATGCTCATGTTTTCAAGAAAGGCTTACAAAGGAAATGATCTAGTCTATACTCTTTGTAAGAAATATTCAAGAGGGCATATAATGG
Source organism: Dovyalis caffra (assembly GCA_963924115.1). Classification (NCBI taxonomy): domain Eukaryota; kingdom Viridiplantae; phylum Streptophyta; class Magnoliopsida; order Malpighiales; family Salicaceae; genus Dovyalis; species Dovyalis caffra. Next base: position 300,514 of record CAWUPB010000351.1, read on the forward strand.
GAATGATTTGATGTATACTTTTTGTATGTTTCGAACAGGACATATTAATGGAATGATCTAGTGAATAGCTTTAGTATGATCAAAGAGGGAAAGATGGCTTATAAAAAAATGATCTAGTGTATACTCTTTGTATTTACAAATGGGGCATGCTAAGAGAATGATTGATAAACTCTTGGTATGTTCAAAGATAGCTCACAAAAAGAATGATATGGTGTATACTCATTATGAAGATCACAAAAAATGTATTTTAGTTTCATGAAAGTAAATTTACTTGTATTCATAAATGGTTCCACTAATTCAGCTTTAGATCACGATTTATCTTGTGATATTGGTAATTAAGATGATAAGGATGTTGTTAGAAGGAATTGAGTTTGCCAAAATATGTACTATAAGTGTAGGTTTGAAGTTGAAGATTAATACCACTTAGGTTTGATCACTTATATGCTTTTACGATGACTATTTTGGCACATTTGGATGATTATTTATGTTAATGGATAGTTATGTGAATGTATAAATGTGTTTTGCTGGTTGATAAAATGGTTTTATGTTATGAAATAATGAAATGGTTTTATGCTTTTTGAATCTTGAATTGATTTTCAATTGTGATGTTTTAAAAGGTTAGACTCAAGGTAAATGAAATTGAGTTGGTTTTTAATGTGAAATTTTTGCAATGATTTAATATTTTATGAAACTTGAATTGGTTTACATGGTGATAATAATTTGATTTTAAATGCATTAAACATTGAACTGTAAATATAAGGTTTTTCGTTGCGTAATGCAATTCATATATAAAGTAGAGGATCGTTAGTGTAGGCACCAAAGATCTAACCATATTTGAATGGGCTTGAGTTAATATATCAATGCATTATTTATTTTAATAATAATAAAGAAGTCATTCTATTAATTCTTATGTTTTATGTTTGTAAATTCAGTTGAATTAGATAGAAGTTCTTATGATATGTATTTGCAATAATGATTGATTGAAAGATGTGAGACAAACACTAATGCATATAAATGATATCACTAAGCGTCCCAAGTCTTAGCATTGTCAAGAATGAATATTGACTATATGTGGATAGACTTGTGAGTGGCTATGCTCATGCTATATGATAGCAGTAGGAGATCTTACACCTATTGGCATGGTGATGCCAAACTAAGCACTTAGGTGATTTGTGTTAGAGAACACGTCACTAGATTTAACTCACCATGAGAATTCATTTGGTTTTAGTCTATGAAAATCTCATAAGAGATAGAAACAAATGGTCCTTAGACTTGAATTCATTACGGTTGTCTTGTTTAAGGACTTAGGCACTTTGACACTCATTTCGATGGACCCATTAAAGGATTGGACATGGGCAATTCGTTGGGTGCACTAGGAGTCTAATGGAGGTAGGTGTATAACTAAGATAGGATATGTCATTCTTTGTATGCTAAAGGAGTTATCACATTGCACTTTGATAAATGTCTACTCAAGAAATCTATGAGCATAGTAGGAGTACATCAATAGAGCATAGTTGGTTTACTCTAAGAGCTACTATATTTAGCTAATCATTATCAAATAAGACTTATAATCAAGTTCAAGATTACACCGTTATAAGTTGACATGAGGACTGAATTGTATGGTAATCATGCTCATGAGAGGTAATAATGGATTAATTAATCCTTATAGAGAATTGGATAATCATGATGTCTTGCTAGAGGCCAATCTTGATTTATGTATCGTAGATAAAAGAGAAGTCTTTTATTCCCGATCCATTGCTAACATAGCTAAAAGCCTATCGAGGCACACACATAAGTTTAAGTATTCACTTGATGAATAAGAAGCAAAGATATTGAAAAAGTTTTCAATTTTAAAAATTTCCTATTTTAGAAAGGGTTTCAAAAATGAAAAATTTTCTAAAATGAGTTTTAAAATTGGAATAGGTTAATTTAAAACAATTAAAATTCAGATAAATATTAAAAAAAAATTGCAATGGTTTTAACTATCGCTAAATCACAATTTCAGCGACCTTTTTTACAAAACCATCACTAAATAGTGAAAGTTTTTGCAATGGTTGTAGCGATTGTTTGCCAAAATAGTTGCAAATTTTTCCAACTTTTAGTGATGTTTTTCTTCACGTTAGCGATGGAAAAACCGTCGCTAAATTGACGACGGATCTGAAAAAACCATCACTAAATAATTAGCCATGAGCATTTTGCAAACGATTTCAGTACCATCACAAAACCATCGCTAATCTTATTTAGCAATGGTTTTTCAATAATTAAAGACAGTCTAGACCATTTCTAATAATACATTTTCCGGCAATGGATTTATTATAAAATCATATTAAATGATTATTGGATCCCAAGATAGAGAATAGTATTAATTTAGCATCGGTCCTATTATAGTCCTATCACCATTGTCATTCCAAAAGTAATTAACAATTTTAAATATAACAAAAGGATTAAATTTTATGATAAAATCTTGTTAAATTGACATCAAACCCTAAAATTAGGAATCGTATTAGTTTAACATCGGATCCTATTATAGTCCCTATTATAGTCCTCACATGATTGTCATATTAGAAAAACAAAATGATGGAATTTAAATAATCTAATTTTATTTTATTTTAACATTAAATTTTATAGTCATTAAGATTTAGAATGACATAAGATTCTAGGGTATTAGCATTAATCAAAATTAAGATTATCCTAAATCTTTAAGATGTGAATATGAGCTCTAAATAATTGACAAGAAAATCTTAATTAAATTTACTAAACATATAATTGACTATATAGTATTAAACAAAGGAAATTTACATGTACATTCAAACATTCTTCAAAAAATTCTAACATTTAGTTTATAATTAAGAAACATGCTTATTTACAACATAGAGAGCAAACGAGCTTCGAAATTGGATAAAAGCCAAAATTTTAAATTTTTATCATATCAAAACTTATCTAATTCACAATTAAATCGAATCAGCTCTTAGTTCTTATTATTTCATTATATAGTATTAAACGAAGAAAATTCGGATGAACATTCAAATATTCTTTAAAAAATTCTAAATTTTGATACATGATTAGAAAATATACTTATTTAAACCATATCAAAATTTCTATTTTTAATCATGTGAGGAACTTGCCTCATTTGCCATTAAATCAAATCAACCCTTATTTCTTATTATTTGATTAAGTAATATTAAACAAAAAAAAATCAGGTGAACACTCAAATATTCTTTAAAAAAAATTAATATTTGGTAAATAATTTGAAAACATGCTTTTTTACAACATACTAAAAATTGAGATTAAAATAACATAAAAAAAAACTTAGCTAAATCATAGCTAAACAATGCAGATTCCTATTCCTAAAAAACAATTTCAATTCAATATTTTTATGCGTTTTGCCAATTCATTAACTTGTAACTCTATCAAATTAACTAATTTATTAACCCAAATCATGCCAATTTTTGTATTTCTATATCAAATTAAGCTAACAAGTTAAGTATTATGGGACAAATCAAGGAATAATGATTTTTATAAAGAAACCAAAATAAAAACATGGATTGATCCATAAGGACATGAATAAAATAGAGTCTGAAAAAATTGTGTCTATAGACATTTTCATATATTCCAATCATATCCATATTAAGCCAAAATAGGAATATAATTGAAAACTTATTTTTTTATAGAGTACTAAAATAAAACAAACAAACAATAATAAGGATTAAAGTGTAAAATTCATGCCAAACTTATTAACACGAACCAAGAATTTTCTTTTTGTTACTCACTTTTTTTAGTTTTGCCCGTGACTTGCACAGTCAAAACGAAGGTGAAAACGGCATCAAAACAATAAGCTTAAAGAACAAAAAGTGTAGAGAAACATATCTTCTACGAGTGGAAATAAAAATCAACAAATTTGGTTAGAGGATTGATGAGAAAAGTTATCCCAAAGTCAACCCTACAAGTTGTCCAAATTGTCAAAAAAAAAAAACCTCCCTAGATTTTTACTATTTTTTTATGTTCTCTCTCATATGTCTTCTATGGGTATCTTCTCTATTTATAGTGTGGGAGTGAGGATTGGTGGAATGATTTTTAGCTATTTTAGTAGATTTGGGGGATATTAAATAGGGATTTTTTGGTAGAGATTAAGGCAAATTTAGGGACTTGTTGGGTGTGATTTCTTGACCAAGAATCAGTCTAGATAGATTGGAGAATGAAGCAAGAGTCTAGGCTTTTGTTGGGAGCAGAGATCAAGTCTAATAATGGAGGAAAAATTCAACCCAAAACTACCGAAAAAAGAAAAAGAAGAAGGAAGGAAGAAGAAAGGAAAAAAAAAAAAAGGGTTAAAAATTTAACCCATGTAAAGCTCAAAGAGATATTCTTTTTATTTATTTATTTATTTATTATTATTATTATTATTTTGAAAAGCTTATAAAGAAAATAAAGGAGGGCGAAACTTTGGATTATGACAACCTTGTCTAAAACTATGAACTTAATTAGGTTGTAATGCCCGAAATAAAAATCATCACTAGGCAATCCTGTGTAAAACAATGAACTAAATTAGGCAACAATGCCTAAAATAAAAATTATTGCTAGGCAATTCTACCTAAAATATTAGGTAGCCCTACTTAAAATGATGAATTATCATAAGACAGACTCTACCTAAAATGATGAACTAAACTATTGTGAGATCTTTTTTATCTCACATGACAATCAAAGCTTGATACCTCAAAATCTAATAGCTAAAGCATTCAAGCCATACTTTTGTCTTTTCTTTTGAAATTATTTTCTAAAATAGATTATTACATGCTTGGAGAGGTTAATTTCTTACCTAAGGAAACATAGTCCACACTGGAAACCTTAACTTTTTTCAATCAAATAGTCCATGGTGAAGTTTAATCTAAAATATACTAGGTCACTGCTATTTTGGTTTGTTTGATATAGCTTTGTTGCACTCAAGTTTGGCTTTTCTTAATTTTTTTGATTAATTCTCCAGAATTGATTTCAAGGCTCTCATTCCTTCCATCGAATTGGCTCTGCTACATTCGATTTAGTTGGTCTAAGATTATTTCAAAAGTTTATTGTCGGGCTCTCACCGAATTATGGCATCCCATCTTGAGGTAGTTCATTTACCCCCTCTTAGGTTTAATGGTTTCAACTACTTTAATTTATGCTCAAATGATTGCTTTCTAAGCCCTTATTTCCCCAGATCGACTTGATGTCATCATTTGCTCGGTTGCTAAACTTGATTAGACCCTTGGTCTTACTCTTATGTATTTTGAATTCTACTAGTCCCCATTTCTTTTTATAGGAATTCAAACTAGATAATGGCATGCCTTCAAATACTAGTTAAGATCATACATTTGTCATTACTCTCACACAATCACTATTTGTGCTCAACTTTCATATTTTTAGGCTTGTTCTTTAATTTGTCAATTGATCTTGGAATATTTATCATATGTTGAGAAAAAATCATTGAATAAACATTTTGATTTTTTTCATGTATTAAATCGAAAAATTAAATGATTTTCTTAAAGACAATTCAAATTATTTAAAAGAAATATAGAGATGTTCTAATAAAAGTACTTTCATCCATAATTATGTTTAAGTTAGTTGGTCAAGAAAGAAAATATGACATTCACATGCTATGATATAGTTTCCTCAAAGTGATCATTGTCTTAAGCTAGTGCACAAAATATATTTTGGGTCATCCAAGATTTTTAGACAATTGGTTTTTGATGTTCCATTTTGAAAAATAAGGAGGGTTGGGTAGAAGTTATTTTCAAAAAATTAGATTATGAAGGATAGTCTTGCCTCGAATATCTTGATTCAATTTATTTCTTTTCCCTAAGTTATTTGATGTGATAAAGGATGAAAAATAACACATCAACTTAGTCATGTTTTTTTTTTCAACTATTTTTTTTAGATTAAAATTCATCAAAATAAACAAACTCGTCATTGGTTAGAAAGAACTTATGAAAGCACATAAAGTAAGTTAGGGCTTGGGCTTATGAAAGAATGGATACATAAAGAATCAAAAAGTGTTTAAGGGTCTAAAGATACATGATCAATTTTTTATCCATAGCAATCTTTTTAGGCAATGCCGCCTAGATTTTATCAATCTAGTCATTGGTTTAAGCTTTTATCTCATCTTGACATTCATAAGAAGTTTTCTAGGCTTGCTTTGGCTTTGTCTTTTTCTTTTTGTAAGGAAACAATGACAACACCTTGATAGAATGTATTAATAAAAATAGTGGAATAAAAAAGGGGACATACCAGCCTTACGCATAATGGGAGGACTAGGCAATCTTATCCCACGGTGGAGGGACTAGACAACCTTACTCCTAAAACTAAACACAATACATATAAATACCAACATTATCTAGCTTACAAGCTATTTAAACATTTAAAGGAAGATACATAAAATTAGTAAAATGTATTTTATCCGAATATGTGTAAGCATAATTAGCTAATCTATCAGCTTGTACAATTTTGTTGTCAAAGAATATGAGAAATAGAATGTGCTTTCAGTAACTTCTCACACTCGCCATAGTTCCTATTCATATCGTGATGGTCTAGAGATTCACTATTGTACCACATCTTGTAACACCCCCGACCTAGGACCCAAAAGATCGAGAATATTACGGTTATTAACCTACATTTGAAGTGCAATGAACATAAGTTAACAAGGCACTATGACCTATACATGCTACTTCTAGGTAAGGAATATACTATGAAAGTTACTATTTAGCTATTAGGTCCAACCTTTTGATCTAAAATGCACTATCAATTTTTCACATCTTTTTATTTTAGTGTAATTATTTGAATCATATGGACTAGATCTAAGACGCTCGATTGTACCACATTCCTTTTTGGTTAGTCTATATAAATTCATTTAGTTATTACTTGTTACTCAACGATTAATTTTTTTTATTTTCATTAATTACCATTTATCATAGTTATTGTCTTATTAATTTCATTTGTTCCTTATCTTACTATTGATGCTCATGCGTAAGGAAATAACTTAAGGAAAAATACACTAACTACGATTATACTACTATATACTATCAATAATTTGTTTACATACAAACTATCCTTAATATACAAAAACAAACTCAATATCATATACTACAAAAGTGGCTTATTCATTTATTTACATCACACAATTAGCTTCCTATTTATTTGTTCATAGCTTTAAGTATAGCATAAAATAAACCGATCGATCCTAATACATATATTACGACACCTAGCACTAAAAAGAAAATCTCATGTAGAAGATCCACCGAAATCCGAAACCCCATCCAATGTATATACAACCCATACACCCTTCGATAAATAGCTCGGTGGTGAAGTGTGCCATGAATACCTATGCTATCCACACCATAAGAAAAACTAAGCGAGTGACGACTTAGTAAGTTAACGTATGCATGTTATGCATGTAAATGAAATGCATTTTCATATCACCATTACCAAATATAAAACAATACATTTTCATTATCATCAACATCACAAGTCATCCACATCATACATCTATCAAGCACATCAAATGGCATCAAAAGAATCAACTTACAATTAAATAATACAAACCAAACATAAATGCTAAAATTTCTAACTTAGTATTTCTCGTATAATTTTATTCAATTACACTTCAATATTAAAAGCTAATTCAATTAGGCATTCATTAATTAATTTCATGCATAAACTCTAAATTGGGCCTAAACCCTAATTTAGGTAGTTTAAACGAATTTTTCAATTTCAATGAAATTTCTCATTCTAACTCATCTCATTACTTTATTCTAAATCTAAATTCATCAATTGAAACATTAGAAGTCAAATGTACATAAACCCTAATTTATTGCCAATTTGGCCCGAATATGGGCCTAAATAGTTTAGGTGAAATTTATCACTTTCATTCATCAATTCATACTTAACTAACACCAAATCAACCAATGATTCATTAAATAAACAACTAAATTAAAACCCTAAAATTAGACGTTTCGAGCCGCATGTTCCTCTAAGAAATTCAATGAAAATTATTCAATTTTAATGCAATTTTTCATACTCAAACATCAATTCACACATAATTAATATATAACCAAGTGAAAAATCGCAAAACCAAGCTAAGCATCAAAAACCCTAAATTTCAAAAATTGGGTGGAATGGGTTGTCCTTCCTAACCTTAAATTTTTTCTTTTTAATCATCAATTTTAAGCTCAATTGACATATTTAGACCTCAATTGCATGAATTATTAACTTAATTTCATTTTCTCCAATTTTTTCTCATCAAGAACCCCGACCCTAATTTTCAAAACTAAGACTAATAAAAATAAATTAAAGCATCCAAAACACCAATTATCATCAATTAAACACTCCTTATGGTGTAGGTGAGATTAACTTACATATACAAGCTCCAAATTTTTTTTTTTGGAAGATGAAATTCCTTTCCTCCCTCTTTCCCCAAAACTTTAATTTTTCCCTTTGATGATCCTTACCCTTCTAGCTTGAATTACTTGTTTAGATAAGTGATTTGGAGTGTTTAGATGTGATTTTAGTGAAAATTTGGGATGGAATTCTTGTGAAACTTTTCTAAGAATTTCCCTTGTGTTTTTCTATTTTTCATGCCAATTTTCCATTTTCTTACACCTATATTTATAGGCATAATTGGGTGGAATCTTGAGTTAATCTCCACCCTTAATTTGGAGCAATCCTAACCCTTAATCTCTCTTTAAATCATTGCCTTTCAATTGTTTCCATCTTGGCCATCCAATTAGTCTTTAAATTTTGTACCTCCATCTAACCACTCTCTTTAAATCTCTTCCTTCCATTTGTTCATGCATTAATTACACCCTAATTATTGAACTGAAATGGGTGGTGGAAGGTGAAGAAATTCTTCTCAAAAATTGCTTAATTTTAATCCTTAAAGTTACTAACTTTTTCTCTAATTACTCCTCCGTAAGCTCTTTAACTATTCAATTGATTGCATTAGGCCCTTCCTTTAAAGGTTTCTTAAAAAGTTTTGAATTCCTAAAGTTCATATCTAATTTAATTTGAAAGTTCAAACATTTAATTTTATGCGTTAGGTCGTTAATTTCTATGCAATTAGGTCCCTAATTCTAAAATTTTATTCCATTCCTTTCCAAACTTCAATTTATTTTCATAATAAATTCAAATACTTCCAAAAAGAATTGAATCATCATTCACATAATTTTTATACACTTATTTAGGCCTTAAATTAATTATTTTGTGTAAAAATATATTATTCCCTATATAAAATATTTCTTATACATAGAAAAATTCATCTAAGTTTATAAAACTTTCCTACACACCCTAAATCATTTTTCTCTACCCATTGGAAAATTTTCTTATACCTTTAAAGTACTTAAATTAATTATTTTACCTCAAAAACATTATTCATGCACAATAAACTTCATATAAAATAATCAAAAAGCATAAAAAAATTCATCCACCGGCATTGAATAATCTAAAACCCCTTTAGCAAATATTTTAATGCAAACAAAATTTTTTTCATGCAAATTCATCATGCTTAAAATAATTATTTCACATAAAAGGTCACTATTCAAGCATCGAAAAATCAACAAAATATTCTCTTAGCATGGAAACTACCCTAACTACCCCGAATATTCTAGTAATCCATTAAAGATTATTCTAAGCCCACAAAACATTTTCCATATGCCTTTAACATTTTTAAATTTATTAAATATCAATTTTTAATTGGCACCGAACATTACATCCTCCCTCCTTATAAAAATTTCATCCTTGAAATTTCTAATTAAATAACTCGTGGTATTGGGCTCACATTTTTGCTTTCTTTCCCAATTAGCCTCCTCAATATTATGGTTTCTTCATAATATATTTACCAATAGGACCTCCTTGTTTCATAGTTTCTTAACCTCTCGGTCCAACACTTAGACTAGTTCTTTCGAAAACTCATATTAGGCCATAGCTCTAGTGATTCGTTATTCAATACATGGTTCGAGTCCTCAATGTATTTTCGAAGGAACGCCATATGAAACACGTCTTGAATCGATGAGAGAGAAAGTGGTAAAGCTAGCTTATAAGCTCGATCACCAATTTTTTTTAATATTTCATAGGGTCTAATATACCTCGGACTTAACTTTTCTTTCTTCTCGAACCTCGTCATGCCCCTTATAGGAGTCACTTTCAAAAGCACTCTATCATTGACTAAAATTTCAGTCCTTTTCTCCTTACACCCGCATAACTCTTTTATCGACTCCGAGCTATCTTCATTCATTCTCTTATCTCGTTACACAATGTTAGCTATTTACTAAATCAATTCCGGTCCTAATAATTTTCTTTGTCCTACGTCATCCCGGTGTATTAGCGATCAACATTTTCTTCCATATAGAGCCTCATATGATGTCATACCAATAATTGTTTGTTAGCTATTATTCTAAGCAAGTTCAACTAGTGGCAAGTACTTTTCCTAACTAGCAAACCAATCTAACACACATGCTCATAACATGTCTTCTAATATTTGATTCACCCATTTGGTTTATCCATCTATTTATGGGTGAAAAGCAAGTACTAAAACTTAACCTCGGTTCTCATCACCTCGTACAAACTTTTCCAAAATCACGATATAAACCATGGATCTCGATCTAACACATCGATATCAAAGTTCCATGTAATCACATAATGTCCTTTAGGTACAATTTTGCATATCTTTTCATGGAATATGTTGACTAGATTGCCAAAAAATGAGCAGATTTAGTTAACTAGTCCATAATAACCCAAATGCAATTAGCTCCACATTTTGACCTTAACAATCCCAATATAAAATCCATTGATATGTGTTCCCATTTCCACTCGGGGATATCCAACAACCTTAGTAGTCTTGATGGCCATTGATGTTCAATTTTTAACTTGTTGACATTTTAAGTATCTTGCCATATAGTCTACGATGTCCCATTTCAACCCTTTCCACCAATAGTTCTTCCGAAGGCCTCGGTATATCTTTGTACCACCGAATGAATCACATAGAGTGTGGCATGAGCTTCTTTCAAGATCTTTTCTCAAATTTCCTTTACATCGAGAATATATAATCTTCTTGATAATGTAAAATATCTTCATCATCTAAGGCAAAGTCCGATGCTTTCCTTTAGCTACTTTCTATTGGACTTTAAGTAGCTCCAAATCATGTAATTGTGCTTCCTTCACACTCTTCTTGCTATTCAACTCGTAACATCATCGTACCTAGTAAGTTTCATTTATTTCGACCGGATACAATTTCCAATTGGAGCTTCTCCATGTCCTTAGTAATTTATGCTTATGAGGCTACTATTGACTTTTTGCTCAATGCATCGACTACAACAATCGTTTTATCAATATGATAATGAAAGATAATATAATGAGTGTTGAGTACTTCAAGCCATCTTCTTTACCTTATATTTAATTCTTTCTAAGTGAAAATATATTTAAGGTCGTTGTGATTGATGTAGATATTACGTTGAACACCATATAGGTAATGCCTCTAGATTTTCAAGGCAAAGATAACCGTAGCCAATTCAAGGTCAAAAATGGGATAATTCTTTTTTGTAGTCTTTTAATTATCAAGATACATAAGTAATCACTTTTTCATCTTACATCAAGACCGCCCCTACTCCAATTTGAGAGGCATCAAGTATAGACTATGAAATCTTCGTTATCCTTTGGAAGAGTTAATATCGAACCGTAATTAGCCTAAACTTTAACTCTTGAAAAAATTTCTCGCATTGGTCATCCAAGTTAATTTAGCATTCTTTCTTGTTAATCGAGTGATCGGCACAACTATCTTAGAAAATCCCTCTACAAAATTTTGATAATAACTCGCCATTCTAGGGAAGCTTTTCACTTTAGAGACATTCTTCAATTGTTTCCATTCTTGCACTACTTGTCCTTTACTAGAATCCACCATAATTCCATCCTTGGTTACCACATGCCCAAGGAATGCTATATGCTCGAGCCAAAATGCACACTTCTTAAGTTTAACGTATAATTTGTGCTCTTGTAACCTTTGTAGTGCTTTCCTTAAGTGCTCAACATGCTCTTCACGAACCTTAGAATATATTAGGATATAATCAATAAACATAATAATAAATTTATTCAAACATTCATGGAATACTCTATTCATTAAATCCATGAATACCGTTGGTACATTGGTCAACCCGAACAACATTAACAAATACTCATAATACCCATATTGAGTCCTAAAAGCCGTTTTCTTCATATCTTCCTCCTTGATCCTTAACCGATGATATCATGACTAGAGATCTATGTTACGTAACATCGAACTCCCTCGTAACCGATTAAACCAAGTTATCAGTCTATAAAAATAGATACTTATTCTTAATCGTCACCTTATTCAAGTCTCGATAATCTATACACAATCATAGTGATCTATCCTTTTTCTTTGCGTACGTATTGGTGCTCTTCATGGTGATTAGCTAGGTCTAATGTAGCCTTTATCCAATAGTTCTTGTAGCTATTTCTTAAGTTCCTATAACTCTAGTGGGGCCATTCAAGTAAGGTGCCTTAGATATAGGCATAGTTCGCAGCTCCAACTCAATTTCAAAATTAATTTCCCTTTCTTGAGGTAATCTTAACATACTTTTGAAAAAAAAACATTTAGGAATTCTTTAACTACTTTAATCTCTTCTAATTTTGGGCTCTCCTCCTTTTTACTATCAACCATGTTTACCGTGTAGCCAATACATCCATTTTTCATCATTTTCCAAACCGTCATAGCTGAAACTAGAGTTATGAGTCTCATCCAAGTTCTAACTTACAACTCGAAAGGTTGCTCATTTGGTGGGAGAAACACCACTTTCTTAGCTAGGTAATCAATCGATACTCCATTTTTAGACAAAAAAGTCATGCCTAGAATAACATCAAAGTCTTGAAAACTCAAGACTATAAGGTCGACATGTAAAATAAAATTCCTAATTTTCATTTCACATTCTTTTATTGTGGCATTAGACTCTAATGACTCCTTAAATGGAAGTGCCACCGCATATGTAACCTCTAACCTTTTCGATACCATGCCTAATTTTCTTAACAATAAGCATAAAACAAACGAGTGTGTGGCACCTAAATCTATCAATACATATGTAGTAAAATTGAGTATCAAAACATTACCACATATAACATTAGCGCCCTCCTTGTTGGCCTCCTCCTATGTCGTTGTATATACATGTCTAAGAACACATCGCCCTTCGCTTAGTCTCCTCTTGAGATAGTTATTAGCCAAGTGTCTTGCTTCTCAATAGAAATAGCACACATTCTTACCCATTAGGCAATCTTCGGCATGTCGATGGCCACATTTAGGACACTTCGGTGTCTACTATTCTACCATCCTTGGGGCCTTGCTGGTGCATTACCCTTCCTATTATCCCTCCTCTAATTTAGAGCAAAAGGCCTTTTTCTTCTAGGTTGATTTCCAAACCCGCTCGGAGTGCTTCCTCCTTTTCTCGCACTAAGAAATGGTACATGAGTACACCTCTTTTGATCTATCTCAACTTCAAGCACCTTCGTACCATATCTTTATAATTATCCATTAACATTTGAACAAAGCTCTAAATTTTTGCTCTTAGTCCCCAAAGGAAATGCCCCTTCTTTCTTTCCTCGCTTTCGCCGATAAAAGTGGCATAGTGATGACCATGTTTGAATTTACGAACATACTTCATCACTAAAATATCCTCTTGCATCAATTGTAGAAATTCTAAATTTTTTGAGATCTCACTAACTCCAAGTATGTCTCTTGCCTCAAGAGATGCCTTCATAGTTTCCCACTAGTTCTGGGCATCACCGACTAGCATAAAGGTCACATACACTAGATGATCGGCATCACTTAAACCTAAATGCTTAAACGAGCCCTACCGACTTGTTTCCAGTATTCTCTATAAATGTTCTTCATGCCTTTTTCGATTGCAACTCCATCATTTCTTACCGCCTCCTCGGCAACTCCATCGACTCTCCATTTCGGTTGATTGACCCTCGGCTCAATCCCATATTATTACTAACGTTGTTATTATTGGTGGCATAATTTTCCTTTTTCTTCATTTTTCAACAAAATAACATAAACTAAGTCATTTATGTCAAATTAACTCATAGCATTTCATTTCATATACATAACATTTGATCATAGCACATTATCATATCATTCATATTTATCACATAAATACACTAAGTAGTCAAAACAATCATTCATTAAATATACTAACCGATTATCGAGAGTTGTCGCTTATATATCTTAGATGTGTTTCAATAAAACTCTACTCTAATACCACGTTTGTAACACCCCCGACCTAGGACCTAAAAGATCAAGAATATTACCATCATTAATCTACATTCGAAGTGCAATGAATGTAACTTAACAAGGAACTATGACTTATACATACTACTTCTAGGTATGAAATACACTCGCGAAAGTTACTATTTGGCTATTAGGTCCTATCTTTAGATCTAAAATGCACTATCAATTTTTCATGTCTTATCATTTTAGTGTAATTATTTGAACCATATGGATCGGATCTAAGACGTTCGATTTTACCATATTTCTTTTTGGTTAGTGTATATAAATTCATTTATTTATTACTTGTTACTCAATGATTAATTTCTTTTATTCTCATTAATTACCATTTATCGTACTTATTGCCTTATTAATATCATTTTTTCCTCATTTTACTATTGATGCTAATGCATAACGAAATAACTTAAAAAAAACTACATCAACTATGGTTATACTACTATTTTACTATTGATATTTTGTTTACATACCAACTATCCTTAACATACAAAAACAAACTCAATGCCATATACTACAAAAGTGGCTTATTCATTTATTTACATCACACTATTAGTTTCCTATTTATTTGTTTATAGTTTTAAGTATAGCATAAAATAAATCAGCTAGCTCTAACACATATATCATGACACCTAGTAATAAAAAGAAAACCATATGCACAAGATCCACTTAGAACCCGAAACCCCATCCAATGTATATGCATCACATACACCCCTTAGTAAATAGCTCAGCGAGTGATGTGTGCCATGATTACCAATGCTATCTACACCACGAGGAAAACTAAGTGAGCAATAACTTCGTAAGTTAATCTATGCTTGCTATGCATGTAAAAATCATTTGCATGTGCCTTATAAATCCCTTTTTCATGTCATTAAATCCTTCTCATAATCAATCTAAAAATTCTTTTCAATCTTTGGACATGTCCTATTATAGGCACTTCGTGGTTTTCATAATCTTTTTGATGAACTAGACCCATTTACCGACGTACCTCGTCGAGTCTCCAAAACCGCATGTTTGCACTTACCCGGTCCCGGATCACAAACCATAATTGGTATGAAAAACTCATGAAGCCCTCCTCATTAAAATCATGAAAATCCTATAATCATAAAATGTTTCCAATTGCTATTAGAAAACCCTTGACATAAAAACCTCCTTTTTTTATGACTTTAAATTATTTTTATAAATTTGGCATGCATATGCATTTCACCGAAAAAGCCTAACTATTATAGTTTCATGAAATGCATGCCATAAGTGAGATGCATTTATGCCATGATAATGTATAATTCAATAACAAAATGCATCATATACATTACCTCATTAAAATCAATCCAAACCATTCCAAATAATATCACCATTACCAAACATAAAAAAATACATTTTCATAATCATCAACATCACAAGTCATCCACATCATACACCTCAAACACATCAAGTGGCATCAAAGGAATCAAATTACAATTAAATAACACAAACCAAACATAAATTCTAAAATTTCTAACCTAGGCCAAATGTTACCATAACCTACACTTAGTATTTCTTTTCAATCTAAACACCAATTTTTCATACAGCTTTATTCAATTACACTTCAATATTAAAATCTTACTCAATTAGGCATTCATTGATTAATTTCATGCATAAACTCTAAATTGGGCCTTAATGGGCCTAAACCCTAATTTAAGTAGTTTAAGCTCATTTTTCAATTTCAATGAAATTTCTCATTCTAATTCATCTCATTACTTTATTCTCAGCTTTAAATTGATCTATTAAACCATTAGAAGTCAAATGTACATAAATTTATTTCCATTTTGAGCTGAATAAGGGTCTAAGTAGTTTAGGTGAAATTCTTTAATTTTATGAAATTTTTCACTTTCATTCATCAATTTATACGTAACTAACTCCTAATCAACCAAAGGTTCATTTAATAAACAATTGAATTAAAAGGATTGAACGTTCCTCTAAGAAATTCAACAAAAATTCTTCAATTTTTATATAATTTTTCACACTCAATCATCAATTCACACATAATTAACACATAACCAAGTGTCAAATCATCAAACCAAGCTAAGTATCAAAAACCCTCAAATTCGGGAATTGGGTCGAATGGGTCATCCTTCCTAACCCTAAAAAAAAGTTATTTTTAATCATGAATTTTAAACTCAATTGATATGTTTAGACCTTAATTTCATGAATCATGAACTTAATTTTATTTTTCCTAATTTTTCCTCATCAATTACCTTAACTCTAATTTTCAAAATTAAGGCTAATAAACATAAATTAAAGCATCCAAAACATCAATTAGCTTCAATTAAACATTTCTTGT
Source organism: Dovyalis caffra (assembly GCA_963924115.1). Lineage (NCBI taxonomy): Eukaryota > Viridiplantae > Streptophyta > Magnoliopsida > Malpighiales > Salicaceae > Dovyalis > Dovyalis caffra. Next base: position 317,139 of record CAWUPB010000351.1, read on the forward strand.
GATGTAGGTGAGATTAACCTTCATAAACAAGCTCTATTCATGAAAGATGAAATTCCCTTCCTCCCTCTTTTCCACTAAATTCGACCCAAACCTTAATTTTTCCCTTTGATGATCCTTGCCCTACTAACTTTAAGTACTTGTTTAGCTAAGTGATTTAGAATTTTTAGAGGTGATTTTAGTGAAATTTTGGGGTGGATTTCCTATGAAAATTTTACAAGAATTTCCCTTGTGTTTTTCTATTTTTCACGCCATTTTTTCCATTTTCTTGCTCCCATATTTCTGGCCATAATTGGGTGGAATCTTGACTTAATCTCCATCCTTAATTTGGAGCAATCCTAGCCCTCAATCTCTCTTTAAATCATGGCCTCTTAATTATTGCCATCTAGGCCATCCAATTAGTCTTTAAATTTTATCCCTCCATCTAACCACTCTCTTTAAATCTCTTCCGTTTATTTTTTCATGCATTAATTACACCTCAATTATTGAACTGAAATGGGTGAGCAAAATTTCAAGAAATTCCTCCTACAAATTGCTTAAGTTGGGTTCTTAAAGTTACTAATCTTTTCTCTAATTACTCCTCCATAATTCCTTCATTTATTCAATTGATTACATTAGTCCCTCCCTTTAAAGGTTTCTTAATAACTTTTGAATTCCTAAAGTTCTTATCTAATTTAATTTGAAAATTTACACTTTTAATTTTATGCAATTAGGTCCCTAATTCTAAAATTTTATTCCATACCTTTCCAAACTTCAATTTCTTTTCATAATAAATTCAAAAAAATCCTAAAAGAATATAATCATCATTCAAATAATTTTCATACATTTATTTAGGCCTTTAAATTAATTAATTTGTGTAAAACTATACTATTTTCTATAGAATATATTCCTTATACATAGAAAAATTCATCTAAGTTTATAAAATATTCCTACACATCATAAATACTTTTTCTATGACCATTGGATAATTTTCTTATACATTTAAAGTACTTAAATTAATTAATTTACCTCAAAAGCACTATTCATGCACAATAAACTTGATATAAAATAATCGAAAAGCATTAGGAAATTCATCCAATGGCATCGAATAATCTAACACCCCTCTAGCAAATATTCTATACAAATAAAAAAAATTTCATGAGCATTCATCATGCTTAAAATAATTATTTCACACAAAAAGTCAATATTCAAGCATTGAAAAGTCAACAAAATATTCTCCGAGAGTGGAAAGACTACCTTAACTATCTCGAATATTCTAACAATCCATTAAGGATTATTCCATGCCCACAAAACATTTTTCATATGCCTTTGACATTTTTTAATTTATTAAATAATGATTTTTAACGAGTATCGGATATTACACGTCTATCGCCACTAATGAATCTGTTTCCACTAACACTTCTACAATACTCAAAGCTTTACATATCAAAAGACCATACAAAAGACTTTTAGCTCTCCATACATATTTTTTCCTACTCCATAATAATTTGAAAAAACCATAATCATACCACCTTGACGATTTCGAATAATACCACCTTTTTGTGTTATTCATTTCTTAAATGTACCATCCGTATTAAGTTTTAAAAAACCTAACTTTGGAGGATTTCATTTTAACCATAAGCCCTTTATAGATAAAATCAAAAGCAAAGGTAAATGACATTACATTTGCTTGTATTTTCCTTGAAGACTCGAATTCTTCTTTTTTTTCTTTTTTTTTTTTTGCCTATATACCACACATAAGTCCACAAGATATGCATATATTCGATTTTTAACCAAACCTACCCTCAATATAGTATCATCGTATCATGCCTGGAATTTATTTTTCCAAATTTCCCATAATAAAAAAAAAAAAAAAGTTACAACTTGACACATACTTGCTTGATTTTGTGTACTACACAACTAAGAATTTATAAGGTCCGAACTAGAAAAATACATTGTCTTCACATGAAACTTTGGCCATAATAATTTCAAAGCTATATAGTAATCTTCGAATGTTGAAATAAATGATCAAAAGATTCCTCATGATGAGTATGACAACAATGATACATCAAAACTATAGGAATTTGTAGGGCATTGACATTGTTGTCCCCATGTATAACCTTATAAATCCACCTCAAAATGAAACTACTTACCTTAACATACATGTTAAGATACTACACTTTATTACACCATGAAACTATTGGGTGATGATCTCTATATGCTTCCTAAAATTCATTTGTAGTAAACTATCCCGATTTTAAAATGTAAAAACCATTCTATCATCTATATTGTCCTCTAGCTAAACATTTCGCACCTATTCCTATAACGAGCTAAGTATGCATTCCATAAATTATTTAATATCCTATTAAGCCTTCTTCGTGGTTAAATTTTTTTCCATAGGAAATAGAGGCTACAAATAAGACCTACACCAAATTGTTGTCCAAATAGGGATATTACTATTCTCAATCACCCATCTACCATTGACTCATAAAAACTCAAAATATTTTGTCATTGATCATTGGATGAGAGAAGCTACCCATCTTATTGAAAATGATAATTCTCCATTTTTAGCTTTTGTAAACGAAGCCCCAAACTCAAAATAAGTGACCAAGCTAGCCTCACTTGTAAGGTCTTTATCACCTTGTTAAAACAATGGATACCCAAGCCTCCCTCTCTTAATGGCCGGAAAATAGTCTCCCAAGAAATCCAATGATGTCAAGACTCCCTAGTTGACCTCCATAAAAGTTCAATCATAAGTTTCTCCATTCGATGTAAAACTAATTGCAAAAATGGGACAGAAGCCAATGTAAGAATTGAAATGCTATTTGATGCCCATTTAATGAATATGATTTTTGTATCCAAAGATAGCAACTTAGACATCCAATCACCGATTCGTTTGGAAATTTTAAGTTCAAATTTGAAAAAATGTACCTTCCTAATTCTTCTCATAACTATTAGAATGCCTAGATACTTCATAGGAAACTAGAATTGAGAACAACCTATCCATGCTTGAATTTGGTCTAGTCGAGAATGAGCTACCCAATAAATAGCATAAAACCCACCCTTTGTTACATTCATAAGTTGTCTAGATGCTCGCCTCATATTTAAAGATTAAATCCCATAAATTCAACAAGGATTTTTTCTCTCCATTTGCAAAAAGTAACTTATCATCTACATAGAATAAATATGAGATAGGATTATTCATTCCTCTTACCTAAAAGGCCTTAATGAGATGACTCTAGTTAATTTTCTACAAGTTATAAGATAAAACTTGTTACATTAAAACAAAAGGCAAAAGTGAAAAAGGGTCTCCTTGTCGCGCTACTCTACTAGACTTCTAGAACTTGAAACCACACCTTTGTATTCTAACGGTATACCATATGTTACTAACATAATAATACACCAAATCACACCAAGTCTTATTGAAGCCAAATTCCCTTATAAAGCATAAGAGAAAAGGTCATTCTACATGATCATATGCTTTTGACACATCAATTTTAAAGATAAGATAACCACCCTTAACCTTCTTATTCAACTCACTAACTATCTCCTAAGCCAAAGCTATATTTTTCATGATACTCCTCCCTTTCACAAACTTGGATTGTTCATGTTCCATAATATCTAGAAGGACTTTACTTAACTAGGTAGCTAGAACTTTGGATATCATCTTACATACAAAACTTGGTAAACTGATTGGTCTCATGTCATTTAGAGAGGTAGAGTTTGACATTTTTGGAAAAAGAATCAACATCATGACTAATAAACCTTTACGAATTGTTCCTCCTTTAAAATAGTCCTAACACTCTATACAACCTCCATTTTAATGCTGCATTTCCTAGATAAGGAACATCATTCATCAAATTTCCATTATCTTGTCCGATATTGAACTTTTCTTCACCATATTATCTTTAATACAAGCATGAAGGTAAGTTATATTCGATCCCCATCCTTAATCCAAGTTTCACATGCTTTCTAATGTGACATTTCAAGCTCAACCAATTAGCTGGTTCAAACAATCTTTGGCTCGATATAATAGCTCATCCTAGATGGCCTCCTTTTATCATGACAAATTTGAAGGATCATGCATCCTATAGAGGTGCGGGATAAAAAAGTTTTCTCCATCTAAGGGCTCAAGATCAAGTCGTTGAATCTATTAACCATACATGCATGAATTTAAAACAAGTAAATAAAGGATTACCTCTTGTATCGCGATTTAAATTCTTTTATTATAAAAGCTATCCAAGTGTTCAACCTCTATTGATGATCCACGCAATCCAAGTATCCATAAAGAAGCACTCAAAATTGATAGGGTGCCGGCTCCACCTTTTTCTTATTTATGTAGTGTTTCCTATAAAAAATCAATCCCGAGCAATTTTGAAATAACCTTAAAAGTGAATGAAAGAGTATGGCTTGCTAGAGTTTTGGAGAAAACTATTTTCTCCTATTTTTTCTCTTTTAGTCATGTACCCTAATGATAATTTTTTTAGGCTAGCCAAAATCTCTCTTTCCCTTTTTTTTTCTATTATGTATTATGCCACACCTCTCTCTCTCTCCCATCTATTTATAGAAGAGTTTCCTTATCCTCCAAGGACAAGGAAAGAGGGGGCATTAACTTCCTTTTGGACTCTCCGGTTGTTTCTTCCTTATCCTCCAAGAATGAGGAGTTATTTTATATGTGGACTTTTAATTACTATCTTTAAAACATTCATCCTTATCCAATAAGGTTGATGTTTATCCTCCCACCAAAATATCTTAAGGATTTTAATTAAACCTAATGGGCCAAAACATTTTTTCCAATTAATTTATTTAGACTATCCAAAATAAATAATCTTATTTTATTTTAGGTAGATCCACATTAGAAAATAATTTTTCAAAATACCCTTTAACCTAAATTAGAAAACTAATTTTCATTTTAGGTTATTTACTTTCAAATTTGGAACTAACTTCCAAATTAAGAAATTGATTTCTAAAATAGAAAAAAATTTTATTTTAGAAAACTTTCTAATTAAGAAAAGTTTCCATTTTAAGAAACTTCTAATTTAAGGAAAATTTCCATTTTGGAAAATTTTTTCAATATTTTTTTTGCTTCTTATTTATAATCCGAATACTTAAACTTATGTGTATGACTTAATAGACTCCTAGATATAATGACAATGTATCAAGAATAAAATACTCATCTTTTATCTCTTGATACATAAATTAAGATTGACCTCTAGTAAGGCATCATGACTACCCAATTTTCTAAAAGTGTTAATTAATTCATCATTACCTTTCACAAGTATAGTTACCATACAATTCGATCCTCATGGCAACTTAGAGTATAGTTACCATACAATTCGATCCTCATGACAACTTATCACGAGTGTGATCTCAAACTTGGTTATAAGTCTTATTCGATTATAATCACACAAGTTTTCTTTGATTCACAAATGTCTTAGCTCTTAGCATAAAACAACTATGCTTTATTGGTGTACTCCTACTATGATCATAAATTTCTCGAGCGGACATTTATCAAAGTGTAATATGATAACTCCTTTAACATAGAAGGAATGACATATCCTATCTTAGTCATACACCTACCTTTATTAGATTCCTAGTGCACGCAATGAATCATCCATGCATAATCTTTTAATGGATCCATCGAAATGAGTGTCAAGTGCATAAGTCCTTTAATGAGACAAACGTGATGACTTCAAGTCTAAGAATCATTTATACCCATCTCGTATGAAATTCCCATAGACTAAAACCAAGTGGATCTTCATGGCTAGTCAAGTCTAATGATATGTTCTCTAACATAAATCACCTAAGTGCTTGCTTTGCCATCATCATGTCAATAGGTGTGAGATCTTCTACTATTATCACATAGCATAAGCATAGTACTCACAAGTCTATCCACATATAGTCAATATCAATTCTTGACAATGCTATGACTTAGAACATTTAATGATAGCATTTATATGTATTAGTGTTTGTCTCACATCTTTCGATCAATCACTATTGCAAATGCATATCATAAAGACTTTTATCTAATTCTACTGAATTTACAAACACAAAACACAAGAATTAATAGAATAAATTCTTTTCTATTATTATTAAAATAAATAATGCAATAATATACTAACTAAAGCTCATCAAAACATGATTGGATCTTGGGCACCGACACTAATAAAATCTCCAAACACATTCTAATTCCAAGCCTTTAAAAGCATTCTAGTATTTTGTAGCATTTTTTAAAGAATAACCATCAACGGTCCCTAAAAATTCTCACTCCATGTCCTCTAAATAAAACTCATTAATTCTAAATGGTCTAACCACTTTCTCTAAAAATAGAATAAAGGGTTTCCACTCTTGGCCTTTTAAGTCAGTAACGAGTAGTGGAGAATGATCCAAATTTATTCTTGCTAAATGTTCTACTTTTAAAGTAGGTAAGACGGCCTTAAAACATCCAATATGTCTTCCACCTACTTGATTATTGCACCAAGCAAATCTACTACTATGAAACTTGCATCATCCAAACACATAGTTCATAACAATCATTAAAATCCCTTATATCGTAAAGATCATAACCCGTACCTCTTACCTTTTCCCTGGGGCTAGTAACAACATTAAAATCTCCTCTAATTAGCCAATGGTGTTGAACCTACACTAACATATGCTATAAAGCATCCCAAAGCTCATGTGATTCCATCCTATTACACTTAGCATACATAAATATACATATAACCTATGGCCACTCCCGAGAAATCAATAGAATTATGACAAATTAAGCCCCAATTTTCACATTTTTTATATCCACCATGTTATACCAGAATAACCAAATATGTGAATTATTTAGATTGTGGGGCTGAAAATTGGATATTTAAACTTTCGAGCCACCGAATCAATTCTACTCCTCTCCAACTTAGCTTCAAGAATAAATAATAAAACTGGATTATATAGAGTCTTTAATGACTTAATATAGTTAATAGTATCAATATTACTTATTCTACAATCATTCTAAATGAGGAAAGACACTAAGATAATTGTGATTGGGAAACAGATTATGTTTCAAGGCTACTCTAGTTCTGTCGCCTAACAACTGGTTTTTAAAGCTTCACTTAACGAGCTAATTTGGTAAAACTCTTATGGAGTTTTTGTATCTTCTCTAAATCATAATTTACCAAATTAGTAGAATTTAATGAAGCCTATCTATTGAGGAGAGATTTATTGTGACATCATTGCTTCGTCGATCGTCATCCGACATTGATCCACAAGTATAACCTCATACAATCCTTTACTCGTATCTTTAACATCATCAACCTTCCTTAATAGGTTATATTTGTTCTAAACAATAATGTATTCCACGCCATCCAAGAGATCCTTTTCTAAATTATTATGTGAAATATGTTCAGTGGACTTTACCTTACTAACAACTCAACCTCGTTATTGAAGGATCATGCCTCCTATGGAGGTATGGAATAAAACAAAAATTTCCTTTATCTAAAGCACCCAAGATCATATTGTTAAATTAAATAACCATATATTCTTGAATTAAAGCATTAAATAAAGAATTATCTCTTATAACATAGATTTAAACCTTTGTAGAAAAGAGTCATCCAAGTGTTCGACCTCTATTGATAATCCACGCAGATCCAAGCACCACACAAGAAGCACTCAAAATTGATAGTGCTAGGTTCATCTTTTCTAACTTTGTTTAGTGTTTTCACTTCGAAATATAATCATGGTAATTTTGCAACAACCAAGGAGAGAAAGGGAAGATGGTGTGTGCTAGGGTTCTAGGAGAAAACTATTTTTCCTTATTTTTTACTCAATATCGTGTATCCTAGCCTTTTTTTTTTATTTGTGCCATTTTCTCTCCTATATAAATCTCCCTTTTATTTTCGTATCTCCCCTCCTATTTATAGGGGAGAGTTTCCTTGTTCTCAAGGATAAGGAAGAGTGACAACTAGTCCTAATTGGATATCCGATTGTTGCTCCTAACCCTCTAAGGATTAGGAGTTATTTTACATGTGGATTTTTTGATCTTATATCTAAAACATTTATCTTTATCCAATAAGGTTCACGTTTATCCTCCCACTAAAATATCTTTCAAGCTTTTAATTAAACCAACCGACTCAAAACTATTTTCGATTAATTAATTTGGACTATCTAAATAAATTAAGTTAGATAATTTTTGGTGGCCCACATTAGGAAATAATTTCTCAAAATACCCTTAAACCTAAATTAGGAAACTAATTTCCTTTTAGGTTATTTACTTCTAAATTTGAAATTGACTTCCAAATTAGGAAACTAATTTCTAAAGAAACTTTTCATTTTAGAAAACTTTTTTCAAAATAGAAAACTTTCAAATTGTAAATTTTTCTCAACATCTTTGCTTCTCTTTTACTATATGAATACTTAAACTTATACACGTGACACAATAGGCTCCTATATATGTTGGAAATGTATCAAGAATAAAAGACATTATTTTATCTCTTGATACATAAATCAAGATTGGTCTCGGTAAGATATCATGACTACCTAATTCTCTAGGAGGCTTAATTAATCTATAACTACTTTTCATAAGCATGGTTACCATACAATTCAGTCCTCATATCAACTTATTATAATGTGATCTCCAAGTTTGTTATTAGTCTTGCTCAATTATAATCATATAAGTTTTCTTCGATTTTCAAATGTGTTAGCTTTTAGAGTAAACCTACTATACTCTATTAGTGTACTCCTATTGTGGGCATAGATTTTTTAAACAAACATTCATCGAAGTGCAATATGATAACTCCTTTAGCATACAAGGAATAACATGTCCTATCTCAATCATCCACCTACCTCCATTAAATTCTTAATGCACCTAACAAATCACCCACGTGCAACCCTTTACCGAGTCCATTGAAATGAGTTTCAAAGTACATAAATCCTCTAATGAGATAACCATGATGAATTCAAGTCTAAAGATCAGTTGTACCCATCTTATATTAGATTCCCATAAACTAAATCAAATGGGTTTTCATAATGACTCAAGTCCAATGATATATTTTCTAACATAAATCACTTAAGTGCTTACTTTGGTATCATCATGCTTATAGGTATGATATCTCCTACTACTATCATATAGCATGAACATAGCACTCACAAGTCTAATCATATCTAGTCAATATGTATTCTTGATAGTACTATAACTTAAGACGTTTAATGATATCATTTATGTGCATTACTTGTTTGTCTCATATCTTTTGATAATCATTAATACAAATGCATATCTTATGGACTTCTATCTATTCTATTCAATAAAAAAATATAAAATATAAGAATTAATAGAAAGATTTTTTTATTATTAATAAAATAAACAATGTAATAATACAATAACTCAAATCATCCAAATATGGTTAGATCCTAGGCACCTACACTAACGAGTTATCCATCCGACTAGTATTCCTATTGTGTTCATGTATATTAGTTTCTTGAACCCTAAAAATTCCATTAACATGAAGAACACTATAATTTTCCATCCCTATAGATGAAGTAGCTTCGTGAAGCCTATCAATCACCAACTCATTATCGTTGATGCCTAATCAAAACCTAAATATCCTATCCATTCAAAAATTGTATTATAGGTTTCCCTTCATCCTTGCCATCATCTTATGTCTTATTTGGTTTATGCCCATTAGTATCCTTAACATTATTGATCAAAAGTTTAAAACCTTCACGAAAGTTCTTTGTGAGAATAATTTCCACTTGATTAATCTATTCTTGCTCTTTCTATATAGTTTTACCCATTATTGTTTATAGAATAATTTTTCCAGATTCCAGTACTCATTCCACCTATACTGCCATTGACTTTTATATATGTTACTTGTTCTTCTTATGATAATTCCTAATGAAACGGCCAATTAAACCACATCCCTCATATAAAAAAAATGTTTCATTCATATTCTATTCATTTCCAAAAACCTTAATCCTTTGTTGTCCCTAACCATACTCTAGATGGAAGTGGTCTAGACACATCAACTTCAATACATATTCTCACAAACATAGGATGGGTAAGCTGGAAAGTTCTTTCATCTACTTATAAGACATGACCTATTATTTCCCCAACATTCATAGACAAGATGGATTGAGGAATGAGAGAGGTAGATGAGGTAACCGAATCCAAACCGCAACCTATGGACAATCTTTACAAAACATAAAATCGAAGTCCATCTTAACAAATGATACATACGAGTTTGAAATCTTGTGATCTTCATATGAAAAAGCTATAATCATATCTAATTCATTACCAAGATGGACCATTACATGCCCGGGATCAAGCAATCCAATAACATGTTTACCTAATAGATTCCAAGAACGATGACTATGTCCTTTGATATAATTGATGGGACGTCTTTCGTTAGAAAATTTTAAGATCATTATGTTTTAAAACTAATTTATAGGTGTCTCTAGTTTAGTTTATGAGAACAAGCACACCGATTCGCCATTGAGGTGAACTTTAGATCGGTAAAATAAGAGTTTGTATCCGTTGAGAACATGACTTGGGTATTATAATAGTTATATAATTTTAAAGGATCATGCATTCTATAGATGTACGGAATAAATAAATAAAATTTCTTCATCTAGGGTTCTTAAGATCATGCTATTGGACTAACTAATCATACATAATAAACATGAATATACATATGGATGAAAGATTACCTTTTGTAGCTTAGAAATAGTTTAAATGAAAAGGGAATCGTTCAAGTGTCCTACTCTATTGATCATCCACTCAGCTCAAACACCCATATAAAAAGCTACATAAATCATAAAGTATTAGCTCCAATCCTTATTTATTGTTAATTTTTCTCTAGAAATCATATAAGGTAATTTGTGCCAACTTTTGGCTTTTTAAGGAGAGATACAATAACTTTTTCCTTTAGAAAGAGAAATGTTTTCTCTCTATTTTTTTCTTTATGCCATGAATTTTCTCTCTTGGTTTCTTAATGATGCCAACTCTCTCCTTTATTCATATAGGGGTGACAATTTCTCCTTGTACATCAAGGAGATGTTCCTATGTGGGCTTATCCTTATAAATACTAAGTCTATCCAATAATGCTTAAGTTTATCCTTACACCAAAATATCTTGCGGGTTTTAAATTAAGCCTATTAGCTCAAACTCTTTTGGCCCAATTAATTTCCAATTAATTTGGACCATCCAAATAAATTAGGGTCGGATATTTTTAAAAGGCCCACATATCAATTTCTCAAATTACCCTTAAACCTAAATTAAAAAAATAATTTCTTTAACTATCTTCTAAATTTGGAACTGACTTCTAAATTAGGAAATTGGCTTTTCGTTATAGGAAACTAACTTTCAAAAATAAGAAACTTTCCATTTTAGGAAACTTTTTTCAAATTAGGAAAATTTCTCTAATAACCTTGACTTCTCTTTTATCGTGTGAATCTTTAAACTTATATGTGTGACTAATAGGCTTCTAGATATGTTAGCAATGTATCAAAAATAAAATATACCTCTTTTATCTCTTCATACATACACAAATCAAGATTGGCATCTAAAAAGATATCATGACTATCCAATTCTCTAAGAGAATTAATTAATCCACAATCACCTTTCATGAGCATGGTTAGCATACAATGCAATCCTCTTGTTAATTTATCATAGTGTGATCTCAAACTTGGTTTATAGTCTATTTGATTATGATCACATAAGTTTTCTTTGATTCCTAAATGTCTTAGCTCTAAAGTAAACCAATTAAGCCCCATTGATATACTCCCACTCTAGCCATAGATTCCTTGAGTAGACATTTATTGAAATGTAATGTGATAACTCCTTTAACATATTAGGAATGACATGTCATATCTCAATCATCCACCTATCTTTATTAGATTCTTAGTACGCCTAACAAATCGCCTACATGTAGCTCTTGACCGAGTCCATTGAAAAGATTGTCAAAGTATATAAATCCTCTAATGAGATAAGCATGATGACTTCATATTAAAAGACTATTTGTAATCATCTCATATGAGACTTTCATAGACTATACTAAATAGGTTCTTATGGTGAGTCACGTCCAGCGATATGTTCTCTAACATTAATCACCTAAGTGCTTGCTTTGGCATCACCATGCCAATAAGTGTGAGATCTCATAATACTATCTTATAGAATGAGCATAACACTCATAAGTCTTATTGTATTTATTCAATGTCCATTCTTCATAATGCTATGACTTATGACATTTAATGATATCATTTAAATGCATTGATGTTTATCTCACATGTTTTGAGCAATCATTAATGCAATCCATATCGAGTGAACTTCTATTTAATTCTATCAAATTATAAATAATAAAAATTAATAGAAAGACTTCTTTTAAAATAAAAATACAATGTTACGATACATCAAACCATCTAAATAAGCTTGGATCTTAAGCACTTACACTAATAATCTCCCACTTGCACTAGAGCTAACCGGACATGTCCTTTATGCCCAATGATTGAATAAGGGTCTCATGTTTCTATTGTGGGCTTAGTCAAGGGGTCAACTATGTTAGCGTCAACTATCCTTATATCACCATGATTGATAATCTCTCTAATCAAGTTGTAACATCATAGTACATACTTAGAAAGGTAATGAGACCTTAGTTTCTTAGCTTGTGCTATAGATCTTTTGTAGTCGATCATTAAACCAAATGATATTAGAAGAAGTCCTTTCTTTGATTCTTTCATACTAAATCTTTTTGTATCATATCAATGTACTACCTTGAGAAAGCCCTAACATTCTACATGATCCATCTTTATAGATCTCAACTCTTACAATATAAGTTCGTCTTTCTATATCTTACATGGAGAAATTCATAAATACTCAATCATTTATTGATTGTAACACAATAATCTTATAATCGAGAAGTAGTTTTTTGTCTTCATATAAAACAACAAAGACTACTAAGCTCTCACTAACCTTTTATATACACAAGGTTTATCTTTTCTTTTATGAACAAAGTCAAACCCTTTGATTATTTCATCAAAACATTGATTCTAATTTCTAAAGGCAAGCTTAAGTCCATAAATAAAAATTTGCAATTTATAAATCTTATTTGCATGTTATTTGGTCGCATAACCATCAAGGTGTGTTATATACACATCATTATTCAATTTTTCATAAAAGAAAATAGTTTTTTATCCATTTTCCATATCTAAGAGTTAATGTCTAATATTGATTTTTTCATAGGTATTAGCTTCATCATCCTTTATATGATACATATCACCATATGTTGAGACAAGAAGATCATATCTTTTTTACTCTTTGACAAATTTGCTTAGACTTATGAAGTCCTTGTATATCTATTTATGAGGTAGTTATAATATTTTGTAACCTTTCTACTTGGAATTCCACTAGTTGAGTGTTAATTTATGGGTCTACTCAAATCATATTGAGTTTAAATTTTCTTTCATTATTTATAGTGTCTATAAATTCCTTTCTAAGGAAGATAACATACCTAGTCAAGAACAATACTTTGTTCCGGTGGTAGGAAAAGTAATATCTATTTTTTTTCATAAATTTGCACTTCATTGATTTGGGCTCTAGCTTGTCGTCGTCCAAACATTTAACATATATTTTATAACCCCAAATCTTAAAGAAAGATAAATTCATTTTCTTTTTTTTTCATATCTCATATGATCAACAAACTTTATAGGAACCATGTTTAAAATAAAGGTTATAGTAAGGAGTGCATATCCCAAAATAAAATAAAGATATTAGTTAGACTTATCATAGACCAAACCATGCCTATCATCATCCTATTCCTCTTTTTAGACATACCATTCAAGTATGGTGCTTCGAGTAGAGTCCATTGATAGAGAATCTCATTCTCTTTTAAGTAATCTAAAAATTCATTACTTAAATATTCACCACCTCGATCCGATTGAAATGGCTTAATACTTTTGCTAGTTTGTTTCTTGACTTTAGATCTAAATTCTTTGAAATTTTTAAAGGCTTCATTTACATAACCAAAACATGATCTATCATCGGTAAACGTTATGAAATAATCATATCCTTCTCTTACTTGGATGGACATAGATCCGGATACATCTCTATATGTAAGGCCTAATTAAAATTAGTAGCTCTTTCTCATTTTTCACTAAAAGGGGATTCTTATCATTTTTCTAAGTAAAAATATTTATAGACATCATCAAATGATTCTAGGTATTCATTTATAAGTAGTTTGGATACATGATTCTTGTTTATATGGTCAAGTTGAGAATGTTGCAAATATGTTTATTTAGTTCATTTGATTTAAGTCTTTTAGCATTTATGTTATTTAATGGGAGTTGCACTATGTTTAAAACATACAAAATATTATCAATCAAAATAGTTCCATACAACAATTCATCTTTGAAAAGAACAATCATTATTCTTAAATAAAATAAAAAAATATCTTGTTCTAAATAAGAAATGAAAATAATATTCATAATCTATACTAGGAATGCAATAATAGTTATTGAGTCTAAGCACAAATCCACATGGTAATGTTAACTCATAGATGCTTATAGCTAATGGTATAACTCTTAATCCATTACTAATGTGTAGGTCATCCTCCTTTGAAGCAATCTTCCTTCTCTTTCTAAGCTCCCGCACATTTATATAAATGTGAGCACCATATCTAGTATCATATACCCATGAGGTAGGATTAGAAATACAAAAATTAGTTTTAATAACATAAATACCTAAGGTGATTGTAGAACTTTTTTTTTTCATCTCGTCTAGGTACTCCTTGTAGTTGAGCTTCTAATGCCCTTTCTTATTGTAATGAAAGTAGACTACTTTCTTTTGGATATATTGGCCTCGACCTCTTTCAACCCTCCTTTAAGTGTAATAGAAGGTTTCTTCTTTTGGGGCTTGGTATTTTTCATACACCATGCCTTTGCCCTTATTAATAGAAAATACAGAACTTTTATTCTTCTCATTAATCTCAAATTAAGCTTTTCTTGACATGGACGAGTAACTTTCCAAGAGTCTTTTGTATATGCATTATGTTAAAGTACATGATAAATTATCCAAAACCATTGGGCATTGATTGCAATACCGGATCAATGGATAACTCTATATCCATTCTAACTTCATGCTCAGCATGACCCATTGATATAGCTTATCATCTCGGTGACATACTTCTCAATGTTAGATCCTTCATCCATTCTAGCTCTAAAGAGCTTTTCGACTATCTCATAGTGCTCATATCTAGTATTCTCCTCAAATAAGGTCTTAAGCTTTTCTATGATATCAAAGGCACTTATGCCTTTATGTTGGCACATATGCTCTAACATCATATTTGCTCGCATGATGCTCTAAGAGATGATTGTATCATCTCTATGTTTGATCCATGTTGTATAAGCTTCGACTTGATCCCGAGGATGCTCGACTGGGAGAGGTGTCTCTATCATATAGAGAATCTTTTCATGTTAGAGGACTATCCTCGGATTCATCTCCCGCTTAAGAAATTTCATATCATTGAAGATATTACTTCCATCAATTATCGATCGTATCAATGTATTGCTAATCATACTCGTACAATAACTTGACAGGATAGAAAATCGTACGGTTTGGTTAATTGAATTGCATTAATAAAGCAAAACGTAAATTATGAAGTGAAATCTATATTCACTCCCATTATTTTCTTTAAGTTCTATAACCTTCAATATAGAACTCCAAAAAAACTTTTCAATTCATTTTTTTAATGGGTTAGGATCCTATCCTCTTACATGCATTAACCTTGAGTTATCTCAACAAGTCATACATGAAGGATTAAATAGGTAACTCCTTACCAATTATGTCCAATGTAACTCTTAATCTCATTGACATGATAACTTCTTGTCATCTCACATCTAATGTGATTATTAATCTTTGCCTCAAATTCATTGGACCTTGAGTTATCTTAACAAACCTAATAATTCATCTTAAGTTAAACCTAAATGTTTGGAGACATCATATGGCCCATGATTTGATTCCCTCGAGGTGACCTTGAGCTATCGTAACAAGTCAATAACGACCAAGAGATTTCTCTCCTCATAACATTAGAAGGCATATAACTTGATATTTATTTGAAAGATTTAATTTGGTAGGTCTCATCATTTTAATCCTACCATGATACTAAATATTAATCATATTAATCTATCATGCATACTATTAATCCGACAATCATGTATAAAGGAGTTCAATCACATCAATATCATACATGACTCAAGAATCGATGAATGGTAATGGATTTCTACTACTAGTCCTCTCGAGCCACAAGGAGACTAGTGAATCAAATACCTAGGAAATATTATTACAATTTCTTCAAGGTTGTATTTTCTTCTTGGCTTTTTCTCCATGCATTTATTCTAATAAGTCATCTTCTACTTTTACAATTCATAAATAAGAAACTTGAGTTACATTCGAAGGGAGTAAGATGAGAACAGAAATACATCGAATGATAGAGAAGGGAGAACACATAAGACCTATTTAACTAAAAATTTACAATTATATATTTTTAAAAACTAGGTCAACTCATCCATACCATTCATCCATACTTCAATCACATTGATACATGGCATTCAATTGAAACAAATTTTATATTAATCATAATTATAAATCTATGGTTTTGGTAATTTTATAAAACATTAAAATTTTTCAAATTTTAATTTTTAAACTTTTGGGCCTAATGCCCAACTTAGGCCGATAGGCTTATAGGCTTTGAAGGCCCACATGCCGGCATGCCTCGGTTGGCCGGTGCCATCGGTAGCCATTAGCCTAGCATGCTCATACGTGGATGCCCGAGCGTTGGCGAGGCTAGTGTTTGGCTTAGCACCGGCTTTGGGTGGCCGATTAACCAATGCCCAACACCAACCTAACGCCCGTCTAGCATGCACGAAGCACACCTAGCCTCGTGCATGCCTAGCATGCGCTTGGCTTGCTCGTTGGCGAACGTATAAGCACCAACATCCAACATTGATCTCACGCACGCCTACTTTTCTTCAACCCAAAATTAGTTTCAAAAACATTATAAAATATTAAAAACCCTAGATTTATAATTAGAAAACAATAATTTATGTAGTTAATCATAATTAATAGAACATACAGTTAAAGATTTAACGAAGGCTCTAATACCAATTGAAGGATCATGCATCCTATAGAGGTGCGGAATAAACAAAAAAATTCATTCATCTAGGGTACTCAAGATCATGCCATTGAATTAACTAATCATATATAATAAATGTGAATATAAATATGGGAGAAAGATTATCTCTTGTGGTGTAGAAATAATTCAAGCGAGAAAAGGAACAATTCAAGTTTCATGTCTCTATTGATTATCCATGTAGGTCAAACATCCACATAAAAAGTTATAGAAACCATAGAGTGCTAGCTTCAATCCTTCTATGTAGTTAATTTTTCTCCGAAATCTTATAGAATAATTTGCACCAACTTTTGGCTTTTTAGGGAGAGATATGACAACCTTTTCTTTTTGGAAAGAAACATTTTCTCTTTATTTTTTTTCTTTATGTCGTGAGTGTTCTCTTTAGGTTTGTTAGTGATGTCACCTCTCTCTCCTTTATTTATAGAGGGGCAGCAACTTCTCCTTGTAGGTCAAAAAGATGTTGTCTATGTGAGCTTTATCTAATCTTATCCTTGTAAACCCTAAGCCTTATCCAGGTAGTGTTCAAGGTTATCCTTCCACTAAAATATCTTATAAGCTTTTAAATTAAGTCTATTGGTCTAAACTCTTTTGGCCTAATTAATTATCAATTAATTTGGACCATTCAAATAAATTGGGTTAGATATTTTTAAAAGACCCACATTAGAAAATAATTTTTCAAATTAACCTTAAACCATAAATTAGGAAAATAATTTTGTTTTTGGGTAACTATCTTCCCATTTTGGAACTTCCAAATTAGGAAATTAATTTCTAAAATAGAAAACTGATTTTTCATTTTAGGAAACCGAATTTCTAAAATAGAAAACTTTCCATTTTAGGATACTTTTTCCAATAACCTTTACTTCTATTTTATTATGTGAATGTTTAAACTTATGTGTGTGACTCAATAAGTTCCTAGATATGTTGATAGTGTATCAAGAACAAAAGACACCTCTTTTATCTCTTCATGCATGAATCAAGATTAGCCTCTAACAAGGCATCATGACTACCCAATTCTCTAGGAGAATTACTTGATCTAGAATTACCTTTCACAAGCATAGTTATCATATAATTTAGTCTTTGTGTCAATTGATTATAGTGTGATCTCAAACTTAGTTTATAGTCTATTCGAGTATAATCACATAAGTTTTCTTTGATTCCTAAATGTCTTAACTTTAAAGTAAACCAACTATGCTCTATTGGTATACCCCCATTGTGGTCACAAATTCCTTGAGTAAACATTCATTGAAGTGCAATATGATAACTTCTTTAATATATAAAGAATGACATGTCTTATCTTAGTAATCCACCTATCTCCATTAGATTCCTAATGCACTCAATAAATCACCAACATGCGACTCTTGACTAAGTTCATCGAAATAAGTGTCAAAGTACATAAATCCTCTAATGAGATAATCATGATAACTTTAAGTTAAAAGACCATTTATACCCATCTCGTATGAGATTCCCATAAACTAAACCAAATGGGCTCTCATGGAGAGTCACGCCTAGTGATATGTTCTCTAACATTAATCATATAAGTGTTTGATTTAGCATCACCATGCCAATAGGTATGAGATCTCCTACTCGCTATCTTATAACATAAGCATAGAATTCATAAGTCTTATAGCATCTAGTCTTTGTATATTCTTGATAATGCTATGACTTAAGACATTTAATGATATCATTTAAATATATTGATATTTATCTCTCATCTTTCGATCAATCATTGATGCAATGTATGTCATATAGACTTCTATCTAATTCTATCATATTATAAATAATAAGGATTAATAGAAAAACTTCCTTTAAAATAGAAATGCGATGTTACAATACATCAAATCATCCAAACAAGCTTAGATCTTGGGCCCTTACTTTAACAAATTCATCATTGTGGGGTTGTAAAACTCTGCTCGATTCTTGATTCTCGAACGATGAAAGCACTATTCCTATTAGAGCATGATTAATCCTCGCTAATTGTTGTTAATGTGCTAAAATAGGGTCTTTGTTCTTGTTGCTATTATACAAACCTTCAACAAAGCCCCCATCTTATGTCCTTTCTACATGTTGTTAGTGGATATCCGATCGATAGGGTTGGTACTACTATTTAAAATGGATGGGAGAGGAGGGAAGTCCACATTTGATTGTGGATTCATCCCATCTAGTGATGGCATAGCCATACAAAACTAGGGAAAACCCTAAATGCGGTGGTGGTTTAGAGAATTTCAAAATCCTAGAGAGAGAATTCTTTCTTCATAATTTCTTTTGTTAATTTATTTGTTGTTGCTTTGACTTTGTCATTTTAGTTGTTGACGTCATTTTTTAGCCTCAACTCTCATTGTTTGTTTGCTTAAATTTGAACTCTCATTTTGACTTATAACTTGCATTGGTGATGCTTCTCTTTCCTTTTTATTTTCTCTATTTTTTTTTTTTTTAACATTCTCCTTTTGTTTTGGAATCATCAATGGGTTCGTGGACAAACTTCCAAGCAACATTTTTTGAGAGTTTCATCCGTCACCTATGAACTTCACATTTTGCTTCTAGTATGAGGAGTGATTATAGTCCCTTATAAAAGAAATCATCAAAGCTCAAAGTGAAATGATAAGGCTATAACCATTTGTGAGATATATGAAATATGATTTTTCTTAATCTTAAAAACTAATTCGTCTATACTTGATAAACAATAATCTCTTTTTGAAAATAACGATTGATTTGGAAAACCCTTAGGCTATCCGAAGAGAAAAGATGATGAGTTGAATATGGGATCATGACCCAAAGATGTATTATTCATCATTATTTTAGTCTTCTAAATTTGGACTTCATAGCATTATTTTAGGCAAAACATTCCTTCAAGGGTTTAATTGAGAAAGGAAAAAAAAAGTTTCTTTTTTGGTTCTAACAAGAGGGATTGCCCCTTGTTTTCTACTTAAACATGGCTATCGAAGGGAAAAAAGGAAGATATATTTGGCTTCAATAAAATGAGGGATTTCTTTTAGCCTCTATATGTCATGCTCTAAAATTTGATCAGTTTTAAATTTTTGAATAAATTTGTTATTAGATTTCCTTGATGGAGAAAGAGATAATGTCAAATAATATTTTCAAACCAACATCTCTTAATTTCAAATCAGATAATATGAAATAACAAAAAGAGAGTATGAGCTATTTCTTTACTCAAAGATACAATCTAATCCATATATAACAAAATATTCTTAAAAATAGAGTTCAAAATTTAACAAATGTTAAAAGACAGTATTTGTAAATTATAAACATAAGCCTTCTTTGAACATCTAAACACATTCTTCCACGTTGGGCATTCTAATCCTCATATGTAAGCATTCCTTGAACATCTAAACACATGCTTCCACATTGGGCATTGTAATCCTCATATGGTACTTAGCTAGGGCTTCTTTCTCTAGCAATCTCTAGATCCGTCTCGGGGTGCATGGTGTCAGCAAAATCATTCTTTAGAATCATGGTTTCTATAGTTTAGGATCTGCAGACCTATTTCACTAGATGAAATCCCCTCGAGTTTTTCTCAACTTTCTCTACTCGCAGCATCTCCTAAACCATCATTTTGTCAATCTCCTGATAGAACAAATTGATAATTTTATGAAAAAAAAAATGCAATTAGATCAGAGATAATTGGTAGCTTTATAAACCAAAAACTGATAAGTGGCTGCCAGTTATTTTATGCCTCGACTTACTATAGTTACATTATCAGTTATCAGAATTCGAAAGTAGGATACAATAAACAGAGGTCACCAAAAGAAAATGAAAATGTCTTCAGATGCTAGTAAATATTTTTGGCTTGGGTAGGAAGATAATTGGATTGGATTTGTGTATCATCTCATTGTTTTCTTCCATTAAATGTCGAATCAATAAAGATAAATATACAGACTACAATAGAGATTAACATCACCCCATTAAGCTAATTGACATTTATGGACGAGGAAAACCACAAACTTCACCAATATTATAACAGGTGAGCCCACACTAAAGTATACAATTACTATATACATTTAGATTTATTAGCTCAAATTCCAAGTTTTTTAGTTAAATTATCACAGTTCATCCAGAATCAATGCAGAAAGAGGGAAAAAAAAAAAAAAAAAAAAAAAAAAAAAACTTAATTTTAAGTTATAAATTACTGAAACACCAAGACCACTTCTAGATTCAACCTAATTATTGCATCAGTCTGCAGTGCTTCAGTGCTTTCATGAGACCACAAAAGAGAATAAAAAAGGTTACTGGCTGGAATGTCTGACATTGTTGATACAAATCACTCTGTTTACCACCAGACAGCTCCACCTGCACATAGAACAATCACAGAAGATGTAAATCATGTAAATAGAATTTAGTACCCTGCGGACAAGCAGGAACAGATTTTATACCGTAACAATTATAACGCATAGAAAAGAACAGGCATTAAGAAAGTAAAGACTTGATGTAATAGGTGTCCTCTCTTCAGGTAATCCGTTCACAGCAAAAAGACTTTGGTAGGTTATAAGGATGGAGAGCAAAGCATAACAAAATGGACAACCAACATTCATAGAACTCATCACATAGCATCATAACAAAAAAGAGAAGGGGGGTGTGGGGTGCGGCTGCTGCAGAAAGGAAGTCATTGTTCCAACCGGTCATTTTCCATAATCTGTTCACACCCCTCCCCAGGTACTCATAACATGGTCTCAGGTTCAGAATTCAATCATTTGATAACAAAGACAGTTAGACTAGTCCCAGATCATCACTTGCCTCTAAAGCTCACTGTTCAAGCTATGGTATGTTAGCTAATTAAAAACTTAAAATCAAGTTTCTTAATCTAAATAAAAAGAGCTCAATAGAAACATGGGATAACAGCTAAGGAAATCATCATACAATGATATTGAACTCTTTATTCTGCTTATCCAATTCTACTCTTTCTAGTGATGAAGGTTCCCCAAAACCTATTATTTGAAGCAAAAGTTTACTTCTCAGCTCAAATTGGTTAATTCCAAAAGTTAACATCCTTCGATTGCGATCTGAAGAGATCAAAAACTATAGTCGCTCTTCAGCTAAAGATATGATCCACATAACGATCAGTCAGCTGAGATCTTCCCCCATGGGTGCTAAAGGGGGAACTTCTCTATACATTAGCTTAATAATTTAAACTCATTTCTCTGAAGGTGTAACATAAAAATATTCTTAAAATTGTCAGCTATAGTCACTCCACAATGATGCGGCATCAGAACACTTCAGAGTGACATGTTTGCCTTTCAAGATATGTGTGTGTGTGTGTGTGTACATGTATGTATATATGTTTTTTTTTTTTTTTTTGGTAACTGTAAACTATTAATATTACGAGTTAAATAACTAGGAAAATGATAGCTAATAACATAGATGTGGATCCATAAAGGTTTGTCTAGTCACCTTGAAAACCACTACCACCGGTATGAGTATCAGTTTGATTCTTTACACTTCAAAAGGCAAGGATGCCACAAAAATCACAAAAAAAGGGGGTTCATTCTAACCCTGTAATCACATAAATTGTTCACATGTGTGTGTGTACATGTGTGTATATATGTTTTTTTTTTTTTTGGTAATTCTAAACTATTAATATTACGAGTTAAATAACTAGGAAAATGTGTGTGTGTGTGTGTGTGTTTTTTTTTTTTTTGGTAACTCTAAACTATTAATATTACGAGTTAATAACTAGGAAAATGATAGCTAATAACATAGATGTGGATCCATAAAGGTTTGTCTAGTCACCTTGAAAACCACTACCACCTGTATGAGTATCAGTTTGATTCTTTACACTTCAAAAGGCAAGGATGCCACAAAAATCACAAAAAAAGGGGTTCATTCTAACCCTGTAATCACATAAATTGTTCACATGCCAGTTTAGTTTAGCCCCGTTTGATTTACTTTCCCAAAATTTAAGCGCTGATGTCATCTAATCTAAAGAGTAAAACATCAAAAAACATTCCAAAATCAGTATAGATAATGTCAACAAAGAATCATCAACAAGTCGAGCCTTCAACCAGAAAAGGCAGAAAAAAAAATCCCAGCATCAATGTAGCCATAAACCTCAACCAATCATATCCATCTATCCTCTCCTTCAGCTCCTCTTTGCCTCCTTCACTCTCTCATATATCCTTCAATCAGAAGAATCATAAACCTCTCCAATTGCATTAAATCCAGGGCATTTTATGTCATTTCACTAGTAAAACTATAACACAGAATTCAAACGTACAAATCAATACGAATTATATAGCTAATGAAATTACTTAAATCACAGCGATGAGGTTCACTCTCAAATATATCATTTGAAGCCCAAATCTACAGCCTAGCTCAAATTAGTTAATTCCAGAAGGTTAAAAATGCTGCAATCAAAGACTAAAGAATAAAAATTTATAGCTGCTCTTAAGCAAATCTGATACAAATAATGTCCCTTCAGCAGCTTTTTTGTTCCACCTCAACACCAAAAGGGAGCTTTTCTTTGTCTATAATTAGCATAACAATATAAGTCTTCTCAGAAACTATATCATTAAGCTCTGAACAGAGCTATTTAAGCCAGAATTTAAGCATGATAGTTAGCATAATCAAAGAAATAAAATGAAATATATTGACAATCAGCAGGGAGAACGACATCAATGAAGGAATCAACTATAATTTTAAACTTTGAGACCATGATGAAAAAAAAATCCTGAATCCAACAATTAATGCCGAATTCAAATTATCATAAAAAAAAATAATAATAATAATAACACATACCTAAATCAACAAATCCATCTCTGTCTATCTAATCTTCTCCATCCCAGAACTCCTCTTTGCTGCCTCCTTAATTTTGTTAATATAACCTTCAATCGGTGGAGTCAAAGTAGCCATAAACCTCTCGGCCGGAAAAGGCGTTAAATCTGGAACTAAAGCTGCCTTCTTCAAATTCTCAGGTAACGCCTCAATGGCCTCCTTCTTACACCTCAACAAATTACTCTCCGCAGCCTGCCTCGCCCTATGCTTCCTCATCAACACCCTACTATACTCCTTCGCCAATTTCTTCCCATCCTCCTCAGTCAACTCATATTTGGGTATCTTATCCACATCAACCAATCCTAAAGTAATCAAATCTAAACCAGGAGTCCCAATAATCATGGGCTCATCAGGAACTCCCATAGCTTGCCTTCCACCTTTCTTAAAAATCTCCTTTTCGCGAATCCTCCCTTTACTTAGAAGCCCCAATTTCTCTCTTTCTGCTTCACGAGCACGATCTTTGGGCTTTAAGTAACGAACTGGGGTTGGTGCGTTGATGCATTGATCATAGAGACGATATTTTTCAGAATCTTGACGTGATAAGGGTTTTGAAGATGGGTCTTCAGGGTCTGATTTTTTTCCCTTCTTTGTTATTACTTTTGAGCGTTTCTTGGCTTGCCCATCTTTACCTTTTCCTTTTGCCGTTCCACTTACAGAACAACGTTGGAGGAATTGGTGGGTTAGAGACTGAAGCGGTTGCTGTGTTCTTCCGATTCTAAACATTTTCAAGGATTGAGTGTGACAGTGCAGTAGAATGAGACTGCAGAGTGGGAATTTTTAGGAAATGGAGAAGAAGAAGAAGGAGAGTAGGGTTTTCGGTGTAGTGGGCTGGGTCTAGTATGGGCTAGCAAAACGTTAGCCCAATTTAAAAAAAAAATCAAAAAAAAAAAAAAAAAAAAAAAGGCGCTTCTATTTCATTCCCTAGGATGAAATTAGAACCAAAACTACAGTCGAGTCAAAAAAAAAAATTTTAAAAAAAAAAAAAAGTAACCAATTCCATGAAAACGGAGATCAACATAGTTTAAGAAGAAAAGAGATAATTGACAAAACCAGATAGTCATATTTAAATAACATGAAATATATAATTTAAAAAATTAAAAGGAAATGTATTTGAAACTAATTTTATGAATGAAAGATATATAATTGACAAAACCAGATAATCATATTTAAATAAAATGGCATAAATATTTTTTTACATTGCG
The DNA here is from genome assembly GCA_963924115.1 of Dovyalis caffra. NCBI lineage: Eukaryota > Viridiplantae > Streptophyta > Magnoliopsida > Malpighiales > Salicaceae > Dovyalis > Dovyalis caffra. Next base: position 342,259 of record CAWUPB010000351.1, read on the forward strand.
TATTGTCCATATTGTATGTACTGTACATAGATATGACAATAAATTTTAGGATGAAAATTGAAATTTTCACATATATTCTACTATTATTTGTGGATAAAAATAGAGAGAGGATAAATTTATTAAAATTACAATAAAAATTGTGAAGACTCGTTGAAACAAACCGAACTTTTAAGAAGAATGGAAAAATTAAAATTTACCTTATATGTAATTTTATCTGCAAGTTTATATTTTGACTTGTAATATAATTATTTTTTTTTTTTTGAAAAAAAACATAGTCCGTACTTGTATAATTTAGTAAGTGTCTAATCTAACCTTTTTATCTTAAAATGAGTCATTATATTTATATATTTTAAGTGAGTTTCGATATATCTTTCTAAAGATATTTTTTTGACGAAACCATCAAAAAAATGTCACATAACTTCTACATGAATAAATTTATATTGAAAATGCTCTTTACCGAAATGGGTACATGCAAGTCACCACTTATCACCATCTTTTCTCTCACTTTGGCCGAATTGGACTAAAAACAAGTATCAACACCCTCTTCTTTTTTCCTTTTTTTTTTTCTTTACAAATTTGTGGTGTTAGATTTGAATTTTGATAATTAAAGTGTGTTTGAGATGGTAACTTATCGGGAAAAAAATAGAGAAAAGTGGTGGGTTAGGACTCGATCTTTCTTTTTAAAAAAAAGTGAGAGGAAGGTGAAAATGATCAATTTTTATGTCTAAAAGTGTAGATTAGTGCGTTAGGGTCTAATTTTAGGTCAAATATTGAAGAGACCTTAACCAAAAAAAAAAAAAAATGGAGGTTTGGAATGGTCGGAAAAGTGATGGGATTGGTTATTTTGGGTTGATTTTGATCGGATTTCTAGAAGAGAAGGTGAGAGGAGAATGGGATGAAAGTGAAGAAGGAAAAGGAAAAAAAAAGGTTTTGTTCTTATCATTGGTTCGAGTGTGATGGACTTTCACAAGATTTATTTATGTATTTATTGAGCTTCCTTGTTAATTTACTCTCAACTTTAAATTCCAAATCCTAATTTTCTTTAACTTCCTAAAACTCATATTTATGTATTCATGTTCCTTTATTTATGGATTCTCAAGATTTTAACTTCCTAAAACCCATATTTTGTTTCTTGTTCCTATGGTTGCAAGTTTCACAAACACGTTTTCTAACTTTAATTAAAAGCATCACAATGTCCAAATAGTTGGTTTACCCCATATTTGGTTTTTGTATTGTTCGATTTTTTTATTAAAATCCTCCACTTTTTTTTAGCTTGGTTGAAACTCTCTATTTAAAAAAAAATAATAATAATTCGGACCCTTCATTAATTGTTCATTTGATGTGGTATATTATAATTACCGATAACTAATCATGAATGAACACATGGCAATATGGTTCTCAAATAACAATGTCTTTCTCCAAAATAGACTAATAAATATTATTAAACTTATCTTTAGTGTTTTAAAAAAAATTAAAAAAAAAAAAAAAACATTGCCCCCACCCTATTATCCTAACCCAAATCATTCTTTTGTATTATCAATCTCTATTTCTCATTCTCAAACCCGTTCAAACTAGCTAAAGAAAATGTAAATCCTTAAATCTTCAAATTCTTAAATCCCTAAAATTCTATTAGTCTAAACTCAAATAATTCTTTTGCATTCTCAAACCCTCCAAGCAAACTCAAATTTACTATGTCTATATTGGGACATAGGTTCGGTTTTTGGAATGATTCTTGTTACTATGGAATTTGCTATTCTTGGTTTCCTCTTTCCTTTAAATCGAGGTGGGTTGATGAAGGCCATGCTCCTTTTTTGGGTATTTACGGGTCTTTTGTTGGATATGCTTCGACTTGTTTTTATAAGATGTTTAAGGGAACTTAATCGGAAAAAAAAAAAATTACTTTGCAAACGACATTCATGTTTCCTACAATAATCTTTGCCATTTTCCTTGTCTTAAATGCTCTAATATATGGTAAAAAGTCATCTAGGGTAGTGTCTTTTGGAACCATGTCTTTATCATCCTTATTGTCACTTGTCTTGAGATCACAATTGTGCTTTGCTACTTCTAGTTGTGTAGTGAGGACTACCTTTGGTGTTAAGGTCTTATCTAACATCAAGGTCCTCTATGCTCTACCTCTTCCACTAAGTTGCTTTCTACTTCTTCATGAATCTTGATATTATGAAGCTATCATCTTGGATCTTAAGCTATATGTTGATTGCCTTCCTCCAAGTTGCCATTTTTGTTGCTTTCTTTGCATTGTCTAGCAAAATTGGCTTCTATGCATGCTTTTGGTTTACCGAGTCTCATCTACTCATCAATAAAGATTGATTAATTATTTGATGTAGCCTAAAAGAAATCAGCTTGTCTGTTTCTATGTAAGAAAGAGCAAATACATCATTTGATGCAATCCGAAATGAATGATACCGTAAAAAAAATGATTTAGGGTTGAGATAATAGGGTTTTAGTGATTTAGGAATTTAGATTTTCATTAGCTAGATAAAATGGGTTTGAGAATGAAAAATAGAGATTGATAATGCAAATGAATAATTTTGGTTGGGATAATGGAGTGGGAGGAATGTTGTCTTCTCTAATTATTTTTTAACACTAAGTATTAGGTTAACAATAAAAATGTTTTTGTTTTTTTTTTATCTCTATTTTTTGGATGAAAACATTGTACATAGAATCCACGCTACGTGTCTATTCATGATTAGTTACAATTAATTTTAACATGTCACACCAAATGAATATTTAATGAATTTATAACGGAGGGTCTTAATTAATAAATTTGTAAGAGCGAAGGGTTTCAATCAAATCAAAAAAGAATAGAGAGTCTCAATCAAAAAATTCAAATAATACGAGGGACCAAAAGTGGGTTAAATCCATCCAATATTTGTATAACTATCTTTTACAATTGTTTTATTCATGCAATCTTACTTTCTATTCCTTTACTTACAAAACGCATGTACATGTTTTTTGCTCTAATCAATAACAACACAATATCTCATATTTGTATAACTATCTTTCATAATGGCTCAATAATGGGTTTATCCCATATATGGTCTTTGTACTATTTGAATTTTTTTTAATTAAGACCTTCTACTCTTTTCAACTTAATTAAAACCCTCTATTCTTATAAATTTACCGATTCAAACCCTTTGTTATAACTCTATTAAACATTCATCCGATTTGCATGTTACAATTAACAACAATCAATCACGAATAGACACGTAGCATAATAGGTCCTATATGATAGTTTTTTCGTCCAAAATAAAATTAAAAAAATTTTATTATTAAACTAATACTTAGTATTAAAAAATTATTAGAAAAGACAACATTGTCCGCACTCTATTATCCCAACCAAAATTATTCTTTTGCATTATCAATATTTATTTTTCATACTCAAACCCATTTTATCTAGTTGAACAAAATCAAAATTTCTAAATCCCATTATCTCAAACCCAAATCATTGTCTCATTCCTTTCGAGTTGCATCAAACAAGGTATTTGCTCTTCCTCGCATAGAAACAAATAATCCGATTCCTTTCGAGCTACACCAAACAATTAATCAATCTTTATTGATGAGTAGATGATCCTAGTAAACCGAAGCGAGGCATAGAAGCCAATTTTGCTAGTCAACACAAAGAAAGCATATGAGGCAATCAATATATAGCTTACGATCCCAAACACTAGCTTTGTAATATCAAGCTTCATGAAGAATTAGAAAGCAACTTAGAAAAAGAGATAGAGCGCACAAGACCCTAATGTTAGATAAGACCTCCAACACCAAAGGTAGTCCTCTCGACATAATTGAAAGTAGCAAGGCACAATTGTGATCTTGGCACAAGAGACAACAATAAGGATGATAAAGACATGGTGTAACACCCACGACCTTGTACATCCTTATTCCCTCGTCTATATATGTGCCTCCTTGGTGTTTTCTTAGTTATTTAAATATGAAAGTTATGTTTGTGTTAGCATGAAAATTGTGTTTTATATGTGTATTGATATTGTGTTTTGTGTTTAGCTTTGATATTTAATTATCAAATTATATAAATGTGTAAGTAACCTAAAGACTTAATTGCAACGATCTTTGGACTAATTAAAATAATAAAAAGTTTAGGGACTAAAGTTTAAGGACTTAATTAAATTAAGTAATAAAGTTAAGTGACTAAATTATAAAGTGAATCAAATTAGGGGACTTGACGAATTCGGCTAGGTTGAATGAATTATACATGAGTTAAATTAGATTAACATCAAAATAAATTTTTAATAATGTTTTAAGTAAATGTTAGACTTAGGAAATTTCACGGAAAAGTAAGAGAATTCTAGAAAGGTTAACTAAGTTAAGTAATTAAGGATGGCCATCTAAGTGGCTATTTAAGTGGCAAAATCATAATAACTCACTTGAATAATTTGGCTAAGACAATGAAAAAAATGAGAAATATTCAACCTAACTTAGTAACATTTTAACCTTAACAAATTTAGAATAATCTAGATAAAGATCTTAGCTTAAATAATTTATACATGTGAACATTTTATAAGCTTCCTTGCACCCACCTAGTTCGACCAAGAGAGGAGAAAGATATAGAAAGAAAATTCTAGCTTAACCTAGAGAAATATGAAGCAAGAAATTTCTAAAAAACTTATTATTAAATTAAATTACTTAATTCAAGATACTTCTTAAGCTTCCATGAAGCTTCCTAAAGTCGAAAAAAACACTATAAATGCGAAAAGGATTTTCTAATTGAGGTTTGGCAAAATTAGGCTTGTTAAACACCAAAACATAAGAAGAAAAACTAATTGGGTTAAGGAGGAGCACAAGTGGCTGAAAGCTAGGGAGAGTTAGAGTTGGCCGAAATGTAGAGAAAGGGATTAAGCAAGCTTCGGGCGAAAATTTGTAAGGAAGAAGGTAAGATCTTTGTGAGTAGTTCCGGTGTTCTTACCACTAGCTAACCTTCAAGTAAGTGTAATCAAACACAACTACATCACAAGACATAGGACTTGTATGATTTATTTTATTGATGTACCTAATCAATGATTGATTATGTATAATGAAGTGATTCTTGGTTTAATTGATGATTGATCATGACTATGTTATGGTTGATTAATGATTGATCATGGGTGATCATGAGGTTAATTGATGATTAAAATATGAAATTATCTTAAAACATGATTTAGAAGTTTTAAGGATGTTATTGAATATTTGTGGGTTTTGTTAACAAATTAGGCTAAGGAATAAATTAGGGTTAATCGATCTAATATTCCTATGTATATTGATAATCATGTTAGTTTTGGATTATGTAACTATGTGATGATGTCTTTATGTGGTATTTAAATATATTTGAATTGTTATTTGGATTTTTCTTAACATATTTAGGCCTAATGATGATTTTGATGTTCCTTGATGTTTATTCATGTAATATGTTTATGCAATTGATTATTGTGTTGCTATTTAATGATACATGGTTAATTGATGCTTATATTCATGTTGTTTTTAAACATTTAGTTGTGATCCATGTTCAAAAAACAAATGATTCTTTGATAACAAATAAGTGTGTGGTGTTTGGATGATTCGGTTTATGTCCATGTTTAAGGAGATTTAGTTTAATGTTTATATATTCACTTGAAAGTTACATGTTAAGATTCGGCCAACTTTACTTGGAATGACGTAGTGATATTTCTATGTGTTTATTGATTAATTATGCAATGGATGTGCTAATTGATGTCATTGGTATGTTATTGTTTAATGCTACATGGATGAATGTTTAAGTGCTTCATTGGGAGGTGAATTTAGCCTATATGGTTAATTTAAGATTAATGATTATGTGTTATGTTATTTGATGACATTCACGTTGCAAAAATGTTTTCATCATCTTTCATGTATTCAAAGACAAAAAGAAGTGCATGGCTTTCAATAAAAGGATCATTTCAATCACAGGCTTTCAAAGAGAATGATCAACTCTTTGTGAGTGTCACGAGCTTCACATAGGACATGTCTAGTGCTTTTCATGCTTTTCACGATCATGGTTTTTATATAGGATCGAATATATACACATTTGGCACAATGTGTCGGATCACATGAAATATTTTTCAAAGTCATGAAAAATATATATTTTTTGTATCATGCACACATGATTTCACTTACTAAACATTAGTCACTAGTTGTCTTGTGATGTAGGTAAATCAATGAGGTGTGAAGATTGATGTGAAGTTGATGATGATGTCGAAAGGAGTCGAGCTTACCGAACGTGTACTAGAATCATAGGTTAAATGTTGCGGGTTTAGATATTTTCTATCTTTAATGTTCCGGTATTCTTTGTTAACTTAGTATGTTAATAAATAAATGAATGGTTTTGAGATGTTTATAAATTAGTTTAATGGTTTGGCAAGTCTAATCGAATGGTTAAATAATATGAATTAATTAAAAAGGTTCCTAATAAAATGGTTAAACAAAATAATTTTTAAAATTCAATAAAATGGTTTTCTATTATAATACTTAAATGGTTTCAATGGCCGTATTGCTTATTAAACTTGAATTGGTTTTCATAATAATAATAAATGGTGTTTAATGAACTAATAAATTAATAGGTAAAATTGATTTGTAAATGTTCAAGCATTTATGGAACTTAAACTTGAAATGGCTTCCAACGAGCTTAACTTTAAGAAGTTTAAAAATTCTAATCATTAGTTTTATTTCTATTAATTGATTTTAGTCTTTAAATCAAATAGCCTTCCTTTGCATGATGTCTCACATTCATTGTACTTTGAGTGTGAGGCATTGTTGGTAACATTCTTGGTCTTAGTTAAGTAAGAGGTGTTACACATGGTTCCAAAAGACACTACCTTAGATGACTTTTGACCTTATCTTAAAGCATTCAAGACAAAGAAAATGACAAAGAATGTTGTAGGAAACATGAATGTCATTTTCAAAGTAATTTTATTCTATTATGTTCCCTTAAACATCTTACAAAAAAGAGCTGAAGCATATCCAACTAAAAGACCCATAAATACCCAAAGAAGGAGCATGACCATCATCAACCCACCTTGATTTGAAGGGGAGAGGAAACCAAGAGCAACAAATACCACAATAACAAGAATCTTTCCAAAAAACTAAACCAATGTTCCAACATAGACACAATAAATCTGAGTTTGTTGGTGGGTCTGAGAATGCAAAAGAATTATTTGGATTTGGAATAATGGAATTTTAGTGATTTAGGAATTTATGGACTTAAATTTTCTTCAAATAGATAGAACGAGTTTGAGAATGGAAAATAGGGATTGACAATGCAAAAGAATGATTTGGGTTTGGAATAATGGAATTTTAGTGATTTAGGAATTTAGGGATTTAGGGATTTAAATTTTCTTCAGCTAGATAGAACGAGTTTGAGAATGAAAAATAAGGATTGATAATGCAAAAGAATGATTTGGGTTGGGATAATAGGGTCTTTACTGCGGTAGAAGGAATTAAATGAAGAAGTAGGTGCTAATGCTGCTGATGCTGAAGAAATTTTGGGCACACCGTTGCATTGAAGAGAAGCATTATTATTAGGCTTAATCTGCAATGGACAAGGAGCTCTCCTTTGTAGCCTGCTTAATGGCCTCCTGTATTCCAGCTCTTCTTTGTGAACGCAGGTTTGGAATCCAGGAAACTCATCACCAGAAGCCTCCATTTTCTGTTGCTGCCTCCCTTTTTTTTCTCTGCTTCTTCAGTCCTATAATTTGGCGTACATTTGACTGATTTAATTATTTTAAGCAAATTGATATGCACAGGAGAATTAATTATACACCATATCTCCTGCCAATAGCTAGCTGATGACGGGGACTTATCAACTAATCAGGCTAACCCATAACTCCAAGGCATAAACCTAGTAGTAAAGGAAGTTTGTTTTCTTTTTTATTTTTTCGAGTTTGAATTTTAAAACCAATAATTAAAACAATTTGTTATTCTGCAGATCAATATGTAGACGTATTCTTAACATCCCTCAGGAATAATAATAATAATAATCTCTAATTCAACACATAGACTTCTTCGAAAATAAATAGGGAATCAATTTCTTTTATAATACTAAGTATAAGTTTAATAATATATATATTAAGTTTATTTCAGATAGAGACAAGTGTTACTTGAGACTCATTTTGTCATGTGTCTATTTGTAATTGATTATCATTAATTTTAACATGTCACGTCGGATGAACGAGTTAATAGAGAGTCCGAATCAATAAATTTTTAAGAATAAAAGGTTTTAATCAAGCCAAAAAATAAAGAGTTTCAATAAACAAAAAAAAAAAAAAAAATCAAACAATACAAGAATTACATATGAAATAAATTAGTTAAATAATAAAAAAGAACCAACTTTAGAGGAATTACTTCAACAATCCAATCCTATGTTAGACTTTGTCGTATGGCTTTACGATAATACAATGGTCATAAGTGACACATGACATTTAAATTGTTCACTTGTCAAAAGTGATAGAGAATTATCGGTGTTTTGCTATTATTTCACTATTATATATTGATTGATTGCATATATGGCATAAAGTCATGGACAAACAATTTTCATATAGGATGAAAATTAAAAAATTTACTTACCTAATGAATGAATGAATGATGTCATGTAACTTAAGAAAAAAAGAAGCAAACCATTTACCTGAATCTTAATATGCTCGTGTATTAATCATACAATTAATGAGTTTTTTTTCCTTTATTCAATCGTGAAATGCAACCACATTTATTTTAAAATCTAAACCTTAATTTTTTTCTTGATGAAATCATGACATGAATCGAATTCATACAATTTTAAAGAAACTTTTCGCTTTTATAGATTTCTAAATCATATAACTCAATTCATATGATATCATTGATATGATATGCGGGTCGAATTTTTATTTTACTTGGAAATTATTTGTCCCTATCACATATAACCAATGAACTAATTGAATAATAGGTAACAACTGGCTCCAATTGAGCCAATTAGGAACGTGGGGGTAATTTTGAATAATGTAGACAAATACAAGGGCAAATGATAGTTTATGCCGTGCCAAACCTCTAAAACAATGAAGCATTGAAGCGGGCCATTAGTTGGTCTAAGCCCAACAAAGTGTTCGTTTAACCAGACACCTTGAGCTTCCCCTGAGCTAGGCATCGAACATCCATCCCAATTTCCATCTCTACACGCGTCTTCTTCTTCTTCTTCTTCTTCTTCTTCTTCTCTCCTCTTCGTCTTCTTACGTTACTTTCACAAAGCTACTTTTAGCAATCAAACCTCACATTCATTTCAATTAGATTCCATATTTCACAGAATTGAATTTTTAGGGTTTTGAAGAAAAAAAAAAACAAGAAGAAATGCTAGGTGGATTATATGGAGACCTGCCTCCACCGTCCGCCACGGCGGAGGAAGAAAAATCAACCCCCAATACCTCCACTGTATGGTCTACTAGCACCTTAATGGCACCACCTACTCTCCGTAAACCCATGGCATCGCCACTAACTATTTTAAAATCCCAAAACAAACCTAAACCCCCAGTCTCCGCTTCCAAAACTTTAATTTCTCCGGTCGTGGTTGCGGCACCGGCTGTTACAGTGCTATCTGATGAGGTGGCTGCGCAACCGGCATTCGTAGGGATGAATTCGGTTGTTATTGAGGAGTATGATCCGGCGAGGCCGAATGATTATGAGGATTATAGGAGGGAAAAGAAAAAGAAGGTCATGGAAGCTGAGAGGTTAAGGGAGATTGAGAGGAGGAGGCAAGAGGAAGAGGAGAGAGAGAGGAAGGAGAAAGAAGACAGGGAGAGGGATAGAGAGAAGGATAGGAATATTTCTGGGGAAGAAGCGTGGAGGAGGCGTGCAGCCATGAGTGGGGGTGTTCCGAGGAGTCCTTCGCCACCCAGTAATGTGGATGGGTTTAGTATTGGGAAATCAGAGACAGTTGGGTTGGGAGTTGGTGCTGGTGGACAAATGACTGCCGCGCAGAGGATGATGGCGAAGATGGGGTGGAAGGAAGGGCAAGGATTGGGGAAGCTGGAGCAAGGGATTACGACACCATTGATGGCAAAAAAGACTGATCGGAGGGCTGGGGTTATTGTGAACGCTAGTGAGACGAAGCCAGAGAAGAAGGTGAAGAGTGTGAATTTCAATGGAACGCCAACTCGTGTTATGCTACTAAGGAATATGGTATGCATATTTTTTTTCGTTCTGTTAGCGAATGTTTTGATGCATGTCTTGGTTGGTGTAAATGATGGAAATTAGATCAAATGGACAATATGAATGTATATGAATGTATTAGTATACATCTTAAATGCGTAGCAAGTAATTTGCACTCTATGAACGTAACCACAAAGAAATTGTTCTATTCTTTGTTTGCAATTTATTCTTTTGTATTTTGTAATGCCTTCTTAACATGTTCCAATGATTCCGTTTGCATTATTTCCCTTAGTAAACAAGAAGCTGCTTTGCCGTCTACTACTTGATATTTCCCATTGTTTCTGTATTGAGGTTCACTAAGATTCAATATATTCTAATTTCATCAAGTGAATATCTAGCCTACCATATCTTGCTTTGCTGTCTATGAAGCTTGTTTCTATTATGGCTAAGTGCACTGGTGTAGGAGTTTAATAGCAATAAATTTGGCTCTGTAATTTTATCTAGCAAACATCTGCGGTCTGCCTTTCTGTTACTTCTTTTATTGTGTTTGCATCAAGGCCCAAGTAGGTGTGATCTTTATGTCCCCTGATGTAGTTTTTTCTATGAAGGCAAAATGCTGAGGTGTTAGAGCTGATAGAGAGAATTTGGTAGGTAGCAAGATTAGCAATGTTCACTGCTAGTAGTACTGTAATCATGTATGTGATGATCTCAGAAATTTAGAAATTGAGTTTTTAATGTTGCTAAGGTAGTCATAGTCTATTACTTTTCTTAGGAAAGCTCTATGGCATCTCTGTCCAGACTTAATTAGGTAATTGTGTCAAGTATTTTCCACATCTATGAATGGCGTTATAGTGCCCTAAGGAAAGAGAATTCTGGGCATTTGATAGAATGCACCATGAAGCATCCGAATGAGGAGAATTTGTGCATTGAGATTAATGTTTGCAATTGAGGATTTTGTTCTGTTGGCCACCGATGCACCGGCTTTTCTCTTGGCCATATACTTAAGCAGCTTGCTTATTTCTTGTTTCCCACTAAAGGCTGTGGTTTTGGAGTGCTTGAGTTTGGAGCTTTAACATGCTTTTTTGAAATTTCAAATTCCCTCCTCTACGTGGGAAATTTTTGTGCATTTTATGAATATTTGTTAGGGAAGAATGTTGACGGTAGGTTATGGGTATTCTTATCCTAAGATAAGTGATGGACTTGTTCACCAATGTATCGTCTCAAAGAGGTTTACACTCATTGAGATCACTCTTGAGTAAACTTTAATTTCTTCAGTTTCCTTTTGTTTTATTGTATTATTATTGTTTACTTGTCCTAAGAAGATTTAGTAAAATTGCTTTAGTAAGTCTGGAGGAGTGATGTTAGTACAAACCAGTTAATTGAAAGATCATCTTCTTGCATTTGCCCTTAAATTGCTGGATTTGATTATGCTTGAAATGTTCAAACCACTCTCCTTTTTGTAGTCAAAGTCAGCAGAAATCACTAGATATTTTCTATAGGCACTTATTTGAGCATCCCATTTCTGTAGTTAAAGTCAGCAAATCATATGATGCAAAATGGTTCCAGTCCAATCTTTTCTCTCCACAGATTTGAGCAATTTTGACTCACATTTTGCTATCAGTATCATACTACTATCCTTTGGTAGAAGCTGTTATTGATTGACAGATAACTGGATGCTCCTAAGAGTATGTAATTCTTTCTTTTAACTATCAGAACGAAATTCAGTGCTGAACCTGTTGCATGATTAGCAGTGTTTCAGTACCTGAGTTGTGGTGAAATAATTTCTGTGTTAATGTTTGCTGTGCCATCTGTCATTATGTCAATATTTAGGTTTGGTGATGGAACTGAAATTTATTTTCTAATGTGATTGCTATTTGGTTTCTTTCTCTTCAATTTTTTTTTTTTTTAACATCTTTGTTCATGGAGCTGCTTGGATGTTGTATGGGTTTAATATAAACTTTCTATCAAATGCTTAATTTTGTGATTATTGACGGAGATGAGAATTTGCTGAAAATATTTCCTTTTTTTCCCCCTAAAGGTGGGCCCTGGTGAGGTAGATGATGAACTAGAAGATGAGGTTGGTTCTGAGTGCTCAAAGTATGGTACAGTCACTCGGGTTCTTATATTTGAGATCACCGAACCAAACTTCCCACGTGAAGAAGCAGTTAGAATTTTTGTACAGTTTGAGAGATCAGAAGAAACAACAAAAGCATTGATTGATCTTGATGGGCGGTTTTTTGGGGGTAATGTGGTTCGTGCAACATTCTATGATGAGGAGAAGTTCAGCAAGAACGAGTTGGCTCCTATTCCTGGTGAAATCCCGGGCTTTTGATGGATGATTGAATAAGCTTCCAGGTTTCCTTCATGATCAGCAGGAAAGTTAATGGTGAACTCTTATTTTGATTCCATTTTACTGTGAGAATTAAGCTGCATAGTACTTGGGTTCTAGCTTTGGGTTGGGTGGAGTGTAAACTATGCTTCTACTGACAATAACCAGTAGTTGCATGAAGGATTTGGACTTGGACTTGTTACGGTTATATGAATGCTAGAGAAATTCTTTTCTCTTCTTTTTTCTGCTTAAATATTCTTTTTCTGATAGGACTAACTTCTACGTTCCTTGTGCAAAGATAAGCGGTCACGATTGCATTCAACATTCTGCTGATAAATCACTATGACAATTCTTGAAACTCAAGAAGATCTGACTCACTGCAATTTTATCTTATATCTCCTGGTTTGTGCTTTGATTTCTCTGCTGTATAAAAAAGAAGACGACCACTGGATCAGTTAATATTCTAGTGCACATTTTGATTTGTGTTATGGTCAAGCACTGCAAAATGCCCCTTGTGTATATATATATATATGTTAGCTAGAACACTCTTTTGCCAACCTTCCCTCCGCACTACATTAACAAAACAAATCGATCAAACTAACCCTTTTATGTATACTTTTCAAGTTTCTGCTTCCTTCAGTCTAGTTGTAGTAAATATGAGGATAAGATAGTAAATTTAACGATATGGCTGAGTACGATTTTGGAAATTCAAAACCACCCAATTACTGAACTGAACTCACTGGCTGGCTAGTTGGTGCTATGCAAATGCAAAGGTGACCCCACAGGCGTGTTCTGGTTAGATGCCCCAGCCTCTTGGATGTACGTCCCTTGCAGCTGCTGCTGACTTGCTATCTTCAACTTCATTCCACCTCCATCAACGGCGGTGGATGGGCGTTGGAGCCCACCTGCAGCTACTCCATTGGACATGTAGAATGCAAGAGGAATACTGTTGTGAACATCACCGGTGCTGCTACCGGCAGAGCCATGACCATGACCAAACAAGGATATTGTAGTCCCAGCAATGCTGTTGTTGTTGTTGTCGTCGTCAGTGTAGGGGTTGATCATGGCCATGATGGGATCGATATTGCGGCGAGGGGACGTGGTGGTAGAGCACTCTCCTCCTCTACCACCAGAAGCAATGACGGTGCTGCTGCTGGTGGGTATCGTGTTGGTGCTTGTATTTGGTATCACCCCACAAGTTGGACACCGGCTCTTAACCTTGCAATATATATATAGCCATGTGGTTAGGTAAATTATATATGTTGATAACAAAGTATAAGAAGCACTAACGCCCACCAAATAAAGATTTCAACTTTCAACTTTAACTCGTAGCTGGTACTAGTACTAATCGATAATTATTGTGAAATTAATATAATGAAATGCATGGATTAAAGAATAAAGGGGGAGTAACCTTATTATTATAGCGGTAGGTGGTGCCATCACGCTCAACAACCCAACCAGCCTCCTTGGCGAGTTCACGGAGGACTTGATTGATATCGGAGCGAGGAGAAAGTTGGTAACCACCATATTTCCTGAGTCCATGGAAGATCTTGGTGGTGATAGCTCTTCTCTCTCTTTCTCTCAGTTTTGTTCTTTCCTTATCACTCTCACTCCTGCCTGATGATGAAGACATTGATGAACCCTTCATGGTTTTTTTGCTTCTCTCTCTCTCTCTCTCTCTCTCTCATCTCTTTGAAATATATATGGTGGGGTTCGTTTATATATGATTTTTGCATGACAAAAAAGAAGATCATGAGGATCACAGTGGAATGCATGTGAGAGACAGAGAGAAGAAACACACATCGAGAGTGATCAGCGCGTGGCTGTCTTGAGATGGATTGGATTGGTTAAGTCGTTAGCTGGAAGCTGATGCATGCCAATGTATGTTATTGGTTGTCTCGGGAATTGACTGGGCCTGGCCAGAGATCACAATTCACAGGGAGAGATCAGTAACATGATTATACGTACCGTACCAAGAGCATTTTTATTTTGGCTTCTGTGGAATAAATGGTTAGCCGTATGCTGAAACCAAACCCGTTTTAGATATATATTAAGACTTTCATTTCGTGTACAATTACCAAATGCATTGAAGGAATCATGCATTCTTATTCAAGAATTAATTTATTCATTAAAAAAAAAATTGAATACCAATTTACAAAAAAGCAATTGATCATACTATATATATAACAAAAATTGCATCAACTTAATTTTTATCACTCCTAAATATATTTAATTCGTTTCTTTCCCTTTTTAGTAATAACAGTTGTTGATAGTTAATTTTATGAATCAACAGAATGGGAATATGCAGTAGCAGCCAGAAGAGGACCCGCTACTAACACAACAAAGATAAAATTAAAAATAAATAAATTGAACAAGTAGTCAAACTTTTAGTCAAAAACTTGGAGACTCTAGCTAGAGAGGTAGAATAACCTCTTCAAAAAGAGGGAAGGGAGAAAGCGATCGAGATTCGAGAGAAACTGAGGATTTGAAGATCTGCTGGTACTGATCAGTACTTACAACAGAAAGTGAAAACTACATGTTGTACTTTTTTTTTTTTTTTCCTGGTGGTGGACTAAAACGGGCAGAAGATGCTCTTTCACTTTCGTTTCGTACAGTAGCAGGGCAGCCCCCGCATTCCAAGTTGAATTACCGAGACAACTTTTGAGTTAAAAACTTGCAATTTTCTTTTTTTTTCGTCTCCCCATTTCTCCTTGCATGGGTATTCCTTCTTCGTTAGAAAATATTAACCGATTATCCGTGCTATGCCGTAGATCCGATAAAATAAAATTATTTTAAAATTTTAATTTTTTTAATTATAATATTTAATTAATTTTTTTAATGTTTTTATAAATTCTTTACTTATAAAAAAATTAATCAAAATAAATCATTTTTCTCTATGAATTGATTTTAAAATTAAAAATTATAATACTTTCAACTAAAATATTAATCAAGTATTGAAAAAAATTTAAAAATATAATTTTCATAATATTTTATTCTAAAAATTAGTTATAATTAATGGATAGATTTTGACAAAAATTAACAAATGAAAAGAATTCTCATTTAATGCCGATGAGAAAAAATAATTTTTAAAATTATCCGCACAATGTTACTCATAAATAGAATAAAATTATTTCAAAATATAATAATTTTTTATTTAATTATTACTATTTTTTGTGTGTTTTTCATAAAATTTTTGCTTAAAAAGCATGATTTATTCTTCGTTATTTAGGAATTCTTAAATAAAAACTTATAGTAATTTAAACCTGAAAAATTAATTAAGAATTCAAAAGCAAATACTTTAAAATTATATTTTTTATAAGAATGAATTTAAAAAATAAAGTTACAATTAATGTATAGACTTACATAAGAATTAACCAATGAAAAAATAAAATTTTATTCTTATTTATTGTTGGTAAGAAGATTAGTTTGTTTCAAGTATATGCATTTGATCTATATATATTTATTGACAAAATAATCAATAAAATTAGCATAGAAAACAATATTTGAATAATTGGTTAGTTCCTTTAAAAAATTATTTTAGTTATCTTATTTCGAATAAATTGGTTTTACAATGTTAAAAAATTATTTATAGTAAATAATTTATATTATGTTGGAAGATGTATAGTTAATTTTTTAATAAAATGAACGATTCAATAATTTTTTTACATGTCTTGACCATATCTAGTGAACCGAGATAAATTATTTGAAATATACTTTTAACCTTTTAGAATAAAATATTTATTTATTTATATATATGCAACTATATAAATAATGGGGGACATTTTATAAATAATGAATTTGATTTTTTTAATGTTCACATTTTTCTCGACTCATGAGAATTTTTTTCTTTAATAGAAGACCAACGTGAGTCACATATCTAATCTAATCTAATCCAATGATAAAATAAAACCAAATTTTTATTTTTTTTTAA
Source organism: Dovyalis caffra (assembly GCA_963924115.1). Lineage (NCBI taxonomy): Eukaryota > Viridiplantae > Streptophyta > Magnoliopsida > Malpighiales > Salicaceae > Dovyalis > Dovyalis caffra. The sequence goes on from CAWUPB010000351.1 coordinate 358,659, forward strand.
AGATTTTTTAATTATTATATAGCGGTTATTTCTTCGTAGTCGAAAATGAAATGATAATTGTCACATCGGATAATTTGAAACACTTGTACATTCAAAATTAGGTCAAAGCAAACATTTGAAAGATGATTATTTTAAATTGGAGAAGGGAAAAACATTGTTGGTTATAAGAGTTTTTTTGCGTGAAGGGATGACATGCTAACAAGCACATGAAAATCAATATAATACTTATAATATATAATATGGTTAAGGAGGATTTGACCTACATAATCAAACCATGTCATCAATCATGTAAAAATTCAAAGAATTCATGATATATATATTATAAAAATTATTTTTTAAAAAAGAAAAAAAATCATGTTTAAAATTTTATTTTATAATTCAAATATAGAGAAAAATAAATTATATAATATTAGTAAATAAAATTTCATATAAAAAATATTAATTGGATAAGAATTTTGATTAAAAAAAAATGATAAATTCAAAGAATGAAATTTAAATAATAACCATAATATAAGCTGAATTATATGTTAATTTCAAAATATAAAAAGACATATTATATAATCATCAAGTTGTGTGGAAAAACGTTATGATTGATTGTTCAAAATTTTAACACCTAATTAAAAAAAGAACATAAATTGATGAAAAAAGCAAAGAAAAAATTAATTTTTTTTAAAATTTTAACATCCAATAAAATAAAAAAAGAACATAAATTGATGAGAAAAAGTATAAAAAAAAAAAAAAAAAACCAAAGGAAAAAAGGGGCATGTGTAGTGCTTCAATCAAGGAATTAAAATTTTTATTTTAAATTTTTAGGGGCTAAAATTAAAAAAATAAAAATTACAAAAAAATATTTATTATAGGGATGAAAATCAAATATAATAAAATTTTAATCACCGAAAGAAAAAAAAGTTATAAAATAGGGACTAATCTTAAAGTTAAATTTACTAAAAGTAAAATGGAGCTTTGGGGGAAGAGAGAGGGAAAAAAATGAATAAGTGAATGATGAAATTCAAATATAGTAAATTTTAATGACCAAAAAGAAAGAAAGTTATAAAACAGGAACTAAAACAAAAGTGAAGTTTATTAAAATCAAAAGGGAGTCGTAGGTCGTGGTGGAAGAAGTGAAAAAAAAAAAAGAATGAATAATTAATAAACGAGTGCTTTCCCTATAATGTTTCATGGTTTTCTTTTAGTTTAGTTTGTAATTGTTGTCAAAGTAGATGCTAAATGACAAATAGAGTAATATATATATATATAAAAGAAACTAAAAGATCCGGGATTCTCCTTTACTTACTCGTGCATTGTGATACATGTTTACTCGTTGAGAGGCTTCATTTGATATCGGTCGTTCATTTTGGATTTGTTTTTCATCTTATTCGCATGTTTGCTTCTTGATATCTACCCTCCTCAATTCTTCTTAATTCCTTTTTTGCCGTTCATTTTCTTTATTGATTTACCCTTCTGCTCTTGATAGTTTGTTTCTCCTCAATTTCCTTTCTATCATATTTTAGTCTTTTCCTTCATTGGTGGGTTAGCCCTCCTTATTACATTAAGGTGTGGTTTGATAATCGGGAATAAAGTGATAGGAATAGGAATGTAGGAATCGGAATGGTATTTGTATTCCAATACCGTGTTTAGAATACTAATAAAGAATCGGAATGCAATTTAAATTTTTAATATATGATTTTATATACAAATATAAATAATGATTAAAAAATAATTTTATTAAACTATAATAGTTATAAAAATAATAAAGGTGATGGTAGTGATTGTGGTGGTGGTGGTGGTGGTGGTGATTGCGATGATATTAGTAGTGGTAGTAGTTGTGGTGGTTGTAGTTATGATGGTGGTGGTGGTGATGATGGTTGTGAAGATAGTGGTGGTGGTGATTGTGGTTGTTGTAATGGTGGTGGTAGTGGTAGTTGTAATGGTGGCAAAAGTAGTTAATAGATAATAAATAAATAAAATATATTATTATTTTTTTAAAAAATTCATTCCCATTCCTTGTTTTTTATTCCCACATCTTATGTGGGAATGAAGTTGTGTGTAAATTTTCATTCACATTCTCATTTCATTCCTTTTAACCAAACAACTACAATGTGGGAATAAAACTTCTATTCTCATTCTCACCACTCTATTCTTGATTACCAAACATCACCCAAATGTAATGAGGAGGGTTAACCCACCAATGAAGGAAAATGCTAAAATATGATAGAAAGGAAATTGAGGAGAAACAAAACATCAAGGGCGAAGGGCAAATCAATAAAGAAAATGAATGACAAAAGAGGAATTAAGAAGAATCAAGGAGGGTAGATATCAAGAAGCAAACATGCAAATAGGATGAAAAAAAATCCAAAATGAACTAGCTGATATCAAATGAAGCCTCTCAACGATAAACATGTATCACAATGCACGGTAAGTAAATAGGAGAATCCCGGATCTTTTAGTTTCTTTTTTTGATATATATATATATATATTACTCTATTTGCCATTTAGCATCTACTTTGACAACAATTACAAAATAAACTAAAAGAAAACCATGAAACATTGTAAGGAAAGCACTCGTTTATTAATTATTCATTCTTTTTTTTTTTTTTTTTACTTCTTCCGCCACGACCCACAACTCCCTTTTGATTTTAATAAACTTCACTTTCGTTTTAGTTCCTGTTTTATAACTTTCTTTCTTTTTGGTCATTAAAATTTACTATATTTGAATTTCATCGATCACATCCCTAAACTATATCGTCATCCCCTTATTTTAGATATTATGGTCTCTCCATAGAAGTATTTAATAATAAAAAAAATCAATATTGTTATGGATAGCACTAAGATAGGGATGAATTAATACTCCCCTGAAATTAAGTTATAATAGTACGGAAAATATCTAATCATTTACTACCAACTTAACTACCAACTTAAATATTTTGACCTTAGGACCGGACCAATAATCTAATTTTGGTAATATCAACTATTCATGGAAATCGGGGTTTGAACCATAATTTATTCTCATTAATGGATTTTATATTACCGGCTAGAATAATTATCTAAGAGGATAATAGAACTTTGTTTGAACCTAAGTAATTAATTTTAAGACCTTTTTATAGATTAATGAACATATAGAGGGTATAAAATATAGATATTTGAATAAGTATGGACTATATATAAATCAGAAAATGCTATAGTAAGGGCATAATTATTGATTAGTAATACATATTATCCTATATTTATGAGCTTAGGATAAGTGTATTAGGGGATAGATATTAACACTTGCCTTTAGGACGAGACAAGTAGGTCCAACTTTTAAAGTTACTCCGTGATATACATATCGATTAATGGTCATCCACTGTAAAATAATCCTATGTTTATTCCATACCTCGTTCACCCAGGTACGAGGGCCATTTTTACTTACACAGGTTTTTAGATAATTGATCCATGATATACTATCATGGATCCTCTTTCAATATGGATACAATATGTTAACAGTATGAGCCTTCTATAGAGAAGACATAGTGATTCTTGATAAACTATTTATAAATTGATCATGATACACTATAGTCCATATCATCTTAACCAATAACTCCTCTCATAGAATTTTTTTTCATTGTTTTTAGATAAATACGTTTTTCTGTTGCCTTTTTTTTTCTGATTTCATTCGGCCATTCTCTTCATCAATCAGCCGCTTACATTAAATGCCAATGTACATATTATATTTCTTTTCCTTTTCTTCCTTTCTGCTTCACCAACTCGCTGGAGGTGAGGGGCGAAATGATTGTTGCATATTCTTCAAAATGCTGTACAGATTCTTCTGTTCTTGCGCAATCCCGTTCATTGCGGATCATGTTTTGCTCGACCTTCGTTGGATTCGGAGCAGATTGCTTAATCTAGATTTGCTTCTGTTGTGTGCCATTCCACATCAGCTTATTTCATTCCCATTTAGTCTCTTTACAACCAGATATGTCTTTTTCTCTCATTTTCCCTTGCTTGGTGTCAGCTGCTTTGGAAGTGACTTTTTTTTGCAACTTGCCCTTTTGATTGACAGCAGTGCTTTTCTTTACTGTTTTCCCTTTTATTTGGATTGCCTTGATCAATTGTTTGTTGTTGTGGGTGTTTTCGCTCTCGCTGCTGCTTCTTTTGCTTTTGTATGTCGTTGCCTTTGTTTTTTTTTTTCGCTTCCAGTCTTGGTGTGCCTTTGTTTCCCTTTATCGTTCTGTTCTTTTTTGGTCTGCATTCACTGGATATTTGTTATTTGCTCAAAACTCCTCTCTTTGATGCGCTTTTCTCTTTTGAAGTTTTGCATTTCGAGTTATTTATTGCGTATGTTATTTTGAACTTGCCTCTTTTTGTTGTTTCGTCTGCGTGTTGTTTGAGTTTTCTTTCGCATTTTTCGTTTTTTCATTTTGAAATTCATGTTTTGTTCCGTGACTGTTGCTATTTCTTTCGTTTTGTATTGGAAAAGGTGTTGCTGGCATGCTTCGAAAGTTGCTTTGTTCCTGCTGTTTCGTTCCTGCAGGTTAGTTTGCCTTTCCTCATGCTCTTTATCGATGTGTTTTTACATGTTTGGTTTTTCATGCTCTTTATTACGATTTGAAAATTTTCTTCTTTTCACTTTTGTTTCGAAGTTCATTTGTTTCTTCCTTTCCTTTTGTCATTTCTATTACTATTCTTCCCTTTTTTTACCCAATGTTGCTGGATTTGGTCTTCTTGTTGTGGTAATTGCTTTCTTCGTCCTGCTTTCTTTATCAAGGTTACATTGCTTTTTTTTTTTTTTTTTGGCTCTTTATTGGCATGCTTTTGGATATCTGATTTTTCATGTTTTCTATTGTGTTTGTTTCTGTTTTGAAGCTAATCTATCTCTTCCTTTCATTTTGTAATATTTTTCTTGCATTTTCTTATTGGTGTTCCTCTATTCTTTGCGATGTTGCTGGAATCAATGTTGCTGCCATGGAAGTTTTTGTTATTAAATCAGAAGAAAATAAGATTTTTTTTCAGAGTGTGTTTGATATTCTGAACTGTTCTAAAACCTGGCTATGCATTCCTCTCACTTGCTGGTTTGAGGGAAAATGCTTTTCAAATATTCAGCTGCTTAACCTCTTTTGAAAGAGAGCAGAAACAGGTTTTTCATCCTTCATTCTATTTTTCCTACGTGTTTTCCTGTTGTGGTTTATGCCAGCTATGAAGATGGAAGATTTTCCTTTTAAAAAACCGAGGTGCAAACCCCTGGTTTTTTTGGGTTTTATCCTCTTCTCTACAACGTTAGTCTTTGCCTTGGTTATTGCTCATTCCGTCCATTTGCTATTTTGCTTGCTTTTTAATGAATTGCTGGTTGTTTCTTCGTTGTTTTTAATAAGTGTTGTCATCAAACCCAAAAGAAATATTCAGCATGTCCTGACCTTTTAAATTTAGACCATAATTTAAAATTTATACATCTTTTTTTCTAAAACGCTGCTGTTTAAAAAATTAAATGATTGTTGTACAACTTAAATTATGTGTAGTAGATAGAAATAAAAATTACCATAGAAATTAGTTAGTCAGTTGAACAATGAACGAAACCATTGATTGTTATCTAAGCTATCCTACAAAATCTCTGCATATATGTTAATAGGTCAGGCCTCTGCTCTTCTGCATGTTTTTAGTCAGTTGCCTTTGCTCTGCTTATTACTTTGTTCGTGCTACTTCCTTTGCTGAAGTTAGTTTTCCTTTTCTTCTACTTTTTAAATATATTACTTGCTCTTGGTATTTTTGTTCACATCGCTTCATAATCAGAACTGTCCATTGCATTTTTGCCATTTCCTAGCATCTTAAATCTCCTTTTTTACACACTCTCCACCTAAACAAGTTAAAAAAATTAAATGGCTGTTCTTTGATTTAAAGATTTTGGATGACATAATAAATTAGGTACAATAAACAAATTCTTTTTATACTCTTCATCCAGACGGGTTAAGAAAAAACATTCAAAAATTTAATGGCTATGCAAGTTACAGATTGACAAGATTAAGAAACTAAGATACAAATTTTGGATGAATGCCCTCGTGTCCTCCTCCTTCTCTTCAATTTATAGAAGTATTTACATAGAGAAAATAGGCTGATTTGCCTCGACTACAGCTGTATAATCTAAAGAGAGATTATAGGCTGATTCTTCTCCTAGAATATTCTAATTACAGCTGTATAATTTATAGGCTGATTTGTCTATGGAAACAATCTAATATTACAGACTGTACAATATAACTCGAAATACATATAAGTTATATCCTATCTAGATATGGTAACATCCCCCTCAAATTGATGCTTGGTTGATCAAGAAGCATCAATTTGTTAATAAGAAATTGGTGACGCTGCCGAGTGAGAGATTTAGTGAACACATCGCCTATCCGCAAGGCAAGTGGAAACATGTGGAAGAGAAAGAACACCGGTGTTAAGCTGCTTCTCTTATATAATGACAATCCACTTCAATATGCTTCGTACGCTCGTGATAAACTCGGATTGGTAGCAATCCGGATGGCACTTGTGTTATCGGCGTGGAGAGGAGTGGGATCATGTTGAGGAAATTCGAGCTCGGCCAAAAGTCCTCGAAGCCAAGTAATTTCGGAGCATGCGACGGACATAGCATGATATTCGACTCGGTGGAAGATTTGGAAACACGATCCCGCTTCTTACTTTTCTATGATATTAAAGAACTCCCGAGAAACATGCACCAACCAAGTGATAGATCGACGAGTATTGGGACAACCAGCCCAATCAGGCATCACTAAAGCCAACAAGGTGCATTGAACATCCAACAGGAAAGCATAAACCACGGCTAGGAGTACCTTTTAGATAACGAATGATACGACGAACAGCGGCTAGATGTAAATGTCGCGGAGAGTGCATAAACCGACCGACTTGCTTGGACGAGCAAAGGAGATATCGAGCCTAGTAATGGTTAGGTAGTTTAAGCTACCCACCAATTGCCGATACAATAACGGATCGAAAGCAAGTCTCCTTCGTCGGTGTGATACTTAACATTCATTTCTAAAGGAGTATCAACGGATGAAGAATCCCGAAGTCCAGCCAAGGTAACCAAATCCCGAGTGTATTTATGCTGATGTAAGAATATACCGGAAGCGATCGGTATGAACCTCCAATCCCAAGAAGTAGGTAAGGCGACCAAGATCCTTCATGTGAAATGAAGCTTGAAGATGTTGTTGAAGCTGAATAATTAATAAAGCATCCGTTTCGGTTATAACAATATCATCAACATAGACTAAAAGAAGGACAATACCCGTGGAAGTCTTGCGAAGAAATAATGAGGAGTTATATTGACTTTGTACAAACCGAAATTGAAGCGGGGTAGTGCGGAACTTCTCAAACCATGCTCGTGGAGCTTGTTTGAGACCATATAAGTAGCGTTTCAACTTACAAACTTCGAAGTAGAAGACGAAAATAAACCGAGGAGGAGGGTGCATGTATATATCCTCTTTAAGATCACCATGAAGGAAAGCATTTTTTACATCCATCCGTTGAAGTGGCCATCCTTTGGAAGCGACAATAGCAAGAAGTATACGTACCGTAGTCATTTTTGCCACTCGGAGCAAATGTTTCCTCGTAATCTACACCATACTCTTGTCGATTACCAAGAGCCACCAATCTAGCCTTATAGCGATCCAAAGCCCCATCGGAGCGAAGCTTCACGGAGTAAACCCATTTACATCCAATTGGCTTGACTTTAGGTGGCCAAGGAACAACTTCCCAAGTCCGATTGTCTATTCAAGCTTGAAGTTTTATCTTCATTGCTTCTTGCCAACACTCATGTTTAGTCTGCTTGATAATAAGAAGATGGCACCGAAATAGATGACAATGCGAGTAGAAAAAGATGTATGATAAGAGCCATACCGATCGGGAGGATGAGAAACTCGGGTGGTTCTTCTCAAGACGAGTGGAGTTGGATCGGATGGTGGATCGGGATCGGGAAGGGGCAATGTTGAAAGACGTCGCTTGTACACAAATCCGAGGCTTGAATCGGTCAATAGAGGAAGACAAATCATCAAAACTAGGAAGTACAACAACATCCGGTGGGGACGACGAAACATGATATGGAAAGAAAAATTGATTTTCAAAAAAAATAACATTGCGAGAAACACACGAGTTCTTAGAATTAGGATCATAACAAACAAAACCTTTGTGATTAAGACTATATCCCATGAATGCACATTTAACGGATTGAGCGTAAAGCTTATGTCGTTCATGAGGAGGCAAGTAAACAAAACACACACAACCAAATGTATGTAAATGTTGACGAGTTAGGATGTTTATGATGAAGACGAAAATAAGGAGAATCAAGGTTCAATGTGCGAGAAGGCAAACGGTTAATGAGATATACTGCCGTTGATAAGGCTTCTACCCAAAATTTAGATGGAACCGAAGATTCAAGTAACAAAGTACGAGTCACTTCAAAGAGGTGACGATTCTTCCATTCCACTACACCATTTTGTTGTGGTGTATACGGGCAAGAACGTTGTGATAGAATACCTTTTTGATGCAAAAATTCATGAAACGTAGTAGACATGTATTCACCACCGGAATCGGATCTAAGTACCTTAATAGTAGCGAGAAAATTGAGTTTCAACATATGTAAGAAAGGTCTTGAAAGCCGAGAAAACATCGGATTTAGAACGAAGGAAATAAATCCAAGTAAATCGACTATAGTCATCGATAAATGTCACAAAATACTTATAATGTGCATGAGAAATAACGAGTGATATTCCCCAAACATCACTATGAATCATATCAAAGCATTTTTACGCACGACTACCAGCAATAGGGAAAGGAAGTATTTTGCTTTTTCCCAATTTACAAGATGAACAATCAAAAGACAGATGAGAAGGTTTGAGTTGATCAATATCTCCCAATAACTTAGAGTTCAACAAATGGGATAAAATAACAGAATTAGGATGTCCTAAACGTTTATGCCACATTTCACTCTTATTGATAATAGAAGAACAAGCCAAAATAACATTACTAGGAATAGAAAGATGTAATGGAAACAAACGTCCAACTTTAAGCCCCTTCGCGATCACTTTCCCCGACACTCGATCCTACACACAACAACCATCATGAGAAAAGTGCACATCACAATTATTTTCCACTAGTTGTCCAACAGAAAGGAGATTCTTAGAGAGTCCAGGTGATATAAAAGCATTATTCATAACTGGAGTAATATCTCCAACAACGAATAATGGGTAAAGTGTTTCCATTAAGCAACTCCGAATGTGTTCCGATCCAAGATATGGATCGGACATTTTTCAGCAATTTTGCTGAATTAGTCATATGATTTGATGCACTAGAATCAATAAGCCATGTTTTAGATGAAAGAGTACCATTACCTTGAAGCCCCAAAGCTGAAAAAGCAGAAATAATCATTTGTTGCACCATTTCGGGAGTAAGAACTGCAGGCGGCATTGCTTGATGAGGTAGGTGTGACCTCGACCGTACTTTGAGTAATCGGAGTGCTAATGGTGGCTTGTAAAGTAGCATGTTGGCGATTTTGAGGGCGAATTGCACAATCTTTAATGATGTGGCCGGACTTTTTGCAATAGTTGTAAAATTTCGGTTACAATTTGAGGCAATATGACCATAATTCTTGCAACTAAAGCACCGTACCTTACTCATATCTCTCGCCTTGCCTTTTCCATGAGCCAAAAATGCCATAGGTGATGTAATGAACTTGTCTTGTTCAAGAGTGGCTTGTGTAAGAAGTCGCCGCTCCTTGCGGATCGGTTCTCCAAAACGAGTCATCCAAGGTAGGAGGAGGATGACGAGTTCATCAAATTGGAACGAGCAGCTTCAAAATCCGATCGCAATTTCATCAAGAATTGATCACGCTTCCTAATCTCATGAACAACCAATATATCGAAAGAGAGCTTTTGGAGACCGTAGTACAAACAATATCGAAAAATTCAGCCCATAGATTCCGAAAACCAGAAAAATAATCTTGAATAGAAAGACTTCCCCGGTCGTAATTTGCAATCTCGCATTCCAAGTGAAATCTTTGAGCCGAGGTCATCCGATTGTACACCTTGTTCGGATATTCCCACATCTTTTAGTAGTCCTATACGGGCGTAAATTGAGAACAATTTGAGGATCACATGACCCGGTAAATCCAAGACATCACCCGAGCATCGGTGACCTTCCATTTAGCCAATAGAGTGGCATCTCGTTGGAGCTGGAACAGATCCATCTATATGCCCCCAAAGCTCTTTTCCAAGTGACATATAATTGGAATTGAAATTCCCATGTAAAATAATTCTTCCCGTTAAACTTAACAAAAAATTCAGAATTTGAGCCGTCGCCTACCATGTTGAAATTGAAGAATTTCTCCAAAAAAAAAAAATCCCAAGACGATGTTGTAAACAACAGATAACAACAAGACAATTTGCCAAGACCGAAGTAATCTCTAAAAAAAATTATTCGAAAACCCTAGAACCAGGCTCGATACCATGACAAGATTAAGAAACTAAGATAGAAATTTTGGATGAATGCCCCCGTGTCCTCCTCCTTCTCTTCAATTTATAGAAGTATTTACATAGAGTAAATAGGCTGATTTGCCTCCGACTACAATTCGTATAATCTAAAGAGAGATTATAGGCCGATTCTTCTCCTAGAATATTCTAATTACAAATTCGTATAATTTATAGGCCGATTTGTCTATGGAAACAATCTAATATTACAATTGTACAATATAACTCGAAATACATATAAGTTATATCCTATCTAGATATGGTAACACGATTTTTTGTCATAAATTTATTTAACGAGCAGTGATAGAAAATTAGAAAAAGAAAATTTAGACCTCAATTAACAATCATGTCACTACTCTTTATTAGCATGTGTTTTTTGTATCCGATTTTGCATGCTTTTGTTGTCTTTGGTTCCGCTTCGAACTCATCCGCCTCTTCCTTTCATTTTTTGATATTTTTCTCCATTTTCTCGCTTGGCTTTTTTTTTTCATCATGTTTCGGGATCAATATTGCCGCCATAGGTGTTAATTTGTCGTAAAATTAGAACAAAACAAGAATTTTCTAAGCTATGCTAAAATGCTTTTGAAAAACTAACCTCGCATGACCTTTTGAAGGCCGAGACAGTTTCTTCACCCCTCATTCCGTCTTTGCTATCGTTGTTTCCCCGTTGTAGTCCATGCTAGCATAATTCTTTTGCTTTCTAAATTTAAGTTAAAATCTTTGGAGATGAAAGATTTGCGCTTTTTGGAGCCAAACCGCAAACCCTTGGTTTATTTTGGCCTTTGTCCTCTCCTCTCGCATTGTTATTTCCTTTCCTTGGTCATTGCTCATTCTATTCGTTTGCCTTTCTGTTTTCGTTTTTGCTAGATTCATGGTTGTTTCTTTTAATTTTTTTCCTCTAATCTAACATGATTCGTTCGTTTTATTTTGCACGATTGTAGTTCATCGCTTCTACTTATTATTTTTGTCGTGTTACTTCCTTTCGTTGAGGTTAGTTTTCCTTTTATTCTACTCTTTAAATATATTATTAGCTCTTGGTATTGTTGGTCATATTGCTTCTTAATTAGAACTCGTCCATTGCTTTTTTCCCATTAAATAGCATTCTTAAATGGTTTATTTTGGCCTTTGTCCTCTCCTCTACATTGTTATTTGCTTGCCTTGGTCATTGCTCATTCTAATCATTTGCTTTTTTGTTTGCGTTTTTGCTAAAATCCCGATTGTTTCTTTTGGTTTTTTTCCTCTAATGTAACATGGTCTCGTTCCGTTTTATTTTGCACAATTGTAGTTTATTGCTTTGCTTATTACTTTGTTCATGCTACTTCCTTTGTTGAGGTTAGTATGCCTTTTATTCTACTCTTTAAATATATTATTAGCTCTTGATATTGTTGGTCATATCGCTTCATGATCGGAACTATCCATTGCATTTTTGGCATATGATAGCATTCTTTAATGCCTTTTATTCTACTCTTTAAATATATTATTAGCATTTTTTAATAGAGGCTTTATTACACAATAGAAGGTTTGATAGTCATTTCGATGCAACTTTGGGATGGTGGTATTCAGCATGCCATTTTGTCATCGACCGACTCGAGAATCACCAAACATTTACTCATGCACGATTCATGGCATACTCAATAAGGATCCTATCCCACGAGTAAAGAACTTTCAACTTCATAAATTAACTTCCAACTTTACAATTAAAATTTTCTAATCGCCTTTGTTTAACGCACATGTAGATATACATTTTCCTTCTCCTATATTAGCTTAAACTACCTTTTTTGCACTTTTTTTAACAAATACAACATCACTTGCATCGTCCAAGATCATACATCTCAAGCTCGACTACTCGCTCATCGAAAATCCAACTACTTCATGTTTTGGATATCCATGCAAGCAATTGGTCATAAACTCTGGTTATGACAACAAAAAACTCATCCCACGACAATTATTGGACGAAATCAATCGAGTCAAGATTTTTTGAATCCGACGCAACCTTTTCCGCGACACACCATTAGACTACCACTTTATAGTGACTCATGTCTTTGATGCTCCCGATGCATCAACATAAATATCCACTCAACCTCATATGCATGCTTGAATCAATAGACACCTTATGAATACCGATAGCAATCAAACGCAAAAACCATTGTAAGTTCATGCATGCATCGATTTATAATATTAAAAGAATTTCTTTCGTTATTGATAATCGATTGTAAAAAACCACCGATTAACACTCGGAAAAAAATACATAAAAAAATGAAAGACCAAAGCTCGTAAAAAAAATGAAACAGTTTCATACAACAAATACATTCGATCTCTCGTACACAATTCGCACTATAAGAATACCGATCTTACACATATAATGATTATTCGATTGTAGTGTAGCGTGGGTATCTTTCTAGTATTTATATATATGTGTATTATTGCTAATTCCCATGCGAAAAGGAAATTTTTTGAATACGAGTGTTGAGGTTTTTGAAAATTAATATTGTATGTCTAAATGTCAACCGGACTTACCGATTTTGGCGAGTGAGTAATTTGCTTGTAGCTCCCGGAAAAGGTTCTTTCACTAAAAAAAATATATATTCATTTAGTGACGATTTAAACCTTGTTAAATGAAAAAAATTCATCGCTAATTATACTTAGCAATGGTTTTGCTATGGTCAAAAACCATAATTAAAAAGCTTCTTGTTAGCTAATTAGCAATAGTTTTTGAAATTCCATCGCGAATTTAGATATAGTTTATTCGTCATTAAAAAATAAAAAATCTATCGCTAAAAAAGGGAAAAAGGTCGTTAATTTAGTGACGATTTTTAAAAATCATCGGTAAACTGTCGCTAAATCTTGCTTTTGTTTAGTGACGGTTTACTTGAATTATCGATAATTATGGTAAAATTTAGCTTGGATCCGGCTATGGTTACCATACGTATTGCGTGCTCACTCGTGTGTGATCGAACCCTTTGTATATCTAGATGGGCCAACCTCGATGCCACACGTCTCGCTCATGTGGTTCCCGACCATCTATTGAGATCGGGTCCAAGACTCAAGTTTTGGCTATTCTTTTCATCATGCATCCTATATCTCTTATATCTTTTATGAGATATACATTGGTTTAGGATGTGTCTTTGCATGATAAAGGAAGCTAAAATATCGCTTCGTGCCGGATCTCGTCATGCTTTCCTAATGCTTCGATTGAACTCCCGAGTCCCACTTAAAGAACTTATGCAAGAATGTTAAAAATATTCATTAGTAAATTTAAATGAACATTAAGCAACTTAATTGAAATGTACTTTCACATAATAAATTAAGCTATATATTACCTTAAATTCCTCCTAATAGAACTCTTTAGTTTGCATAGTAATTGACTTTCATGTTGTTCGAATAGGTCAAAATGCTCAAGGAATATTTTATAGATCCAACAAGAGCACATATCGGATGGATACAAGTCGTCAAATAAAACAATTAATGATTAAATAAATTCATTAATATAATAATACACCATAATAAATATTAAACAAAAAGTGTATAATACGTACTCCTTGCCATCAATGAGAGCAATTAGAATGTGAAGATCGTACGTAGAACCGACAGATACAAAAGACATACCGAAAGGAATGTTTGGCGATAAGCCATATGTAGGTACTCGATGGTTGTCCTATTAGGGCACAAGACCTAATGATGAAGAAGGTTCATAAGTATCGACACGTGGTCTAAATTGATGGGGCTTAAGTTGAGACATGTCAAACGATGATAGGTATGACATAGGGGTTATAGGATGGAATGTTCCAAGGTCGAAGGGAAGGGACATGCAACCCGTAACGAAAGTAGGACTACCCTAATGTCCATGACCACTTCCATCATCGGTGTCTAAATCATAACCCTCACAATATGAACTAGCCATTACATACAAGAACCTCCCCTACCACGAGGCATAACCTACATATTATCACATTAATTAGTTAATCAAATACAACAACTATAAAGCATCTTTATTACCATAAACAAGTTAAAATAAATATATTTTGTGATCAACAAATACTTTCATAATTAAATTAAAACACACACACATGCGTGTGTGTGTGTGTGTGTTTGTTATCTTAATAATTTTAATTAAACTATGAGGGATGATTAAACATTATCACTAATCATTATACTCGGTCATCATTGTTATTGTTTTCATCTAAGTTTTTGTCTACATCTATTTCAAATTCAACATCATTTTTTTAATTAATTTCATTCGCTTTTAAATCTATTAATGATGTAGTTGGATCAGTCAACGACTAACCCTCATCTTTATCAACTTGGATGACATTGTATCGAGCTTTCATATTGTTTTCTTGAAACGTTTTTGTATTTTTTTAGACTATAACGGATGATTCCGGCACCTCCACCATTGCCTTTAGTTTTACCTTATATATAGCCAACCAATCATGTCCGATGCATTTCGAGGTAGGATATGTGGCATAATACACCTAATATGCTTATGTTGCTAGGATAAAGGGATCAAATTTGTTTAACATCCAATGACTATGTACCTCTACTCGGTTTGTATTGGTCATGAACTTTTATACCAACATTAGGTGAAGTATCATATCAATCACATTTGAATAATACGATTTTCTTGATTGATAATGCAGGATACTCTCAAGTTTAATATATCAATCAACCTATCATAATAGTCATTTCCCTCAACACTCGTAATTAACTCTTTTTACGTACACTCTACTAAACATTATTGCTCTATTTGAACCATAGCCTTCAATGTGAAACTTGTACCCATTCATAACGTATCTTAGATATGATTTTGCTATTTGTAAGGGATCTTTTGTGAAATCTTTAATGTAATAATCAATAATTGAGTTGGGTTGTCCATTATTTGCTCGTAAAGTCGAAATCAATTCCTTATTATTAGTATAACCTTTCATCATTGCATCTTACTAGCAAAATAAATTCAAAATTGATGGTACTCACATATCGATGAAACCATGATGCAAAATCATTTTCAAGTCGAGCATCAACCTCGTGCTTCGTTATGCTAAGATTACTTTAATGAAGTTGACTCACAAAATAGCTATCAAAGGAAAAATAATTTTAAGATTTTTAATGTTTTTATTATACATAATTGATAATTAATGAAGTTGAGTATTAAAAATTTTGCTAATTTTAATACTTACTTAGTGTAAGGTGTCACATCATCATAGTTCAATAAAATGTATGTATAAGATGTAAGCTTTTCTTCATCTATTAAAATATGTGATTTTGCTTGACCAAGAGATTGACCTTTCATTTTGAATATAACAAGCATCCCTTCAATGTTATCACTTGATTCTTCAAAGACACTCAAAGTTACGTGACACTTTTCGATGTCTAGTATGTTCATAAGGCTCAAAGTAGTATGAATAGAATGTTGATGCTTTTTTAACTAAATATGCATTGTATACCGACCCTTTAACTCTCGTTTTGTTCTTTATATTATTTTTTAGTTTTTGGAGATATCTTCATTATGTACCTATGTTAGCTAACGAATACTTTTTAAAAAAATTAATTAAAGGTTCAAAATCAATATATTTACCTTTTAAACAAATACATCCACTAATATTGTACTAGTCTTGTTTTTTCTTCTTCATGTCAAGTGGACTGGAAGATGTTCCATTGAGTCAAAGAAACTCGATGAACATATGTGCTCAAGTTTGCATAAAATTACAAGTATTTCTATCTCGAGATACATCATATCTTCAACCATAATGATAGTAGAAGTCAATTCCTAGAAGAATAAACTCAACTCGGTAAGTGCTTGTTAAACATTTGTTGGTAATAGGTCATAAAATATGACAGTTATTTATCTATACATAAATATATGACGAGTCATGACTCGTTCATGCCATGCAATCTAAAGTATTCATATAACACACCTAGCCAAGTTCAACACATATCCATCAAGAAACCCGAGTTGTTTAAGTCATTCAAGCAATTGGACTACCTTGAAACAAATCCTTCGTAATAATCGGTACCTCGCTAAAACTAAAATTTAATAAAAAATAAATATTGAAAACATATGAGAAATATTTTGAAGATATGAAATAATCCATAAAGGCTTGAAAGAATATTTAGAGAAGCTAAAATATTCCCTTGATACTCAATGAATATTTTATTGATTTTACGAGTGCATGAATAGTGATTTTTATGTAAAATAATTATTTTGAGCATTTTGTATATGCATAAAAAATATTTTATTTTCTTATAATATTTTGTTAAAGGGGTTTTAAATTTTTCTATGTTGGTGTATAAATTTTCCGATGTGGTGAATATTTTATCTGGATTTTATTGTGCATAAATAGTATTTTTGAGGTAAACTAATTAATTTAGGTTCTTTAAAAAGAGAAAGAAAATTATTTAAAAGTTATAGAAAAACCATTTATAATGTGTAGGAATATTTTATAAGTTTAGATGAATTTTTCTAAATGTACGGAATATTTTCTATAGAAAATAGTGTATTTTTACACTAGAAAATTACATTGGAGGCCTAAATAAAGGTATACAAATTATGTAAATTATGATTAAATTCTTTTAAGAAGTTTTTGAATTTATTATGAGGAGAAATTTAATTTTGAAAAAGTATAGAATAAAATTTTAGAATTAGAGACCTAATTGCATAGAAATTAAGGACCTAATTGCATAAAATTAAAAGTTTAAAATTCTAATTTAAATTAGCTATGAACCTAAGAAGTTTAAAAATTTGTTAAGATAAATTTAGAGGAAGGACTTAAAGTAATCAATTGAAAAATTTAAGGATGATTGTAAGAGTAATTAGAGAAAAGATTAGTAAAATGAGGGACTAAAATTAAGCAAAATTTTGAGAACTTTTCTACCCTTCCAGCTGACTTTTATTTGTATGATTAGGGTTTAATTAATGAGTTTTGAATTAGTTAAAAAGGAGAGGTTATAATTAGGCAAGATGGAAGGTTAAGATTGAAAGGAAGGATAATGGCTAAAATTTTATGCATTTGAAGGGCTAGGATTTAAAATTAATTTAAGGGTTAGGATCACTCCAAAACATAGCAATTCAAGGGTGGAGATGAGGTCAAAGGTCTGCCAAAATTTGGCTATAAATATATGTTCAACAAATTCAAGAAAATACATGAAAAATAACTAAATCCAAAGGAAACTCTTGTAATATTCCTTAGGAATTTCCACAAAAAACCCACTAAATCACCTCTAAAAACTTTAAATCAACTAATCAAGTAAGGAAATTAAGCTAGAAGATCAAAATTTATCAAGAGAAAAAACTTGGACTTAGGTCGAATTGGTGGAGGAAAAAAGAGGAAGAAATTTCTCAAAGCATCGAAGCTTCCAAGGTTAATTTGGAGCTTAATTGAGTAAGTTAACTTCACCTACATAATAAGAAGTAACTAATTGATGTCAATTTATGATTTATATGCTTTAATTTGTGATTTTTAGCTTTAATTTTGAAAATTAGGGTTAGGGTTCTTGGTGAAGAAAAATTGAAAAAAAAATGAAATTAAGCTAGTAATTCATGAAATTACGGTTGAAACATGTTAATTGAACTTAAATTTGAGGTTTAAAAATAAAAAATTCATAGGGTTAAGAAGATGTGAATATTTGGCCCAAATTAGAGAATTAGGGCTCTTTGATCCTTTGATGTTATTGATGTTCTATAGCTTGATTATGACTGAATTAGTGTTTAGGAATGAAAAATCTCATTTAAATTGAAGAAAATTCAATGAATTTCTTAGGATTAGTATTCCGCCCAAGACCTAAAATTTTAGGGTTTTGATTTTTCATCTAATTCATGAATCGTTAGTCAATTGGTAGTTGAATGAGTATGATTTGATGAATAGAAGTGAAAAATTCTAAAAAAATTGAAGTTGCTCAATTTTGCTCAAGCCCAAGTTCGACCATTAAAGCCCGATTAGGGATTAGGCATGTATTTGTTCTACAAATGTCAATTAAATTTCTTCTTGTTGCTAATGTATGATTGAATTACTTGTTTTTAAAAATTAATGATGATTTGAGAAGGAAATAATTAGGTTTGGTTAAGGAGGAATTCAGCCCAAAAATGGAACAAATTAGGATTAGGTTTTAAATGATCCTTAGTACTTTAATTAATTGATTTAAACTTAGGATGATGTAATGAGATAAATTGAAATGAGAAATTTCATTGATACCTAAAAATTTTAACTTGTATTAGCAAAGTTAGAGTTTAGGCCCAAAATGGGAATCATACATATAATTAATCAAATAAAAATTGATTAAATTATTTAATGAAGTTAGGGTTAAATTGAGTAGAATTATGTGAGAAATGGATGTTAAAGTTGAAAGAAAATGATTATGTGGGGTTAGTAAACCATTCGGCATAGATTAGGGAATTTAGGCTTTATGGTTTATTTTATGTAATTTAATGTGTAATTGTGTTTTTGAATGCCATTTAATGTATTTGGAATATTTATGTTATATGTATTTGTAATGCGGATGATTGTGGAATTGTGTTGTTTGTATGGTGTATTGATGTGGTATTAGTTATGGTGGTTTGAAATCATTTATTCAAGGTAATATTGATAATGCCTTTATATTATTGAATTATGCATTATCATGACACATTTGCATATTATTCATGGCATACATTTCATGAATTAATATTGTTTACTCATTGTTAGTAAAATGCCTATGCATGCTAAATTTTATGGAAAATATTTTTAAGTCATGAAAACATATTTTACGTCATGGTTTTTCAATAACAATTAAAACTCGTTTTATAAAAGATGATTTTCATGACTTTAAGGAATTTTATGAGGAAGGGATTTATGGGTTTTTCATACTCGATGGTAAATCGTTTAGGGTCGGACAAGTGTAGATGTACACTTTTAGAGGCTCGGTAGGGTGCATCTTTAAATGGGTCCGGTTCGCCAAACATATCATGAAAATCCCGAAGTACCTGTGATAGGACATGTCCAAAGAAGAAAAAGAATTTTAGACTAATCGAAAAGCATTTATGACATGAAAAAGATTTAATATGAGCATACTAGTGTCTTACATATGCATATTCATTTACATGCATGTCACGAATAAGTTAACTTATTGAGTTGTCACTTACTTAGTTTCTTATGATGTAGATAATTAAGGTGATCATGGCTTACTTCTCCGCCAAGCCGATCTCCGAGGGTTATACCCAATGTTTAGACTCGGGATGGGGATTTGGTTTTCAAGTAGACTCATTTCACGTTATTTTTTCTCGGTATTAGTCGTTATCATTTATGTATTAAGACTAGCTCGATTGTTCTATGTTGTACTAAAAGCAACGAATAAGTAGCCAAGAAATTGCTAATATGATGTAGACCGATATATAATCCACCTTTCTAATATGTGGCATTAAACCGGTTTTGTATGCTAATACTCGGTATGTATGTAAATAAGATAATAGTAGTAAAATAACGAGTATAATCATGATTAGTGTAATTTTCTTTAAGTTATTTATTTTTATGCTAGCGCCACAAGTAATTCAAGACATTAGTTAAGGTAAATGCTAACTAATAATTAACCACCAAATAACAAGACAGAAATAATTAATAAATAAAAATAAAGGTAAATAAATAAAAAGAAAAATAAGTAAGTGTCAAGTAATGGATTGTGCTTAAAGAAATTTATATAAGTCAAAAGAAAAGGAATTTAGGAAAACTAAGAGTCGGAGATTCAATTAGTCAAGTCCTTAGAATTTAAATAAAATATTAAAACATAAAAAATTTATAGTTGCTTTTGAACAAAGAAATAGGACCTAACCGGCATTATTAGACTTCCGCAGCGTAATTTATACCTAAAAATATTAAAAATAAGTCACGAGTGTCTTATTAGCTTACATTCATTGCACTTTGAATATAGATTAACGACGATAATATTCTCAACCTATTAGATTCTAGGTTGGGGGTGTTACTGACTTCATTACCATCGAGCCATGAAAGCTTATGGTTTACATTTTCGGTTATCCCTTGACTTCTCTCTTAGAGCCTATATAGACTCGATTGGGGTTGTTATATTGATGATCACAAAAGCATGTTTGGTTATGCGATTTATCTTGGTAAAAATCTAATTTTATGACGTTCTCACAAACAATACATTGTTGCTCGCTCATCTACTAAAGCTCGAATATCGGGTTCTCGCAACAACTCGTTTTGAGGTCAAATGGATTGAATCCCTACTCAAGGAGATTGGTCTTCCCGTTGGCCCACCACCATAGATTTGGTGTGATAATTTTACCTCCCTAACACACCCATTTTCCATTCTTAGTCTAAGCACTTGAAAATTGATTTCTATTTCGTGCATGATAAAGTTCATAAAGGTTTGCTCTAGGACTACTACTTGTCTATTACTTCACAAACTACCGACATCTTTACCAAACTGTTATCTAGAACACCATTTCGTACACTACGATATAAGTTGCACGTTCTTTTAGATCTTTCTCAACTTACCAAAGGATGATAAGGATAAAATCTCTACTCCTATTATTTCTCTAATATTTTAGCTAACAATAATTTACTTGCTCTTGTACATCCGTTATAGTTATCCTTTCGATTGTCTTAGTACATAAGGTATACTATTGTAAAGTTTTCTAATTAAGTGAGTTAATAAATCCTTTACTGATTTGAACAATCACTTGTCACATAAAATTAAAATTGGACTCATAAACGAGATAAATGATGTCATGAAAATTGAGTTGCATAATATCCATAAAATGAAAAGACACTTTAAATATTCATATGTATACATTCAAACTGTGATTTGATCGATCGAGATTTAGAATGGTTTCTAAATATATTAGAGAAGAAATTACATAACATTAATTAGAATTTGAAATAAAGGTAGTTATCTATGATCATGATTAGAAACTTAATTGAGATTAAGGTAGCTTCATTTCATCTTATATATAGGTCCAATTTAACAAGATTGCAAAAGGTAGCATATTTTATGTGCTTTTGTTCCTTTACAATTGTGAAATAAAGCATAAAATTAATATGACAAAGAAAATTTTAGCAACTTATTCATTCTTTCCAATAATAAAAAAAAAACTCAAGGAATTAAAATTGAATTGGGAAGGGTATTTACTTTGTCTGTCGTCTTACATGTAAGCACGGGTGCCATGCATTGATTAGAAGAGGAGATCGACGAAGCAACCTAATGAATCTCATACATGCATTCTTTTCTTAATTGCAGAAATCGAGCAATCTTAATTTTTGGTTAATACAAGGTTTATTTTACTATTCGCTTTTTTTTTTTTTAATGAAATCATTTTCTTAAATTTATTAAAAAAGAAGATAAAAGAAAATTTTGTTATATGTATCTATCTACCATGTTAATTAGGTATTTTATATGTCTTAAATAGAGGTAGGACCGACTCTATAATATATGTGGCCTTAGGCAAAATAATATTTTAGAGACTCTTTCTTAAAACAAATAAATATTAACCATTATTTAAAATTTATTTTTCTTGCTTTTTGAGATGCAAAATTTCTAATTAAATTTTTGTATTCAAGTTTACAAAGCAAATCTTTTTCAATTGATAATATAGCCAAATTACTTAATATTTCTTATGACATAGTTAAACGTAAATAAGATTTTATTAATTTTAATTTTGAAAAACTTCTTTCAGTCGAAGCTACGATAATGAGAGATAGTTAATAGTATTGTATATGCTATCCATGCATTTGGAAAAGAATTTACCTTTTTTATAAAATTTAGTACGACAAGTGGTGTTTTCATTTCCATAGTTATAATTTTTTTTAAAACTTTTAATTTTGAAAATAAATCTAAACCATCAATATCGGAAAGCATATCGTGCTTTAGAAAGTTTTCAAGATTTAAACAATTTTTTTTCAAAATATCATCATCGAGTGATTTTAATTTTTCTACACTATAAAGAAAACAAAATTACCTTCATATATTTTAAATTGTTTAAACCTATTTTGAAGAGAGAAAATCGCATGATCAACTAAATATGTAAAATAATTAATTCTAAAAGATTCTTTAATAGATAATTTCATGTCTTCATTTTTAATCTCATCAAATTGTTTCTTTCTTCTTATTGTAGGCTTTTTACAAAATTTTGGTTCTGTATTCATTTGCTCTGCAATTTCCTTAGCCAAGATCATAGAAGATGTAAACTCATTTTCTCTATAGCTTTTAAAAAAAGAAATAAGACCTTTCAAGTGGTCTATTGCAAGAGCAATATCCATATCTTTAGATTGTAAATATTTACTAGCCGTATTAATAGCAAACAACATATCATACCAAATAATCATGCCTAATAGAAATTGAAAATTTTCAATGTCATGTGTTGCTAAAGAAATAGCTTCACTTTTTGTTTTAGGATCCTCACTAGTTTCTCGCTAATTGATATAAAACATCTCTTATTTGTCGAGCTTGAAATCTAATTGCTTTTACACTTTCAATACGACTTTCCCAACGTGTTTGTGATAATGGCTTAAGTGTCAAATTAGAAACATGATTTTGCAAAATTTTCCATCTTTTTGTAGAAGAAGAAAATAATGAATATATACGTTTTGTCACTCCAAAAAATGTCATAGCACTAGCACATGAATTAGCCATATCACAACGAACTAAATTAAGATTGTAACGACCATATGGTGTATAAAATGCTCTAGAATTTATATCTAATAATCTTTTTTGTACACCTTGATGTTTACCTTTCATATTAGACCCATTATCATATCCTTGCCCTCTCACATCATTTACGTCAAGTTCAAGAGTTTTTATCTTACTTGTAAGTTCATTAAAAAGACTTTCACTAGAGGTATCATCCACTTTTAAAAAATCTATAAAATACTCTTTTATTTTTATTGAAATTGTCGAAATATCTACACATCTTAATATAAGAGACATCTGTTCTTAATGACTTGCATCCGGGGTACAATTAAGTATAACGGAAAAATATTTTGATTCTTTGATTTTTTCGATAATGGTATTTCTTATTTCTAATGCTTAAATATTTATCAACTCATTTTGTATATTATGACCAAGATAATGCATATGAATATCTCCATTTTGAATACGTCTAAGGTGTTCTTGCATTATTGGGTCAAACTCAGCAATCATTTCAATTAAACTAAAAAAATTTCCATTATTGTCCCGATAAATCTTCTCATTTGTACCACGAAATGCCAAATTATTTTTTGAAAGAGCTTTTACAACAGCAATAATTCTTAATAATACATTCCTCCAATGCTCTTTCTCTTTATTTATTTTCTCTTGTAAATGCTTATCTATTGTTTTGTTTTTAAGCAATCCCATCCGAGCATCAACCCAAATGTTCATATTAATAGCATGTCCATTACTTGTCTCATAACTTTTAAGTTTGGCACTAAGATTTTTTCAATCTCCACACCCTTCATTTTCTAATTGAATATTTGATTTCAAACTAAATAATTTACAATAATAACAAAACACTTTATCTAACTCTTTTGAATATACTAGCCATGTCTATCATGTTTTTCTCCATTTAGTAATTTTCGAATGTAATGAACTCGTAGAAAAATGTCTAGAGTTTTTATCTCTTGGAAAATCTAAAATTTCTCTAATTGGACCTTTCTCAACTAATAAATCAATCAGTTTTGAGTCTAAATTTTTCCATTATGTCGGATCGTAAATATTTTTAATTATTGTTGCATCTTCATCATTAATATTTTCACTTTTATTGATTGAAACATTATCTTCTAAATTTTCATCATATTCTTCATTACTTTTTGGTGAATTTAAATTGTTATCTTCAAATTTTTCTTCATAATTTTCAACTATATTTTCATTTAAATCTTTATCTTGTTCTTCTAGTATTTGAGGTTTAATATTAGTAACAAATCTATCAAGTGCACCTTTTTGGGATTGAATTAGTTCTTCTACCTTTCTTTTTTTCTTACGTTTTTCATGTCCAGATTCATACTTTTTAGTAGACATTTTATTCAAATAATAAAATTAAAATATAATTATAAAAAAAATAAGAAACTTTGGCACTCGATTATATTTGCTTGCCATGCCTAATTAAGTAAACCTAGAGAGAATCACTCGAGAAAATAAAAAAAAAATTGAGAAAAAAATAAAATATTATATGATTTATATACATAATTTTATTTGCATAAATTAAAAAATTACATTTAGATTTTTTCGCAAGCTAATTAGAAAAGGTTTTATAAGAGATCCCCGATTGTTTGGAGAAAGAAAGGAATATAATAAAAAAATTTGGAGATCTAAAAATTGTTTCACTCACAAATATTTTTCCGAAACTTTTATGTAAGTAAAAGTAGAGGTCGTAGACTTTTAATTTATCTCATTCTTTTCGGGTGTAGGTTTAGGATAAAATTTTAATTGGGGCCCTAAGCATAGGCTTTAATGGCTTATGCCTTGAGCCGGCCCTAAATAGGGACGTCTCATAACATTAATTTGTTTTTTAGATAGTCATGCATATTAATTATTAATATAGCTTGAAGCCCTTTAATTTAAATAGAGATTAAGGTAGGTTCATTTCATCTTATATATAGGTCCAATTTAACAAGAATGCAAAAGGTAGAATATTTTATGTGCTTTTGTTCCTCTACAATTGTGAAATAAAGCATAAAATTAATATGACAAAGAAAATTTTAGCAACTTATTCATTCTTTCCAATAATAAAAAAAAAAACTCAAGGAATTAAAATTGAATTGAGAAGGGTATTTACTTTGCTGCCGTCTTACATGTAAGCACAGGTGCCATGCATTGATTAGAAGAGGAGATCCACGAAGCAACCTAATGAATCTCATACATGCATTCTTTTGTTAATTGCAGAAATTAGGCAATCTTGATTTTTGGTTAATACAAGGTTTATTTTACTATTCACTTTTTTTTTTAATGAAATCATTTTCTTAAATTTATTAAAAAAGAAGATAAAAGAAAATTTTGTTATGTGTCTCTATCTACCATGTTAATTAGGTATCCATGTTAATTAGGTATTTTATACGTCTTAAATAGAGGACGTCTCATAACATTAATTTGTTTTTTAGATAGTCATGCATATTAATTATTAATATAGCTTGAAGCCCCTTTAATTTAATTTCTTCCTTAAGTAGCCATCTGATCATTTGTTGCAATATATATATATATATATATAGTGTGTGTGTATTAAACTATGAATTATCTTAAATTGTCTCTCTCAATCATTTATGCATGGTCCATAAGGACAACATAAAAATGAAGATACGTTATTTATGGATACAACTAGCTACTAAATAAGTCTTCTTAATTATATAAAACTCTATAACAAATTGGCTAACCGCATTTCACATTCTGGAATCATTCGGAGAAACAATGTTATATTTTTATATACCAGTTTTAGTTAATTAAGAAATTATTAGTGTTTAGGTATTTAAGCTTTTAAGTTTAATTAATTAGATTATTTATTTATTAGAAAAATTGAGATTGGATTAATAAGAGAACAGTAATTTGCATAGATAGCTAAATTACATAATTAATTGAAACATACATATGATATACCAAAAAACTAATGACAAGAAAAGGATTATAACCAAACTACAAGATCATGGTTCTATTTGAACTTTTTTAGCTAATGAATCAGCCACTACATTTTCCTTCCAAAGAATATGTTGATTTTCTTTTCTTTTCTTTATGCGTGTGTATGTGTTTTCAGGTTTTTGAGTTGAAGTGGAGAATGCATGCTCCATCTCTTCTGTAATTTTTAGTGTCGATTGGCGTTTTAGATTCTTATGATATATTTATAATATGAATTTTTATGTTATTTTTTAATTATATTCATTATTAAATGGAAAATAATATGTTTCTACATGCACATAATTGATTTAATAGAGGATAACAATTTATTTATCTGATTCTATGGAATATGTGAGTCATGTATTTGGTTGGTTAAGTTATAATAATATTTGTACATTTGACAAGTGATGTATGTCATCACAATTTTTTTTTTTTTTTAGAATCTTTCATAAATTCATGTTTGAAAAGATTATATATGTTAATTCTGGTCATTTAGAGATAAATAATTATATGTGTATGCGGATGTGTACGTATGGAAAAAATGTAATTCGCAAGGGTTTATTTGTGACGGTCCAAAAAATCGTAGCAAAAAAGCATTTTTTGTGATGGTTTTAAAAGAACTGTAGCAAATCGTGGTCTCAAAATGAAGATTGGCAACAGTTCAACAAACCATCGCTAAAATTGGTCAATAATGACTGAATTTAGCAACGGGTTTAGGTGAATCGGTTGCTAATCCAAGTAGTAGTTTGGAAATTAGCAACGGTTTAGGTAAGCCGTCGCTACTTTCTTAATTATACTAGAGTTTTAGTGACGGTTTGGGTAAATAGTCATTGAAATTCCTTTCTATCAAAGGGATTTAGCGACAATCTAGGTGAACCGTCACTAAATCCCCCGAACTCGCAAAAGGCTTTTGTTGAAGTGATTTGTGATGGTTTTTTGAAAAAAAACCATCACAAAACATGTGAAATTAGTGATAGTTTAATAAAAATGTTGCTAATTTCTAACGAGTTGAGGGAAAACATTAAGATTTTGAAATTTTTGGCTTTTTAGCAACGGAAAAAAAATCATCGCTAAAAATTAAATCCCTAAATAGTTACTGCCCCTTTTTCCCTAAAATTTCCTTTCTCTCCTTCTTCTTCATTCTTCCAAGCGACTCCGAATCGCTCTCCCTAATTTCTTTCCCAACCGGTAGCTCTAACTCCCTCTAAATCTCCTACTTTCTCTTCTTTTATTCTTCCCCTCCATCTCTTCCCGTCTCCTCCTTTCTTTTTTTCTTCTTTCTCTCCTTACCTCGGACCCTTCACTCCTCTTCTCCATGGCAGCAGACTCCTCCACAATAGCAGCCCCTCCTTCTAGCTTGTCAACGGCTCCTCTTTGGTAACTCATGCATCAAGTGTTTTTTTTTTTTTGAATAATTTAATTTTTTTGTTAATTGTTGTTGTTGTTAATTATTTATTAGTTAATTGTTAGTAAGTTTAATTGTTTATTGTTTTTGTTGTAAATTAATTTAATTTTTTATTTAAATAATTTTTAAAGTGCTAGTTTAATAAAATATGTGTTAAATAATTTTGATTATATAGTTTTTAATGAAATTAATTTTATTTATTGGTATTTAAAAAATTTAGTTGTTAATTGGTGTTAAATAAGTGATTATTTGCTTAATTGTTATTTAGTTTAACTTATTTTATTATTATAAATATTTATTATTTTTTTAATTAATAGTATTTTTTATTTAAATAATTAATTAAGTGTTAGTTTAATAAATTATATTTTAAATAAATTTCATTTAGTTTTTAATTGTTAGTTAGTCTATTTAATTTTGTTGTTATTAGTATTTGTTATTCGATAATTAATTTGATTTTTTGTTAAAATAATCATTTAAGTGTTAGTATAATAATATATGTGCTAAATAAATTTTATTTATATAGTTGTTAATGAAATAAATTTTATTTGTTGGCATTTAAAAAATTTAATGAGTAATTATTATTAAATAAGTGATTTATTGGTTAATTGTTAGTTAATTTAATTTATTTTATTATTATAAGTATTTTTTATTTGTTAATTAATTTAAGTTTTTGTTAAATAATTATTTAAGCGTTAGTTTAATAAATTATGCGTTAAATGAATTTCATTTAGTTGTTAATTAAATTAAGTAAAATTATTGATATTTAAATAATTTAATTGTTTTTTAAAAAATGAATATGTGTTAGTTTTATTTATTTATTTATTAATTATTAAATTAGTGATTTACGTGTTAATAGCATATTTAAAATTGTGAAAAAATAAAATATTTAATAATTTTATGAAATTAATTGTTTGTTAGTTTAATTATATATTTAGGTGGTAATTAAATTTTTTATTTGTTACATTAAGTAAAATAATTAATTGGTAATTAAAAATTTAAAATATTGTTTAAAATAATTAATTAAGTAGTTAAATAAGAAACTTAGTTTAGAATTATATATATATATATATATATATATATATATATATATATATATATAATACAAATTAAATAACTTAATTATAAAGAAATTGACTTAATTAACAACTACAAAACTTAACTAACAAACAAATAAATTAAAGTAACACGTGTATATATATATACAAGTGTTACTTTAATTTATTTATTTGTTAGTTAAGTTTTGTAGTTTTTAATTAAGTCAATTTCTTTATAATTAAGTTATTTCATTTGTATTTAAAAAAATCAATTGGGTAGTTAAATAAGAAAATTAAGAATTTATAATTAAAATAATAAAATTTAATTTAAATTATAAAATTGCGGGTTAGTTTTATTCATTTGCTTATTAATTTAGTTTTGAAATTATTAAATTAAGTCCATTATTTGGTAATTTAATTATTACATTATTTTTTTAGAAAATTAAATTATTAATGTTTTCAAAAATATAAAATTACATGTTAGTTTAATTAATTTGGTTGTTAATTTCCTTTTTAAATTATTCAACTAAATCAATTATTTTGTAATTAAAATATTAAATTTTTTATTAGAATAATTAATTAGGTAGTTGATTAAAATATTAATTAATTAGTTATTAAACAAGTTTTTTATTTGTTAATTAAAGTAAATTAGCAATTTAATTATTAAAATGATTATATTTAGTTTAAAATGAATTGAGATCGTTCATGGGTTGACTATAGATTAATCGATGGACTTTTAAATCAACATTTTGTAGATAGGATTAATTAATTTATTAATTTTACCTTTAGTCATCCGGAGTGTATGGACGGTAATAAGATAAGATGTCCGTCCTTGTAAACTTAAAAAATATCAAAACCATAGTTATGAAAATCTTGATACCATTAAGTAACATTTGATGAGATATGGTTTTGTGTTTAAGTATTATGTGTGGAGACGTAATGGAGAAAATGAATCAGTTAATTTTGGTGATAATTAGGTAAATTTTGTTCAACTTGAACAAATATTTGATGAACCTCATGCCAATCGATATGACATAATGATGATGGATGCGGTTGGTCCATCATTTAATTCATCTAACACGAGATGAAGTCTTAAAACCCCGATGTCTAAGCATTTTATGATTTGTTGAATGCATCTAATAGACAGATTTAGCGTGGTTCGGAAAACCACTCACGGTTATCCATAATGGCTTATTTGTTACATCTTAAGTCCGAACATCATTTTTCAAAAAGGTGTTACGATAACTTGTGTCAACTTATAAAAGAATTGATGCTCGTCGATAATTGCATGCCAAAAGACTTTTACGAGTACAAACAAGTTGATGAAAATGATAGGTTTACCCGTTCAACGGATCTACAATTATATAAATGGTTGCATGATTTATTGGGATGAACACAGCGAGAGAATTACTTATAAAATCTATGTTCATCCTCGATATCAAAGTTCTAGGTGGGGATCAATTAGAGAAACATATGTCCCGTATAAAAAAAATATATTATTTTTCACTAACCTTGTAGTTACGAGAGGATGTATGCGTCAACCACCACAACCGGTGACGTAATGTGGCATGTCGAACTTGTAGTTGAGGCGGACGTAATGCGTCATTATTCTAACTTCTTTGCATAGTGGCATTTCGAGTCAAACACATCCTTTTTTTACATAAGAAATTAGGAATGTGAGATTGAGAGTGTGCACTCGATAGGTTTTAGCTTTTTGGTCAATCGAGACAATAATATTCTTCGTGGTCTATGATTCTAATGCCTTACAATTTGCTACTATGAAAATATTTGTTAAGTAACATACACATATAATGCAAGTATCTTCGAAATTAAAAAACAATATGAAGAACAAAGGTAGAGTTGAATGGTCGGTATGCAATACATATTTAGTTGAAGGAGTGTTAACGTTTTGTTCATATTACTTCGAGCCTCATGTCCATACCGGACATCGAAAAGTACCACGAAAATTTAAATATGCGTAGAAGGAGTTAGTTACGATGTTTAGAAAAATGACTACTATGGTAGGTTGACTAATATACTCGAAACTTGAGTATCTTGTCTTATTAATTAAAAAAACCATGCTCGTTCAAATATGATTAGTATGATACTACATTTGGCATCGGTACAAGAGTTCCCGATTAGTACGGACTAGTAGAAGTAAATAGTCGTAGGACGTCAAATAGATCCAATCCCTTTAACCTATCAACATAAGCGCATCGGGTGTATTATATAACATATCTTATATCGAAGCGCATCGGCGTGATTGGTTCTCTATATATAAGGTAAAACCCGAGCCGGCAATGGATGTGCCCAAATCTTCGTTAGGTCCAAATAATTACGGAACCGTTTTAAAAAAATGAAATGGAATGCTAACAAAATGTCATCCAAGTTATTAATGATGAAGGTCGGTCATTAATTGATCCAACTAGAGCATTAATAAATTTAGAAGGAGCTGAAATTAATGTAGAGAATGAAGTTGAATTTGAAACGAGATGTTAAGGAAGACTTAGATGAAGACCGTAACAATAATGACCATGATAGTGATTAGCGATATGGTTTGATTGTTCTACACAATTTACTTCTAATTTTTAAGGTAACATTTAAATATATGTATATGCCCATGTTTTTATTTATTTGCTCTTCATAAAATAAATATATTTTAAATTGTTTATGTTTACATCAATGTTATATGTTAAGATCAATATTTTAACTAATTAATGTGATAATGTGTAGGTTTATAATACCTCATGGTAGGGGATGTTATTGCATGTAGTGGTTCATGTCATATGGCTAGGGTTGTGGTTTAGACACTAATGATGGCGACGACCATTGTCGTGCGCATAGTCTTGCTTTTGTTCCTAGTCGGATGGCTCTCCCTATCGACATGCCTCCATACTATCCTCCTGTTGCCCCTATGTCAATCCCATCAACGTTTGACATGTCTTAGCTCGAGTCGCTTTATTTTGGGCCTCCATATCCTCGTCCATCCGACCCTTCGTCATCATTAGTGCCCTCGGCCTAACAAGATGACCGTCATGTTCCCGAACATGGCTCATCGCGAATATCCCTCCCAGTTTAGCTTTTGAACATGTCGGATCCACGTTCGTTCCTTAGATTATGGTCGGTATCATTAATGGCAAGGAGTATGTATTATGCGTAATTTTATGCAATATTTTTTTTGTATTATTATAATTATGTGTTCATTTAATTATTATTTAATGTTCACTTTCATAGGTTGTATCCTTTCAATATTTGTGCTCATCGTATCTTTAAGACATTTCACGAGTATGTTAACATATCTAGATGGATAAGAAAGACAATTAGTTCAAAAACTAAAGACTTGTATCGACAAGAGTTTAAGATAGTTTTTTGTTTAATTAATTTATTACATTACTTCATATTTAAATAAAAAAATATTAATATTTAATTAAATGCACTAATGAATATTTTTAACATTCTTGTAAAAGTCCTTTAAGTGGGAGCAGAATATCGAGGAAAGCATTAAGAAAGCATGGTCGAGTTCGGCCCAAAAGCGATATTTCGACTTCCTTTATAACGTTAAGAGATACCCTAAGCCAAAATATATCTCATAGGAGATATAGGATGCATGGCATAAAGAATGGGTAAAACTTGAGTCTATTGATCGATCCGAGATGGCGGTTCGAAACCATAAGAGCAAGACTAGTGGTGTTGGAGCTGGACCATCTAGACATACGAGGGGTTCGATTAGCCATAGGAAGCACGCAATACGTATGATAAATCTTTATATATATATATATTGTTTTTTATAATTATTTCAACAAAATTAATTAAACATTTAAGTATATTTGTTTTAGCGTAGTAAGTTGGGTTGTAAACTTAATGCTTAGAGGTTTTCTTGAGGACTTACAAGAAGAAGGTTGATGATTAATATGTATTCATCGATCACTATGCAAGGGTTCTCAAAGTAAGTAATAAATTTATAAGGTTATTTCATACATATGTTACTTTAATATAACTTATTGACATAGCTATTTAATATTAAAATTTGTTTAATTATGTATGAGATCGTGGATAAAATATTAGAGGAAGACGTTCCTAGTTAGCGGACGGAGGGTACTTCATCGCTCGATATCGACATGAACGAGATTTTGAAAAAGGTTATTAGAGGAGGAGATAGTAAGAGGAAAATGATGTATGGACTTAGGTCACAAGCCTCTCATTATTACTCTAATGTCGGTATATCCTCTAGTTTGACCACTTTGTGTTTCCTTGTCGATAATGTGGTGCAACAAAAGGAAATGGAGGCTCGTGCTACTAGAAATGTATAAAAGATCGAGTAATTAGAGGGTATTGTTACATCACTATTGGCTACTATAAATGAGTTGAGACGAGTATACTTGGGAGCAACATGGGATGATGCAACGGATGTTGCCTGAATATGTAGCAAGACAAGTTCATCCCACCGATCCTCCAACTAACGATCCCATCGATCCTCCGACCGATGACTATACCGATCGTTTCTAGCTTTTATGTATTGTTTTTCTTATAATATTAACAAACTTTAAAATTATTTCATAATTTGATGTTTTAATATATATTTCATTTTATTGAATATTATATTGTACAATAATTTTGTAATATTTAAAAATCTTATGTATAGCTTTTTTTTTTTTTTTTAGTTTTTAAATTGGAATAGCTTAATTTAAACAACAAAAAAAATTCAATCAATATTGAAAAAAATATATTTCAAATGGATTTAGTGACAATGTTGTATTGTCATTAAATTATAATTTAGCAACTATCTTTACAAACATTCACTAACTCGTCGCTAATTATGGATAATTTACGATGATATTCTAAAACGGTCACAAATATGACCAAAATTGGCATCGATTTCTAAAAACGAGTTGCTAAAAAAATTACAAGAAGCATTTTTCGAACGAGTTTAAGACCATCAAAAAATCGTCGCTAATTAAGATTAGCGATCGTTTTTCAAGAATTAGCGACAATAAAAACCATCGCTAATTCTTGTTATTTTAGTAGTTAGAATTGAAGGAAAGATTATAAATTATAGAAATGATTTAACTTGTTTGGGATTGATTGATAGATTTAGTTGATAAATCCAACTTTTCATCTTAATTTATGGACATAGATTAATTTAATTTTTAAAAATATATTTTTTTATTCTTGTGAAAATGATCTAATCGGTTATATTGTATCTTAATTAATCAAATGTTTCGTTATAGTAAGTCTGTACATTAAAGGTCCTAAAACAAAGAAAAATCTTAGATGGACCAAGAATATTTGTGTCAATAGTAAAAGGAAAAAAAAATTGGATTTCCACAAATTTTGAAGGTAAGATAAGGAAGTTAAAGATAATGCAAATGTTTTTATCAAAAACATGTACAAGTTATATCTTCACAATATTGCTGCAAGAACCAATTTGCAATATTCAATTTATATATTCTCATTGTCTAATGCATAGATATATATAGCTAGCCATATATATATATATATATATATATATATATATATATATATATTCTTTTTGAACCAAATTCCTTTTTTCTTTTCAACAGACATTCAGTTGATGACAAATCTAGTTTGAAATGTCAATTAAGACATATTGTTGTTAAAAGTAATTTTGAAGTCTAGAATAATATAAAAGTAAGTTTCTTGAAGGTTTTAATTATTCTATGTACATGAATGTAATGTATTAATGATGAAAACCTCTAGAAAACTAATATAAATATGTCTAGTAAGAGTTGTAATTCAAGTCAAGATATTATGATAAATACTAGTGCAAGATTCCACCATGCTTCCCTCTATCCTCCTCCTCCTATATTTTCTAACATGATACCAGAGTCAGATTCAGTCTAATGGAGTATTCATAGGGCATTCAAAAAAGTATAACAAGGCGTGTATTATTTTGTTAATATAGCAATTAAATTGATTGAAATTTTAAATTGAAGAGATTAAGTTTTTCTTATATATATTTATGTGCAAAAATTACCAAAACAAAAATTTATGAGAGAAAAAGTATAACAATCTAAGGATAAGTAAAAATAACGATTATAGGTATTTTAGATCAGCTTTTGCAATAATCAAAACTAAGTTTTTTTTTTTTTTTTTTTAAAAAAAAAATTTAAGATCTCAAAGATACACTTCTTATTTTAACTTAATAGATTCACCAATATTAAATTCTCTTAGATATTAATTTTAGATTTGAATTTAGAAGCAAACTGTCTGTTTTTTTATGAGAAGAATCCTCAAATCATTTAGTTCATATATTTTAATTCCATCAATAATTTAGTTATTGTATAAATCTTTTGTTATATTAGTGATAAAACGTCCTATTACAGTAGTTAATGTTCCTAAATTGCCATTTTTTTTATGTTTTATTTCCCTCTTTTATCAATTTTCTTTCTCTCTCTTCAACCATTTTGGTGGTTGAGAAAAGAGAAATTGATTGAAAAATTGAGAGAGAGGTCAAAATGATAGTTGAGAAAAAAAAAGTGGATGAATGAGAAAATAAGACATCAAAAGAAGAGGTAATTTGAAATTAAAAAAAAAAAAATACTGTAGTAGGATACTTTATTACTAATGAAACGGAAAACTAATGAAATGATTAAATTATTGATAAAATTAAAATATAAAAATTAAACAATTAGTTTTTGAAACAACAAAAGACTAATTAATTTATTTTCTAAATGAGAGGGACTAATATATAGTTTACTCATTCTATTTGCTTTACTACGTTTTTCTGATTCATCCAAACAGAAACAAAAGGAGTTATAATAGTTATTTTTTTAACCATTCACCTGCAGCAGCATCAACACAGAATTCTGAACATCAACAACAAGCAACAACAACCGTAAAAGTGCCTGCCTCTCTCTCTCTCTCTCTCAAGAACAGAAGGAATTTTCTCTATAAGGTAAATTTTGAAACTCGAATCCCTCTCTCTCTTGATTGAAACTCTTTGCTTCTTCATTTGTGTATTTGAACACTGTTCGGTTCCGAGATAATGTTTGATAACGGATTTGGGGGTTTTTTTTTATCGCATGCGTTTTCTCAGCAACCGAACGGAAAATTATGCTATTTTTCTTGGTTTCAACGAGGGAATTGGTAATGAAAGTGAAGTGTTTGGTTTCATTTCATTTTAAAGATTTTTTTTATGAATTCGATTTTTGTGTTTAGGCGAGTTTAGTGATGTCATATTTTGGGATATGAGTTAATTTAGAGTTCAATTTGGGCGAGTTGGTTAGTTGGATTGATGGGGGTACATGAGTTGATTGAGTTGATTATTGGTTGAGTGATTAGGTGGCTGATTCAGTTTTATAATTTCTTTTTGATAATGAGCTGTTATGACTAATTGGCCAGTAATGGGGTGGCAGCTGAAAGTTGTGGAGATATATAGTGATGGGGTGAATTGAGGTTCTAAGGTTTGGAGGGTTTATGGTGGAAGAGTTGATACGAGTTGGAGGTGGCAGCAGCATGGCCAGCAAGTTGAGACTGAGGTGATGTTCTTTTGGTTGTGGAGAAGCGCTCTGAGAAAAAAGCTATTCATTATTAGCTCTACATTATTGAGTTCTATTCCAGTAGCTTGTTAGGTGGTGGGTAACCTTGTGTCATCAAGTTGGATGCAGTAGGGGTGGTGTTTTACAGGTTTGTTTAATGTCATTTAGCTAATTTGAAGGGAAATCATGTAAATTAATGTCTGGAATTTAGATTCTGTTTTGATTGAAAGCCACTATGTTATATTTCTGTGTGCTCCACAATGAACATTTTATGTTTTATTTGAGTTTTTGAGGACAATCGTTGATCAGCTTCTCTTTCATCAGGATATTGTCTTGTACTTTAAATTCTTGGGAAAATCTTTGACTAGCTACTCTCTCAGCACCATACTTTATGTAGTATGTTAGTTTTAGCATGCGTTATGTGAGATTTGCATTTTATGATAGCATTTAGAAAATTGCTCAATTATGCAATGCATGCATTGCTTATGCAAGCGAATGAAAATTATGTGCGCCAATCTTTGTTTTCACAATGTGAATTTGTGTGGAAAATGTATGGCAAAATGTCTCTGTTACTGGTTACTTTCTTTCATTTTTTTTTCTTTTGTTCCATGGTCGAGTTAGATAATGAAGGGTAATCCTTTCCTTTCTTTAATTTCTTGCACCCTGAAGAGTTAGAACTGCTTTTTTTGCAATTCGAGCCCTGGATCTTCCACACTGGTTGGGAGAGAAGTACCGCTTGTACTGAAGGTCCAATGGTCTCCTATATATTAGTACATTACTGAGAGCGAAGTTAAGAACTTCAAAAAAGTTTGGTATAGCCACATTTTGCTGATGCAAACAAATAGACAAAACTACGTATTTAATAATTTGCACTGAGAGGATTGTTGTGATAATTATACTTGATAGCAACACTATTGGCTATGAGACCTATTCTAGCGTGATCTTGTCTTGTATATTCAAAATCTTTCTTTCCTTAGCAAAAATAATTTTAAGAAACTCTTGAATATTTGCCCTTAATTTTTCCATCTTGTAATGTTTCACATCATCAACCCTGTATTGTTCGTTTGAGTTCTATGGTTGTTTAAAGCTGTCAATGACACACACACACACACACACACACACACACACACGTGCACACAAACTTAATCTTTCAGCCTTCATTGACTAACTGGCTGGAAGGTCTTAGGAGCTTTGTTGGGTTTGCATCTTACTTGACTAGCATCTTATCTTCATGCTCTGGTCTCACATTGACATTTTTTTTTTTAAAAAAAAAACTGTGCTTCCAGATTTAAGTTTGAGGACTGTGTGCATAACAGCCATGACTTCTTCCGGGCACGATATTTCTGGTAAATTTCTTTAAATGCTTTTGCAAATTTGTCACCTTGCAGTTACTACTTTAGCTATACAGTGTTTTCTCTGTAAAAAAAATGGAATGTAAAATTTATTCATCTTTCTTTCAATTGCTCAATTTAGATGTTTAATCTTATTACGATTTGACTTGACATGGGGTTATTAGGATTCATGTTTATGTCGTTTGTTCAACTTGCATGAGCAATATTTTCCTCAGTGGGCAGAATTTTTGTGAGATTTCCACACAAGAAATTTATGACTCAGTTTTCATGACAAAAGAAAAATAGAAGACCTAGGTTAATGATTTGAAAGTGAAGCTTCACTGCTTGCATGAAAATAAAATTATGCATAAGCCATCCATGAGTTGAGCTGAGCTCTGCATAGATAGCATTACATTACAGAGAAACCTATCACCAAATTGGCGATGCTTTACGAACTTTTCATTTTTTTTTTTTTTAAGGCAGGAAAGAAACAAATGCTTGA
This sequence comes from Dovyalis caffra, assembly GCA_963924115.1. Classification (NCBI taxonomy): domain Eukaryota; kingdom Viridiplantae; phylum Streptophyta; class Magnoliopsida; order Malpighiales; family Salicaceae; genus Dovyalis; species Dovyalis caffra. The sequence goes on from CAWUPB010000351.1 coordinate 396,484, forward strand.
GTAAATTATAAATTAGTCCCTTTATTTTTTCAAAATGAATTAAATAATCTCTCTTATTTCAAAAACTAATTAATTAGTTCCCAAACTAGTGTTGATCATGGTTAATTTAATGTTACTACTTTGTTCCAAAAAATGTCTTCCTTTCTCATCAATTTTCCATAGTTTTTACTTATTAAAAAAAAAAACAAAATAAATTGAAAAAAAATGAAAAGGATTAAGTTACAATTAGATTTAAAAATATATGGACTAATTAATTATTTATTAAAACTAGAGGGAGTATTTAATTCCTTTTGAAAAAATAAAGGGACAGGTTATAATTTACTTCAAATGTTACACGTAAGTGAGGTGTATTTTGTTGTTTAGCGAGAAAAAGGAATAAGAGTGGAATGAGTAAAGTCAGGAGTGGAATTATCAATTTCCTTTCATAGAATAACATGCTCATCACTCCACTCTCAAAGAGTCGAGACACGATCCTGTCTCTCTCTCTCATTCAGGTGATATTTGCTTTCTTTCCTAAACCTGAAAACTAAAAAAAGAAAAAGAAAAATAAAAATCAAGAGATCTTTCTAAATTTCAGGCTTTGCACCGATATAACCGTATTAAAATGGATATCACTGTTTAGCTCCTGCTGCGCTCATTTCTTCTGAATCCACTCTGAACTGTTTCATTTATGGCATTTAATTTCTGATTCTACTGTTTCTTACTATTTTAATTTCTTGCTTGAATTTGTTTTTGTTCGAGTCTTTTAATCTTTATTGCTGCTTTGCTATTAATTTTGTTTTGAGATGTTTTTATTCTCATTTACGTTCGTTTTCTTCTTATTTTTGTAATTGAAGCAGTCTCTGCTTTTTTAGATATTTCTTAACTTAACTAATTAGGAATTGTTGAAACACCCAGGATCAAATCCTCAGGGCATAGCTGTGCCACCAGTTGAAGGTGTTGCTGGAGGAGGAACAGCATATGGATGGAATGATGGTGGTGGTGTACATTTTTTAAACTCCTCACTTAAAGGATCGATTGATCCCTCTGAGGTTCCAACTTCAGATTTAGTGCATGTTTGGTGTATGCCTAGCACTGCAAACGTCGGACCGCAAGAGATGCCTAGACATCTAGAGCCTGTAAGTTTTATTTAATTCTCCTATGCCTACATATGTGAATCTGCTCTTTTTTTAATTTGTATTAGTATGTGCGTCTGGTGCTCATCTCTTCGTGAAGATATACTTTTTAGATGTGGAATTGATGTAGCCTCGCCACTGGATTATTTCCTTGTAGATTTGGCTGATTGCTCTCTTAGTAGCAAACTAGAGATGTTTATGCGTAGATAATGAAAGTTATTAGTTGTCTTAGTGTGGCTAATAGTTATATGCTTTGCGATGGCTACCTAATATTTTGAATGTCCTTGTGTTGTAGGACTTTTGAATAAATGCTGTTAGGTTTAGATTTTGGTTTATACTGAATTTTTATTAATGGAATTGTCTGCCACTGTGATGTTATGTGGTATGTTTGTTCTTTTATATCAAAAGTAAGTGCTGTGTTTTTGGTGCTATAGTACTCTCTCTCTTCTAATATTAATTTTACCTTGAAGATAAATCTTCTGGCAGCTAGAAATGAGAGAGAAAGTATTCAAATTGCTATACGTCCAAAAGCTACTTGGGGTGGTCCTGGGAATGTAGGGACTGTGCAGGTTCAGTGTACCGACTTAACCTCCACATCTGGCGATCGGTGAGCCACTTGAGCTTTATAGTTCTCTCTGTAGCTTGATGATTTATGACTATATTAGTTTATTTTTCTGATATTGACTCTGGGCAGGTTGGTTGTTGGACAATCCATAACATTGCGGAGAGTGGTTCCTGTATTAGGTGTCCCAGATGCTCTTGTGCCTCTAGATCTTCCTGCTAGTCAAATAAGCTTAGCTCCTGGGTATTGACTTAATCATTGATTGCATGTTATTAATTTAGTGCAGCATGAAGAAATTCCAAGTGATTATGTGACATTGAGGTGGTTTTGTTGTTTTCGCTTTGCTGCAGAGAAACAACTGCACTTTGGGTTTCCGTAGATGTTCCAAGTGCACAGCCACCGGGTCAATACGAAGGGGAGTTCTTCATCACTGCTGTAAAAGCAGAGGCAGAGTAATACTCATCTCTTTTTAATTTAATCAATGATAGTTATATGCTCACAAAAGAGCTTATAGCCCTGTGGTAGTGGTCTCTTGCAAGAGGTCACGGGTTCAAATTCTAGCATAATAGTTCTGCTAGGAGAGTGTGAGTTACATATAAAAAAAAAGATAGTTATATACTCCATGCTTATTGAATAAACTTACTACGCTGTAAGTATTGTTGTCAAATTTTAAATAAGCTCAGTACTTTCTCATGTATGACCCCTGTTATTTAATACTAGTAAATATGGACATAAAGTTACTTATTATAGTTGATTAATTCTACCACAGATCTCCATCACAACGCTTGGGAAAAGCTGACAGGTATCAACTGTACATGGAACTTAGAAACTGTCTTGACATCATGGAGCCTGTAGGAGGAAAACCATTGGATGAAGTGGTAATATTTGAATCAATCATCATCATAAATTGCCCGGTCATGTGATTACAAGCAATTTATATAAGAATTTTTTTTTTAGGTAGAAAGAGCCAAATCTGTGACTACATCTTTAAGAAGAGTTCTTCTATCTCCAGTATTTTCTGAGTTCTTTTCAGATAATGGACCAGTTGATATGATGGACGAAGATGCTATTTCAAACCTATCAGTTCGTGTCAAGCTAAACTTGACTGTTTGGGACTTCATACTTCCAGCAACTCCTTCACTTCCTGCTGTATTTGGTGTATCCTTACCTTTTTAAAGCTTAATATTACAAAATTTAAAATTGGTGATATTCTCTGGATTTATTGTTGTGAGGTTGGCCTTCACAAATTCCAACATCTACATAAGTCAAAATTGGTATTGTCTGAATGTGTTAACTCAGTTTACTCTTGATGTAAGCTGTAAATTATCTGAAATAATGTAATTCCTAAGAGTCTTTCTAGGAGAAGTGCAACATGGTGGAGCTTGAATCAAACTGGGGCTCAGGTCAGCCTTGTACAAGACTTAATTCTAGCAATTATCTGAAATAATATAATTCCTAAAATTCTTTCTAGGAGAAGTGCAACATGGTGGAGCTTGAATCAAACTGGGGCTCAGGTCAGCCTTGTAGAAGACCTAATTCTAGCAATTATCTGAAATAATGTAATTCCTAAAAGTCTTTCTAGGAGAAGTGCAACATGCTGGAGCTTGCATCAAACTGGGGCTCAGGTCAGCCTTGTACAAGACTTAATTCTAGCCAAACCTAAGGCTGAGTTCAACCATACTGAACAAAACTAAAGTCAAATCCCAAGCTCATTGGTAGGTGACCGAGTGATCATAAACAAGGACAATTACCTTTAATATATATAAGAAATGATAATGATTGTGTTATTTTATTTTATCACTATAGAATGGGATAAAGCATTTTGCAAATGGTTCTGTTGATTAAGTACTTAGGCTTTGAACAATCAGGACTTCATGGTAGAGGATGGCAAAATAAGTATCAATTTTTCGATCATCTTGGCTCTTTGAAATACAATTTTTAATAAGATTTGACTTTCAGTGTTGACCTTATTTAGATATCTGATACCGTAATTGAAGATCGTTTTGGTGTTGAACATGGAAGTGATGATTGGTATGAGGCCCTAGAACAACATTTCAAGTGGCTTCTTCAATATAGAATCAGCCCATATTTTTGCAGATGGGGTGGCAACATGCGTGTTTTGACATACACCTGCCCATGGCCAGGTAACTTGGTAGAGAAAAATGGAGACTAACATGTACTTATTCAAAATTTTGCAAATGCTAATAGCTATTATTTTTTTATTTTTTTTATGCTACAGCTGGTCATCCTAAATCAGATGCGTATTTTTCAGACCCAAGATTAGCAGCATATGCTGTACCATATAGTCAACCAGTTCCTGGGTATAGAATCAGTTGTCCTTGCTCGCTTCTGTCAGGTAGTTTACCGTACAAAACTAATGAGCTTTCATATACTTTTTGTGTAACAGTAATGATGCAGAAAAGGACTACTTGCAGAAAGAAATTGAGATCTTGAGGACAAAGGCTCATTGGAAGAAAGCCTATTTTTACTTGTGGGATGAGGTATCAACACTAATCCATTTGGGGTAGATTGTGTATATGCATCCCATGTAATTGGTAGTGCCCTTGATTCTACGTTCATTGTTTTATTCTCCTTTTCATTTCTCATAATTTGTTTACTTGAAAATTGAGAAAAAATGGACAAAAAAAAAAAAAAGTAATTTCAGACAGTGTTGTAGCATTTCATGATTGTAAGACTCACCGACACAGCAACTTGATATGATGTCTCTGTTCTCTCTTTTGCCTGTGTTCTGTACTCTCAATCTGGGAGGACAAATTAATAAAACTCGCCATCTCTACACTTCTCAGATGCAAAATAGTAAATGTATTCTCTTTCAATACAGCATCGTTGGTATTATCTTTCGACAATTTAAAAATTTTACCTTCTCAATTTGTATGATTCTATTTGATTTATAGCCAATTTCTTAAGGTTCATGTAACATGTCACATTGTTTATCCTTCATAACTAATGTGATTCCGATACTTCATGGCAGCCTTTGAATTTGGAACAATATGATATGGTCCGCAACATGGCCAGTGAGATCCATACTTATGCTCCTGATGCACGTGTGCTAACGACTTACTATTGCGGTACTTATTGCTCTCTCTGATATGTTATGATAATTAGTTTCTGTTCCAATTTCTTCTTGCTCAATCAATTGGGCTGAAACTATAGTGTAGCCCTTAACCCAGCGATTAGTTGATTGTGGTTACGTTTTCACACATTGCTTTCTTTTTATTAAGGACCAAGCGATGCACCACTCGGGCCTACTCCTTTTGAGGCTTTTGTGAAAGTTCCAAAGTTTCTGCGCCCTCATACTCAAATTTATTGTACAAGGTATCGCTGTTGATTGCTTCTTTACATGTCAGTTGCATATTTTTGTATGCATGCATACCCCTTATGTATGTTACTTTGCACACAGGCATACTTGTATATGCATGCATGCCATTTATGTATTTGTGTTGTCAGTTGGGTGCTTGTGATATTATATAATCAATGTGGCTTATATGCCCCCATCAACATGGCTCTATATTTAAGGAATGTTAGGCCTCCCCATTGCACTGTCTAAATCAAGTAAGTTGCATCAGATTCTGAATCATATGCGTATTCAGTTTTTTTGTGGATTTTTTTTTTCATAGGAGTTAGTGCATGTTTTTTCGATAGTAAGTGACCTTCTTTGCAGTCCATATGGATTCAAATCAGTTTATAAGTGGGATATTGTTTTTTGTGTCTAAGAACCTGATAATTTTGCCCCTTTTTTTTTGAGGGAACTCCAGTTAAGAGTGAGAGTGGGCCCTGGCAGAGGCCTAGCGGGGCAGGCCCATGGCCACCCTTGGGCCCAAGAAATTTACATAGCATTGCTAAGCATGACTGTGGGCCTAAGACTCTAGTATAGGCATTTCTATGTTTTACCGTATTCTTCTTCTAAACTGTGTGGCGTGTATTAATCCAAAAAAGTTTCATCCTTTCTTAAGTTATCACTAATTCAATGGTGCCACCAATTTAACTAGTTAGCTAATGAAACTAAAACAGGAGAATATACTTATAATTCTAATAAGTTCTGTAATTTAAAAAATGCCATCATTAATTTGGCTTGATCCTCTAAATTTCTCTTTGTTCTTTTTCCCAGCCTACTTTAATTTTTGTCGTCTCTTCTATTTCTTCCATTCATTTATTATTTTTTTATTTAATTAATTTTTTTTTCATATATACTCTTTTCATAGGCTACACATATAGAATAGATCAAGACAATTGGTATAATTAGTTATCACTTCATTTTTTTTTGTCCTTCATTCATTTTAGTTTTAAAAATGTATACATACATATCCATGTGTTTTATTTGATATTGTGTGTTATGTGATTAGTGTAAAGTTAGAATTGTTTATATGCACCTACATACATACTTACATACCTATATATTCTGGAAATATTACTATCAATATTTTTACTTCGCCCCCCTTGGCAAAAAGCTCAAGCTTCTCCACTAGATTGGGCCATCTTTTGACCTTTCTTGTTATGGTGCTAGAACTGAACTTGGGCGGGCCTTGTATGGCTGGCATTTACTACCAAATTTACTGCTTAGGTATTTCCTAGCTTAGTGATATTATCATTAACTGTGCCAAAGAAGAGAAGCTGGGCTTTCTTAAACTGCTTAGCGGACTTATCTGATATTTCTTGATTTGTTGATGAATGGACCTCTTATGCTGTGTGGCTAAGATTACAAGTTGAACTTCTTGTGTCACTACTTTATTGGTTGGTTATTATCAAATAAAATTTCATTAGCTGCATAAGGTTATTTAGGACATGCTAGTATTACTTTATATTGCTAAGTCCTTCAAGTGTACTTAAAGGATGCAATTTATTTATTATCAGAAAAAAAGGAGGAAGATGTGTAGTTTATTTATTAGTTTTCTCTGCAGTGAGTGGGTGCTTGGTAATCGAGAGGATCTGGCCAAGGAAATTGTCGCTGAATTGCAGCCCGAGAATGGTGAGGTAATATTTACCAATGCCTTTCAAAAAAAAAAAAAAAAAAAAAAAAAAAAAGCTACACTAAACATATCCTGGTCCTTATTCTGATCCTGTCACGAAGAATGATGATATCTGTATTTATATATCTCAAATACGGAGCTTTTGCTGTATAACATGTATAAATGTTTTATATCCAGCACTTGGGAGTTAAGGCTTTTTGTCTTGCCATGTGCTTCTGCATGTGTATGTGCTTTTTTCTTTTTGGCAATTCTAAATTTGCAACTATCCTAATTATAATGCATTTTCCCATTGTTCATCCTGTCATAAACCAATGTCTGGGATCAATTGATGTGTAGCGAACTGATTGTGTGAGCACCTTGATACAGTTGTTCTGTTGAGAACTAAACAACTTCATTAACATTCTTGTTTTCGTTATATTTTTTCAGTGACACAGCTCTTAATTGAATATTGTTCTTGTAGTATATTAGTTATTGAGCAATTGAATTGGACCCCAGCATGCTAAATCATCCTCATTTAGTTCAAAAAGCATGCATACCCATAGTTTTTTAATCAGCTCTGTAACTGCAGGCTAGCCAATGACACTTTTGTTCTTGCTGGCATATAAAGGGAAGTTGACAGGTTGTAGTGTTTCAGTTGGTTAATAGGACCGCTGGTTTGAAGTCTCTGCTAGTGTATAAAGAAACAAGTAGCTTCAATCTGATATTATGACTGATTCTAATCGGTAGTAGCATGCTATTCAGGACTGCTCAAGTTTTTTGGTCGCCGTTTTTATTCAGAAGCAAGCATGCTTGGCAATCAAATTTTAAAAATTCCTGGGGTCCTGATTTTTATTTTGATGTGTAGTTTGTAATTTTTATTTTACTGTTCTTTCTTGGAAGGTGACATGTTTTAGAACTTGGATGTTTAGTACTTGTTTTTAGTGCCATGTGTAGTTATTCTGAAGCGAAGTGAGCTTATTCCTTCTGTAGGAATGGTGGACATATGTGTGTTTGGGACCCTCTGACCCTCAACCCAATTGGCACATTGGGATGCGTGGCACTCAACACCGTGCTGTGTTGTGGCGTGTATGGAAAGAAGGTGGAATGGGGTTTTTGTACTGGGGTGCCAACTGCTATGAGAAGGCTACAGTTCCTAGTGCAGAGGTATTTTTATAGCTTCTCGATCATTCATAAAATAGAAAAACAGTTATAAATCCTTGCTTTCCTTTTCTTTTTCTGATAATGAAATATTTGCCTGTGAGCAGATAAGATTTAGGTGTGGCATGCTGCCGACAGTTATAAATCATTGCTTTTCTTTTCTTTTTCTCTGAAAATGAAATGTTTGCCTGTAAGCAGATAAGTTTCAGGCGTGGCCTACCTCCAGGTGATGGAGTTTTATACTATCCAGGCCAGGTGTTCTCATCTTCTCACCAGCCAGTTGCTTCTGTTAGACTAGAGCGCATACGTAGTGGCTTGCAGGTAAGAGAAATTTAAGTGGCCATTCATTTATTTAGGGTAAGGGCAGTGCACTGTTTGCTTCTATGTGAGTTTCTAACAAGATCACCACAATTTTTTTTTTCCAAATTCAAAATGTTTTTGTTGAAAGTGATCTCGTTTCATGGTAGGATCAATATATTTTACTTGTTACCGGAATATTTTGGTCCTGTGTACATTTTGACTTTGACTTGAATACATTTTCATGTATTTGTCATGCAATATTGTCAGACTTGTATCTTGTTTTTCCATTACAGACATTGTCAGACTTGTATCTTGTTTATCAACTACAGAAATTTTTTTTTTCTTTTGGTTCATTTAGGACCATTCAAATATCCTCCATGCTAAAGTCAGAATCTCATACTTGTGCCATGGCTGTAGTAATTGAAAAATATTGATGCTTGACACACCCCCTCCGTCCCTTCCTCACTCACACACGCACACATGAAGGCACATGCACACATGTTCAAGAAAGCTAAAAGTTGTGCATGGATGGTGCTGGGTTTGTTTCTAATATCATGTTTTGATGATTTTTTTCACCATGTGTTATTCTACCAGGACTTTGAGTACCTGCAGCTCTATACTTCAAGATATGGAAGGGATGAAGGGTTAGCTCTACTGGAAAAGACGGGCATGTATCTAGGTCCTGAGCGTTATACGCTAGAGCACATGCCAATTGATGTCTTGCGGGGTGAGATCTTCAACACGTGCCGGTCATGAATGGATGGTTGTGTTCCCATTGAGTTTATCGTTTTGTAATTATCCATAGAAACTTTTTGAGAAGATGAAATAGTTTCTGCAACTGCACGAACTGTTTCTACTTTCGACACGTAGTTAGGCTCACATCCATGCAATGCTTTACTGGTGGGGCTGAGGCAAAAGTAATCCTGGATGAGATTATGATGGTATATTCGAAGAACCATTGCATCTTATTGCTCTAGGATTCTCCTGGCATGACCTTAGCTTATCAGCACCTGGCATTGCCTTTCCATATGACCCGGAGTCATATTCCCTTGGAATTGCCTCTTGTTGTATAGTGCTTCCCCCCCCCCCCCTGCTTGAAACTATATAATTGAAACCATTAGCAGTATTTGCTATGCGTAGTTGCATCCATATAAATGTTGCATGAACGTCACTATTGGTTTGTTCATAATGTACGTTACCTTTAATTTGTTTCAATTTTTTTTTCTTTTAACGATATATGTATTTATAGTGAGAGAAGACAATGCCTATGACATGATGTTTGATCTTCGATGTGTTTAAGCTTTAGGCACCAAGCTTTTTATACCACTGTTGAGGTTCCTTTGGGTTTTGGAGACGAGGATTAAAAGGAAATTTCAGATGTGCCCGATTAAGAGCTGATAAATTAGTTTTATGTTGCTTATTTACTATCCAGTTCAGATTTTAATAATTCCTTGTGCATTATACTTGATTAACCTGTCGAGATGAAATTTGATACAAGCGAAGAAAAAATTGACTCAATCCCATATAAACAAACTAAGAAGGTGCGCCTGTAATAGGGATGTCAATGCATTGGGTATAAAAAGAGTATATGTTCTATTTCATTCAATAAATATTCATTAAAAGTATCTAATCGATATTGTGTTGATAGGGATTTCAGATTGTGTTTTCACTTTATACCTTGTTAATATCTACTATATTTTTTTTATTTTTTTTTTCAAACTTAAACAAAGCTCAAATATATTGCATGACCTAGACCATTTCATAACTAAAAATCCAAAACCGTATACCGAATCAAATCAATCGATCAATATCTAGTATCTACCAAACACTCTTTAAAAAAAAAAAAACGGGTGAAACCTTGATAAATTTTATTAATAAAAAAGAAAGCATACAAAGGAGGACAATCCAGCCTTATTCAAAACAAACTAGAAGGACAAAAAAGCTTAAACCCTTAAGAACAAACTCGTGTTACAAGAGGAAATAAAAATTACCTTAACATTGACAATTATAGAAACCATATCTATTATGTTTAAGAGACAATTTAACCTCGAAAGGTAAATTAGAAAAAAATAAATAAACATTTTTACTTTAAAGAGAATGTGTATAATAAACTAACTTATCCGTTACAATATTTTGCTCTCGATACACATGGGAAATGGAATGTCCTAGAATTAAAGGGGAATGTCTCACATGATAAGTATAAAATCCAAGGCAAGGAGGATATACCTAAAATAGCTTAGACCACTTCCTTCAAATCAGCCTCCACAAAAGCATTATTGATAAAAAGTTCTTGATAGAGTAGAAGACATCACACAAAGCTAGAAGTTTTGCACTTGTATTTGTACTCGTACCATAATTATTTGCAAATGTTGTCATTATTTGCTCTCATGAGTTATGAATAATACCACCACTAGTGTAGCAACCATCTATAGAAGATCCATCTATATTAAGCTTATAACGATCATCTAAGGGTGGCAAGTCATCGAAGCCATTTGCCTCCGTCAAAAGGCACCGATAGAAATGACAAGCCTATAGCTTGAAGTCTCGCACCGAAGAAACACTAGACAAAGATTTAGGATTAAAAAATCATGCTCATATAAAAAAGATGATGGCATATCTGATCGAAAATGGCATCGGTAGACATGGAAATCTCTTCGAATCTTGCCTTGCACCTATATTTTCATATCTCCCAAAAGGAAAATAAAAGGATAGCTACTCGACGCATACCTACTTGTGTCGAGGTGGAGGCCATTCAAGCATGAAGGAGGTCGGAAGAAGATGCATATATACTCCTTATACTTAAATAAGGCGCTACTCTAGCCAAACTCGTAGAGCTAACTTTTTGACTACAAAAATAAATGATCAATTGACTACTCTTTAGACAACACATAACAATTACATATGGAGACCATAAAAATGGTCAAATACTTCTAGAATCAACCGAAAGAGCCCCATGAAACCACTTTCAAATGAAACCCCTTACTTTAGGAGGAATGCAAGAATGCCAAACCGATTTAGCCTACCAAACACGTGGAAGATGTTGTCTACAATGATTCCAATAGGTTTTGGATTCAAAACAACTCGTCTTAGACAAGTTGAAAACAATCTTATCCTCCAAACCTTATTCCAATTGAATAACCTTTACATAGTCATGATATTGAGAGGGAATGAAAGGGAGGAAGTTGTCTAAACATGTAAATAGCCTCTTTTATCGACATATTATAGTTTAACGGTAGAGGAGGATTCAAAACTATTCCACACCAATTAGACCTCTAAAAAGGAATTGAACCTTTACCTACAATCCAAGAAGTACAACCTTCCAAGACAAGTAAAGTGGTTAAAAATATCCTTCCAAAAGTAAGAGGAATAAGCATAATACTAGGGAGTAGGACCATATTTAGCTTTCGTGATCTTAGCCTATAAGCTATGACCTTGAAGAAATGATCAAGCCGCTTAGCTCGTAGAGCTTCCATAACTTGGGACAAGTTACGAATACCCAAATCATCCTCCGAGAAAGGCCGACACACCTTATCTCATAATACTCAATGGTGTTTAGACTCTTCTATCGAGCTCCATAAAAAATTGGTCATAACTCGTTCAAGTATGTGGATAGTCATTTTCAACAAAGAGATAGCGAGAAATAGTGTGGATAGGAATACTACTTAACACTACTTTCAAAAGAGTAATTTGTACTCCAAAAGAAAGGTATTTAGATTTCCACCCTCCTATCCTATTTTTCAAGAACTTTTCTATATACTCGGAAATATCTACATTTTATCCGGCCATGAAACAAAGGCATTCCAAGGTATTTAGTGGAGAAACTCAAATGGTTACACCTAGTTCATGTCTTGAGTAAAACATAATGACTATTAGGCATTTTCTTCGGGGTATAAAACCCACACTTTTTGTCTATTTCCATTAACAATAGATGACCAATCTCTTTCTCGGAGACCTAAATTTAGCGCTTTCAAAATTAATAATGTAAGAACCCATTATTTCAAAGGTTTTTGTTAATATCGGTTTCTCTATTATAAAAAAATATACATATATAGATTTTTTTAAAAAAAATTGATACTATTAATTTTATTTTATTTTTGTCAAGCCGATATACATTAGTGATTAGTTGTTATTGTTAAAAGGAAGAAGCGAGACTTAATACCCGCCATGAACAGAGGATTAATCTAGCCATAACATCAAAGACGATGGCCTTACTTTGTCCATCTCTTGCTTGGGATGTTAACAATTTCAATTCCTAATATTTGTTAAGACTTGATCCCATGATCTCTTAATAAATATCAAGGTGCACTACTAATAATTTAGATGCTTGTTAGTTAATTAATGCTATTAATTTAGTGGTAGTTAAAAGCAAGTCAATGTTATGAAAAATCTTCAATACATTACTGCTAAGTTGTAATTGAATTGTTTGCTCATACATTTATAACTTGGATTCGATTCTCTTAGTTTTATCGGTATGAAAAAAATCCCTCTTTTATTTATTTATTTATTTAAGTTCATCCTTGTACATTTTATTTCTATCTTAATTTCATCCTTTTGTTAACTCTTGAACTAATAGCGTTAATTTTTTTTTTTTGGTCTTAATCTCATTCCTCTACTTTTTTCTCATCTTAATCCTTTTTTATTTATTTATCAAATTTAATAAATGAATTTGAGAAAATAGAAAAAAAGGTGAAGATATATACGATCATTCTTTTTAAAAACTAAAAATAAAAAGAAAACTAAAAAAATGAAGCTAAAAATATTTTTTTTATCCAAAATATTCTTTATGGGTTTAAATTTATCTCTATGATAGTAAACAAATTTTAAGCATAAAATGAAATATTTATAGTGTTTTTTTTTTTTTTAATGTGAAGAGAGTTTTACTTAAATTTTAAACTTTTGAATGGTATTTATAATTTTATAATACCTCAAAAGAGTCTATTATAATTTACTTATTTTGATTTTATAAATTTCATAATTTTAAAAATTTAACTAAAACTCTCTTCACATTAATATATATATATATATATATTCAAAATTTACTTACAATCATACATACACATTTAAAAAAAATATATATAATAAAATATTTTATTTTATATTCAAAACTTTTTTTTATTTATGATACGGACATATTTAAGCCCATAAAAGATATTTGGATAAAAAAAATTTTTTCTTCACCATTTTTATAGTTTTTTTATTTTAATATCTAGACAGAATGACCAAGTATATCTTCACTTATTTCAATTTTTTTCCAAATTTTATTTATTTAAATTTCATAAAAAAATAAGATCAAGATGGAAAAATAGAATAGAAGGACGAGGTTAAGATAAAAAAATTAACACTAATAGTTCAAAAGTTAACGAGGGACTAGATCAAGACAAAAATCAAACATGCATGAGCTTAAGACCGAAAAAAAAAAAGATGGACAAAATAAAGACAAAAAGAAGATTAGAAGGACTTTTGTAATTATTAATCTAATTATTTTTAATGAGGCTAATGGTCTTATGTGCCCTTATATAATTACTTAAAATTTTAATCTATTTAAATATTTTAAAACAATTCTATTATGTTTATGCTATTTTAATTGGTTTTTAATTTATCATTCTGGTTAATTTTTCAATCAAATCATAAAAAAATTAACGATATAATATTTTTTAAACGAAAATATTTTTTAAAAATAGACTCATAGAGCAACATGACTTGTACATGAATGACATTTTTATCAAAAAAAATATATCATATGCAAGTCATTTGCTTAATTTTCGATGATTTGATTGGAAAATTTAACAAAAAAAATAAATTAAAAACTATCTAAAATAGCAAAAAATAATAAGATAATTTTGGGATATAAGAATATATTAGAACCTTAGTACCATTATATAAGAACACGTAAGGTTACCTATGAAGTAAAATAAACTTCATATGTCATGCCGAAAGTTACCTATGAAGTAAAATAAACTTCTTCAGAGTAACGTTGTCAAAGGTTCCTGTTGAAGTAAAATAATTTCTGATAAAATTGCCTGTCTCTCTTCCCCTCTCTCTCTTTCTGGAAAACAGAAACAAAAACAGAAGGAAGTTTCTCTATAAGGTAAATTTCAAAACTCGAATCCCTAATCCATTTCTTTTTTCCGTTGAATCAAATTCCAATTCAAATCCCTCTCTCTATATATTGATTGAAACTCTGTTCTCTTTACTTCTTCATTTGTGTATTTAAACACTGTTTGGTTCCGCGATAATCTTTGATAACGGATGGAAGTTTGGGTTTTTTTAAGTCGCATGCGTTTTCTCAGCAACCGAACAGAAAATTATGCTATGTTTCTTGGTTTCAATGAGGGAATTGATAATGAATGTGAAAGTGTTTGGTTTCATTTCGTTTTAAAGATTTTGTTTTTTTTTTTTTTTTACTGAAGGTCCAATGGTCGCCTATACATTATTACATTACTGAGAGTGAAGTTAAGAACTTCAAAAAATTTTGGTATGGCCACATTTTGCTGATGCAAATGATAATTATACTTGATAGCACAACTATTAGCTACCAGACCTATTCTAGTGTGATCTTGTCTTGTATATTCAAAATCTATCTTTCCTTAGCAACAATAATTTTAAGAAACTCGAATATTTGTCCTTATTTTTTGGTCTTATAATGTTTCTTATAATCAACCCTGTATTGTTCATTTGAGCTGTATGGCTGCTTTAAAGCTGTCAATCACACACACACACATACACTTAATCTTTCAGCCCTCATTGACTAACTGGCTGGAAGGTCTTAGGAGCTTTGTTGAGGTTGCATCTTACTCGACTAGCATCTCATCTTCATGCTCTTGTCTTACATTGATGCTGTTTTTTTTTTAGCTGTGCTTCCGGATTTGAGTTCAAAGACTCTGTGCATAACATTTTGCCGATGCAAACAAATAGACAAAGCTACTTATTTAATAATTTGCACTGGGAGGATTGTTGTGATAATTATACTTGATAGCAACACTATTAGCTACAAGACCTATTCTAGTGTAATCTTGTCTTGTATATTCAAAATCTTTCTTTCCTTAGCAACAGTAATTTTAAGAATCTTGAATATTTTGTCCTTATTTTTTCCATCTTTTAATGTTTCATATTATCAGCCTTTTATTGTTCATTTGATCTGTTTTGTTGTTTTAAAGCTGTCAATCACACACACATACATTTACGCACACTCAATCTTTGATTGCTCATTGACTAACTGGCTGGAAGGTGTTAGGAGCTTTGTTGTGGTTGCACACTATATTTTGAATTCGATTTTTGTGTTTATGTGAATTTAGTGAGTACATATTTTACGATATGAGTTAATTGAGAGTTTATTTGGGCGAGTTGGTTAATTGGATTGATGGGGGTACATGAGTTAATTGAGTTGATTATTGGTTGAGTGATCAAGTAGCTAATTCAGTTTTATAACTTCTTGTTGATAATGGGCCTGTATGACTAATTGGCAAGTAATGAGGTGGAAGTTTAAAGTTGTGGAGATTTATAGCGATGGGGTGGATTGAGGTTCTAAGGTTTGGAGGGTTATGGTGGAAGATATGATATGAGTTATAGGTGGCAGCAGCATGGCCAACATGTTGAGACTGCGGTGAGGTTCTTTTGGTTGAGGTACTCGAATTTGTTTTTGGGCATGCTGCAGTAGCATTATCATATATATATATATATTGAAATTTTCACAAAAAATCTTTAGAAATATGGAGAAGCAATCTGAGACAAAAGCTATTCATTTTTAGTTCTACATTATTGAGTTCTATTCCAGTAGCATTTTAGGTGGTGGGTAACCTTGTATTGTCAAGTTGGATGCAGTAGGGCTGGTGTTTAACAGGTTTGTTTAAAGTCATGTAGCTAATTTGAAGGGAAATCTTGTAAATTAATGTCTAGACATTGAAACCACTATGTTATGTTTCTACGTTATCCACAATGAACATTTTGTGTTTTATTTGAGTTTTTTATGACAATCTTTGATCAGTTCTCTCTCATCAGGATATTCTTGTACTTTAAATTCTCGGGAGAATATTTGATTGGCTACTCGCTCACCACCATAATTTATGTAGTGCCTTACTTTAAGCATGTGTTATGTGAGATTCGTGTTTTATGATAGCATTTAGAAAACTGCTCAATTTTGCAATATATTATTGCTTATGCAAGTGAATGAAAATTATGTGTGCCAATCTTTGTTTTCATACTGTGAATTTATGTGAAAATGTATGGCGAAATGTCTCTACTACTGGTTACTTTCTTTCATTTTTTTGTTCAATGGTTGAGTTACTTAATGAAGGGTAATCCTTCCCTTTCTTTAATTTCTTGCACCCCGAAGAGTTAGAACTGTTTTTCTTTTTTTTTTTTTTTTGCAATACGAGCTGTGGATCTTCTGCATTGGTTGGGAGAGAAGTACTACTTATACTGAAGGTCCAATGGTCTCCTATACATTAGTACATAACTGAGAGTGAAGTTAAGAACTTCAAAAAAGTTTGGTATAGCCACATTTTGCTGATGCAAATGAATGGACAAAGCTACATATTTAATTATTTGTGCTGGGGAGGATTGGTTTGATAATTACGCTTGATAGCACAACTATTAGCTACCAGACCTATTCTAGTATGATCTTGCCTTGTATTTTCAAAGTCTGTCTTTCCTTTGCAACAGTAACTTTAAGAAACTCTCGAATATTTGTCCTTCTTTTTTCTGTCTTTTAATGTTTCATATCATCAGCTCCTTATTGTTCATTTGAGTTGTTTGGTTGTTTTAATGCTGTCGACCACAAGCACGCACACTCAATCTTTGAGTCCTCATTGAATAACTGGCTGGAAGGTCTTAGGAGCTTTGTTGTGTTTGCTTCTTACTCGACTAGCATTTCATCTTCATGCTCTTGTCTCACATTGATGTTGGCATTTTTTTTTTTTTTGGGTGTTAACTGTGCTTCCAGATTTGAGTTCAGGAATTGTGTGTGCATAACAGCCATGACTTCTTCCGTGCATGATATTTCTGGCAACTTTCTTAAAATGCTTTTGCAAATTTGTTACCTTGCAGTTACTACTTTAGCTATATAGTGTTTTCTCTGTGAATGATTCACATCTTTTGCTGCTTGAGTCTGACCGGTTCCTACAAATCTCTTGTTCAGGAGCTATGAACTGGGTTCAACGTAAGATCTACCTCTATAATGTCACTTTTGGTCTCTTCATGCTGGATTGGTGGGAGCGTTACCTTTTTAGTATCCTTTTTATCTATTAGATCCCTCTGTTTTATTTTATCTTTCTGTTTTTTCCATTCATTGAATTTTGATTATAGAATTTGAGCTTGCGAGTTCCTAAACTTTGTGCAGATATTTTGATGGTCGTGTTGATGTGGTTCATTTTCTACAATGGATCACGATATGTCACTGAGTTTTGCAAGAGGCAGGTAGCATCAATACTCTTTCACCATCTTTGAATTGATAGAAATTGGACTTTTGGAACTTGGAATCCTTTCAGATTTTACTATTTCAAAACTCAATTCCTACATATTTAACTTGATTTTCTTAAAAGATTTGATTAAACCGAATCCCTTTTAAATCTGCAAGCATTAGTTTACAACAGTGATGTAGTAAAAATCCAAGTCCAGTGGATTTAATATATTCTGTTGCTACATCGGAGAAAGTTTTTTATACTTCCCAGTCGGTTAGGGAAAGGGACACTGAATTACCCTGATAGGACCATCAAGATCTTTACCGAGTAAGGTTTATGCTTCAAATGGAACTGGAAGTTCCAGACTTTGCAACAGGACCTTCCATTGGGTTTCTTCATCCTAGCCCTTATTTGCACTCTATCAAAATCTGGGGATATTAAAAGCTATGCCTATGTATGTTTATAGCAATATTGGGCCAGTATCTTGGGATAGAGCCGTCACCTGGGAAGTCAGGGCTTTAGTTCAAACAATCTCTCTGGTCCATCCATTCATTTCAAGGATTTATTGACATTGGCTCCCAATCGTCAAAGGCAACTTTTTTTTTATATTTATTCTTTTGTCTGAACTTTTTAGTTTTTACTATACTCCACATCCCTCCTTTTCCCCTTTAGTATGTTGATACACACAAAGATCATGCCGTATAGATTGAACTAAGCTTTTTTGTTATTATAGTTGTGAATTTTAGAATTGAAATAGGAACCTGTTGCCAGTAAAGATTCATTGACGTTTTACTAGGATTATTCATTGTAATAGAAATTCATTTAAATCAAGTGGTCAAGCAATTCCTTGCTCCCTGATCAGGATGCTTCTTCTTCAATTCATTCTTCTTTGATTGATTGAGTGTTCTGATCTTCCATGCATACATTGCTTTTTAGTGTTAGACATCCTTTTGCTTAGTCCTTGTTGCAAGGTAATGTTATGATTGGGGGCTTGTTCTTCATCCTTGATGATCAAGAAGTTCCATTGCCTCTCTATTTTATCTCTCTCTGCCATGAAGGTTAAACTGCATTCCTGTTGCATTCTACACTCTGCTTATCTTCTCATACCGTCCTGGCCTTTAAGAACTTGTTCTTTTTCTTCTTTGCTGTATGTTTTTTCAATTCTTCATGTAATCTTCGATTCTTGTTTAATTCCTAACATATCTGGATGCTGTTCAGCCTCCAAAATCAATTTTCTTCGTTCTATTGCCTCTAGACCTGATTGACTGATTCTCACCACCTTCGTTCTGATTCCTACCGCCTTCTTTGCAAGACTGTCCCCTTACCTTAGTTTCCCAAGGCTATCCTGTAACTACCTGCCTAGAAAGGAGCTACACAAGCTCACGGCTATCCATTTGCTTCATACAGTAATTTTTATTTAAGAATTCATTTGGATCAGCAATTTTTCCAAAAATAGATCGGTAAGTTAATATTCTAAATCAGATGATTTTGTTTGTCGTCATGGTGCATGCGTGAACGAAATATTTTCCTACTCTTTTTTTTTTGTTCTTTTTTTCTTTTTGAATGATTTGGTAGGTGGAAACAATGAAAGAGAGTCCAGACAGTAATCTACTTCCAATCTTCTATTTCGATTTGTGAATAATCTTGTTCTGTCTATTGGGTAGTAGAATAGAATGAAAACATTTAGGAGATGTGTTTTGGGCTGATGTTATCTCCCTTGAGTAATTTGAGGATTATTATGTTACTATTCATCCAAAATATTCAAGCAGGGACTGCAAAAAGATGCTGAATTGCTGCTCTCTGTTTCTAAGCTGATTTTTTTCCCCCGAAGAAAAAGAAAATTGCAGTCTAAATTCTTCTCTTGATTTCAGGCATCTAGGGTGAATCTCAGATATCAAATTTAGTAGCAATGTGAAAGATCACAAGGGAAAAAGAAACGTGGAATATACAAATGAAATTGTGACTTGTCTTTCCCGATCTAGTTTGACATGAGAATTTCCTACTTTTGATGCTTTTCCTAGACTTTAATCTGCACCATCCTTGTAATGATTATAAACCTTGGTATTAAATTTTGTAAAGATTCTGGAATGTATTCTTGTTGCTGTGATTGTTGAAACTTTTCTGTTCAATTGCAATGAATGGAATTTGCATGTCATACATCATATTCATTTTCATCCTGCTTTGAATCTTGAAAATGAGGGTTGCAGTGTGTGATATAATTTACGAAGTGAATGCTGCTGTGGCCTTGGAGATCAGTCTAATAACTCAATTAGCAAAATGATTGCAGAGTTTGTACATGTTTGGTTGTTTATGTATCTTTCCAAAGGAACGAAAGTTTGTCATCAGATTCGAGTCTAAAAGTAATGCTATTCTTTGGGAAATCATTCCACTTTTCTCTACTAGTGTTTCAAATAACGTCAACTATTCCGTGGTTGGTGTTTTGCAAAATCTAAAAGATTGTTGATATTATTTGAAAAATTAATTTAGAATCCGTATTTTCGGATGAATATTATTTTTTTTAAAAAATAAATTGAAAAAGAATGACGAAGATAAATTACAAACAGATTTAAAAGTATAGGAACTAATTAATTATTTATTAAAACTAGAGGGACTATTTATTTTCATTTGAAAAATATAAAAAGACTAATTTTTAATTTATTTTAAATACTCCTATACACTGTTACATTTGCCGTGAGTGAGTTGTATTTTATTGTTTAGCGAAAAAAAGCAATATGGGTGGAATGAGTAAACTCAGCAAGGGAAATATCAATTTTCTTTGATAGAATTATGAACTCATCACTCAACGCTCATGAGTCGAGAAGCGATCCTGTCCCCCTCTCTCAGGTGCCTGCAGAAATACAAAATGTATTGGATGAATTCTTGTGTTTGAAGAAACAAAGGGTTACCTCCAAAAAGAGATCATGAGCATGGAATTATCTTTAAGGTAGGGTCTGAGCCAATTAATATGAAGCCTTATCGTTATCCTTCTTTTCAAAAATATGTATTCCAGAACATTGTGCGGGATATGTTAAGAAACTAGAATTATTCAGGCTATTACTAGCCTCTTTTCTTCTCCAGTTGTCTTGGTGAAAAAAAAAGAGGGATCTTGGAGGATGTGTGTCGATTATAGAAGGGTGAATTAGCTTATCATTAGAGATCAATTTCCTATTTCAATTATTGAAGAACTTTCCAATGAATTGCATGGATCTATGGTGTTTTCAAAAGTAAATTTAAGGGTAGGATATCAGCAAATTTGGGTTTTTGAACCCGACATTTACAAAATTACTTTCAAAACTCATAATGGTCATTATAAGTATTTTGTAATGCCATTTGGTCTTACTAATTCCCCCAGTACTTTCCAAAGTCTTATGAATCCCTTTTTCCGATCTTTTTTACCTTTTTTTTTTTTTTTTTTTAATGGTATCCTTGTTTATAGTAAAACTTTAAAAGTGTATGAAGAACATTGACGAAAAACTCTTTCTATTCTTTGACAAAATGTTTTATTTACAAAGAGATCCAATCGCACTTTCGGCACTCCAATAGTGAAATATCTTGGCCACTTTATATCTCTGCTGCAAAAGTTTAAACCGATGACAAAAAAATTACAGCGAGTTCAAGCTTGGCTTCAACCTTAGAATCTTAAACAACTAAGTGGATTCTTGGGGTTAATAGGTTACTATTCAAGGTTTGTTCAAGGAAATAGGAAGTTAGCCAAGCCATTAATCGACTTGTGAAGGATGCTTTTTGCTGAAATTCTCAAGCAAGAGCTACATTTTAATAATTGAAATTAGCTAAGGTGAATACTCTTATGTTAACATTATCTAATCTGGATGACGTTGTAGTTGAAATTGATGCATCGGGAGTGGGAATATGATTAGTGTTGATAGAAAGAGGGCATCATATAGCTTATATCAATAAGGTACTTTCTCCAAAACATCAAACTCTATCCGTATCTAAAAGGAACTCTTTGTCATATTATTTATAATAAAAAAATGGCATCAATATTCATTATACCAAAAAAGGACATTGCAGGCGGTTTTTTGGCTTCTAGAGGCGATTATAATCGCCTCTAAAGATTGTAGAGGCGGTTTTCGGGACCGCCCCAAGATCGCTTGCAATGCCGTCGTCTCTACGGTGTAGGGGCGATTTTGGCAACCGTCCGAGATTTACGAGACAAGTTAGCTAGGGCGGTTGAAACCGCCTCAAAAAAATTTTTTGGGACGGTTCAAACCGCCTCTACGATACCGATATTATGGTCAAAGTTTTTTGGCACGTATTTTTTGGAGCGGTTTACAATCGCCTCTACATTCCGAAAGTTTACAAATTTAAAATCGCCCCAAACTATAAAATTCATAATTTGTATAACCGCCTCTACATTCCAGATTTTATAATTCGTGCATAATAAATGAATTTTGTTCCAAATTTATACGGATTTTATAATTCATCCTCCGAATTCAATTCTTTTTTTTTATATTTTGTCAAAAAATAAATAAATAAAAGAAAAGTTAATCTTGTTGAATGCAAATAAAATAAAAAAATTATATAGCTTACACAATATTCTTAAATTTGTAATTATCAAATTCCAAATACATAAAAAGTCATCAAACATTCACAAGTAAAAATAAAAAATAAAAAACTAAAAGATTAAACACTTATTCGAAATACATAAAAAAAATTCCAAATGAAAACTTCAACTTGTACTAGTATCGGAATTTGCTTGATAACACTCCAAAGCTTTATCAAGGTTATCTCGGTCTTTGTATATTATGCCTAAATTGTTGCATGCCTCCGCACAATGAGGATTGAAGTGGAAAGCGAGTTCATAAAACACAATTGCCTACTCAAATAGAATAGATTTACTCAATCAATGAATGATAAAATTACTACAATAAAAAGTAAATAAAACTATCTAAAAACTTAGTGTTACTACACATATAACTTTGTTTGCATGCTGCTATAAATTGGCACACATACGGATGGATATGTAGTCAAGAACGGGGTAAAATTCTTAGAAGACCACTCACCATTTCAAACTTCAACATCTCACCATAAGCAACACCAAGATTATACATAGTGTCGGCATAGTGCCAATTATAATATAAAGCCTTCTTGTAATATGCCACATCTTGATTTATATCTCCTTCAAGTTTAACCTAAATACACAAATGACTAAATCCAAAATCAAGCATGTACAAGAAAAAAATACTCTACAAAAAGTTTTCATGAAAAGACAAGCTACTTGAACATCTCAATAACATAATTCGACAAGTGAGTAAAACAAACGGAATCTAAGGAAAGACTCGCAAATGTGGATTCACAGACTATTATAAGATTAAATATGAAGGATGGAAAAAACCCACTTTTGTTCCTAAATCTATCAATGCTATTGTCATATTATTCTTTACAATCTCGAAGTTTCATAACAATATAATTACGCAACAAGCATCAGCAGAGGCAAAGCAACATAGAAGATATATACACGTTACATAAAGGGCCAAATTGCAAAGTTAAATAAGTAGCATGCATACCTCTCATAACAAGCAATGGCTGATTCTAGGTCACTTCTATTTTTGTAGATGACACCCATGTTGCAATATGCTTCAGACATACATGGGCCTCTCCATTGTAGCGTTTTCATAGCAACTAAGGGCGGTGTTATATTGCATCATTTCGGAATACACAACACCAAGGTTATAATATGCAGGTTGCAAATAAGATGTATGACTATTTACTTATGAAGAGTTGAAAATAAAAATAGAAGCACGGAATTTTGGGAGTGGGAATGAGAAAACATGATATTATAACATAGTGTGGATCTACTTTTAAGAGCTTCATAATACTTTTAAATTCCCTCTTGTGTATTACCCGAGAGCTTTAAGCTGGTTCCAAGATCTCGTTAAAACAATGGCTAGGCACTCCGAAGTCGGCTTGCATAAAGGATAAGCTTTCGCAGCCTTGTGATATGACTACACTAGGAAAAAATCACTAAACTCTTATAAATCAAATTTATCATATATAGTTACAAAGCCAAACTACCCAAAGCATGACCAACTCATATATAAACACGCATATAATTAGCAAAGACATAGTTCCAATACCTTGTAGAATGCTTTCATAAAATAATATGGCAAAAGGTGGTAAATACACCCTTATGCATAGCGACTCTCGAGTCGACTTTGATAGACAAGAATTTCATAGCTAACTAGAACATTTCCTTAAAAAAGAAGCCATGATAACTCAATATTCCAAATAGATGTGCCGAAATTCCTTGGTTTTTTACCGAAGGAAGACATGAGCTAAAATATTTCAAGTTTATGCATATTATACTCTTTATAACTCTTCTTCTTTAGAATACAAGATTTCCACAGTTCGGATGCACCCTCTCAAAACAATCCAATAACATAACATACGTAGAAGAAGAAACTTAAAAAGAAGTGTTACCCCCATTTTTTGACAAAAAGAAGGTATTCATCTAGCATCTTATGCATATCTTGCCTTTCAATTTCCCAATATGCCCTCACTTCCCGTTCTTTCAGCTTGCGGCTCGGAATTTGGTACCCATCGTAATTCAAAAAACACAAATATTAACCCAATTGGGGATGAAATGGTCATGTTAACCCACTCGCTTAAACTCATGATCACCCCAACCACACAAACTTGTAGGATGAAATGGCAATTTAACCAATCAAAAACAAAAGGCAAAACAAAGGGCAAGACCAATATTGTTGTTTCCACAGTGAGCAAAACCATGAAACCGAACTCACCTTATAAATGGCATGTTTATCTACTTATGAAACAATTCGATGGTACACACATGGCCCCTTAAATAGACTTGCTTTGTTTACTCGTAAAATAGCAACAACTTGAGCACAAAACGCCTTATTCCCTCACACTTGGGCTCTTCCATTCTAAGTGTAGAGTCCGGAGCCAAAGCCAAAGAACAAGCCTTAGATCGAAACATTTTATCCAAATTCACTCGTTAAAGAAAAACATACACTTCAATCCCACCATCAAGAAGCTAACTTAACATTATTCACAAAAGTGAAAACCCTCTCGCTAACTTAACATCATGCATTTCAATCCCACCATCAAGGCATTCTGCTACGGGCATAACCCCCTTCTATACAATTGAAAAGCTTAATCTAATTGATTGGCCCAAAAATCCCAGTAACCAAGAGCATATACACAAAGCAAAAAATCATTAGATGAAAGCAAAGCATTTAACCGGAGTGAAGCATTACGTCCAAATTTAACCTCTAATAACTAGAATGAAGCACAATTTATCTAAAACTAGTTATTGAATCCTCTCAAAGAAAAAAAAGTCTACAATGGCTTTATCTTTCAAGTGCAGCTATCGCCGCATCTAATTGAATAACGATGGATACATCAAGAAATTAATTAAAAAATAGAGAGAAAAGAACATATAATATAAAAATTAATTTAGCATACTTGTCATTAGAGAGATCAATGAGAAAATCAATAATAAGCACCCAATTGATTTGAAATAAGTCAATTTATGGATAGAAAAAACTCTTAAAATTAGAAATTAGGTTTTTTGGTAGATAGTTATAATCTAGTTTTTAACAAGGAGAGAAAGACAAACTTAGGGAGAAGAAGGAAGAAGCGAGCCGAAGAAGGAAACCCCTAAGAGGAGAGGGATAATGAAGCATCTCTTCTCCCTTTCGAACCAAAAAAAAAAAAAACAAGAACATGAAAGAAGCGAGAGGAGAAGAAATAGATGAGAAGAAGGGAAGCTCTCGACAATGAAGCGTCACGAGAGTTTGATCTTTTCCCTTTCGAACAAAAAAAAAGTAAAAGAAGGGAAAGTAAAGGAGAATAAGCATAGGAGAAGAAGGAAAACCTAACAGGAGAGGGATAATGAAGCGTTTGATCGGATCCGATCTTCTCCCTTTTAGAAAAAAAAATTTAGAAATAAAAAAACGTGCTTCTCCCTAAAACTTGGGGCGGTTCGGTAAACCGCCTCAAATTTGTTTCTATAAAATGCATATGAGTTAAAAAATCATTAAACTTTGAGGCGGTTTTCTAAACCGCCTCAACTATATCGCCTCTATACATCGATTTTGTTGTAGTGATTAGGCAAAAAGACACTTTGTTATAATGATAGATCACCAAAGACTTAAAAACACTTATTAGAACAAAAACTTCATACTTCCTCTCAGCTTACATGGTTAGTAAAGTTAATGGGATATCATTATGGCATTGTGTACAAAAAGGGTTGAGAGAACAAAGTGGCATATACACTATCTAGAGTACCTAATGCAGAACTATCTGTAATGGCCATACCTTCTATGTCAACTAATATACTATCTGTAATGGCCATACCTTCTATGTCAACTAATATACTACCTAGGGTGGTGTCTTCATTGTACTAAGATCGTTTATTTGAAGATCCTTATTGACCAACTTAAGGTAGAAGCTTCTAGTCATACTATGTACGTCTGGTCTAATGACAAATTATTTAGAGAAGGCAAAATGATGGTGGGTGTTGGAGAGGATTTACAAAAACATTTGATTTCGTTGTTTCACGACACTGCTATGGGTGAACATTCAAGAATTGAGGTTACCACAAAGAAATTAGTTATTGTTTTCTATTGGAAAGGGTTACCTAAATCTGTAAGAGATAATATTTGCAATTACCTAGCGTGTCAACAGTGTAACTATGAAACAATTGCCAGCCCTAGTTTACGGAATCCATTGCCAATTCCACAAGCAATCTTCACTAATGTTGCAATGCATTTTATTGATGGTTTGCCATTTTCTCAAGGGAAAAGTGTGATAATGGTGGTGGTGGATCGTTTAACTAAATATAACCATTTTTGGCCCTTGCTTATGCTTACACAGCTTAATCTATAGCTTAAGCATCATGGATCATGTATTCAAATTGCATGGTCTACCTCATAATATTGTTTTGGATAGAGATTCTGTCTTTTTGAGCAAATTTTGGAATGAGTTATTTGCCTTGTACGGAATTTCTTTGCAATTTTCTATTGCCTATCATCCACAATCAGGTGGCCAATCAAAAGTTGTTAATAGATGCCTACAAATTTATCTTCATGTCATGACTTCGTCCATTCCCAAAAACTAGAGCAGATGGTTGTCATAGGGTGAATTTTGGTACAATACTAATTGTCATTCTACTATTAAGATGTCTCTTTTTAAAGCTGTATATGGTTATGCTCCTCCATTGCATTTACCCTATTTTCCTAAGGATTTTAAAGTAGAGGAAGTTGACCAATTTTTACAAGAGAAGGAAGCTGTTCTAGCATTACCTAAGTTTCATCTTCAACAGGCTCAGCAAAGGATGAAAATTTGGCTAACAAGCATTGCACATATAGAGTGTTTCAATTGGTTGATTGAGTTTACTTAAAGCTGCTAGCATATCGTCAAGGATCAATATCTTATCGTACTACTCACAAATTATCCTCTCATTTCTATGGCCTTTTCAAGTTTATTAACAAAGTAGGCGAAGAGGCATATACTCTGAACCTTCCCAATTATGCTTAGATACATCCTACTTTTCATGTTTCCCAATTGGAACCAGTTTATGGTAGTCTGTCTATGCATGTTTCTTTGCTAGCTACTTTAAATGTTGCTCCATATCCCTTGTTATTTTAGATTGGAAGATGGTGAAACGAATCAATGTTTCAAACACGAAGCTCTTGGTTCATTGGTCGCTGTCTTACTGATGCTACATGGTAGTTTGCTTTTGATTTACAACAAAAATACCTAGATTTTAACCTTAAGGATAAGGGTTTTCAATAGAGAGGCATTGTTACAAAGTAAATGTTTTTCTGTTAATGTGCAGTGAGGAGATAGCAGAAGCTGTTACGTTGCTGCTCACATGTGAAGGAATTAGTTGCTACGTTGCTACTTACGTGGAAAAGAGTTAACACGTGGAGGCTTATGAAAATAGAATTAGTTAGTAGTTAGGGCGTTTGTTAGAATAATTAGTTAGACCGTTAATGGTTAGTTAACAGTTGGTCTATAAAAGAGAGAATAAGAGAAGAGGTGTTTATCTTGGATCATTTTCATAATACTTTCTCTCTCTTGATTTCTGCTGGATAATTCTCTCTATACAATAATTCGTATACATTACATTTTTCATATTACAAACTCATTGAATGTATTTTTTGCATTTACACATTAAATACACAGATTCATTCTTCAATCTTGACTTCTTCTTTTTGTACTTGTGAATTGTATCAAATGGATGTCGCTAGTTAGTTCCTCCTGCACTCATTTCTTTTGAATCCACTTTGAATCGTTTCATTTATGGTGGTTAATTTTCTAACTTTATTGTTTCTTAGTATTTTAATTTCTTGCTTGAATTCATTTTTATTTGGGTCTTTTAATCTTCGTTGCTGCTTTGCTATTAATTTTGTTTTGAGCTATTTTTATTTTTCTTCATATTTTTGTAATTGAAACAATCTCCATTTTGTTTTACATACTTACTAGCATGAATCTCGCATGTTTCCACAAAGAGAGTTACATAATTTCTCATGAGTGCAACCATATAAAATAAAGAGTTAAATTATTTCAAAATTTTTAAATAAATATACTTTATAAGAATAAAAAATAAAAAGTGTCAGATTGATTTTTTTATCAAACAATAATAAGAAAAAATGTCAAACGACTGCAATAAAAAGCATTCCATGCAAAATAATTATTTAAAATGTCTATGCGAAAAAAGTTCAAAAGAAAAGCTATATTGCTTGATACAATCATATATTTTATTAGATACATCTATAACAACTAACAATTAAGATAATAATGTGACAACCTCTTGAATTTTAGATGGTCATAGTTTTCGTTATGTGTTTTTTTTTTATCTATAGTTTATTTATTTTGATATAATGAAACTTGTTAGATATTGCTAGTTAAAAGAGAGAGAGAGAGAGAGAGAGAGAGAAATGACATGGAGTTTGGTCCAAAATATTCAAGTAGACCTTAAGATCACATACAAATAGATCAAGGGGTTTATTTTCTTAGTAGGCGGAATTATGCTTTGTTAAGATAAAATTATCCTTAACATTATCTTATATTAAAATAATTTTGCTTTTCGGGATTTGGTTGTAACAATGAGCCTATTAGAGTTAAAGTTCTTTAATTGAGTTAGATAAGAGTAGAGTTAAAAGATCATACATGTAAGTGATTCTAGCGAGATAAGTTTTTAGTCTTGTCCTTATCCGGTATAAGCCTTATTTTACAAGGAAAAATTAACCTTGTATAGTCGACCGTATGCTAGTAGAAATAAGGGTCTAATGCTTGTAGAAGACATAACTTCTTTGTTTTTGAGAATTAATAAACTACTTGAGAAGTTTCTCTCAAATATCTCGAATCCTTGTTTTTAGAGTTTGTTGTTTACATCCTTGACTTGATCAACCAAGATAGGTTTTTTGATCAAAATCTAATTCAAAGGTTTAGTAAGGTTATCAATCTCACCAAAATCATCTAAGGTTAAACTTTAACAAGTTTGGCAATAAACATAGCTTGGCTTTACTTGTTAGTTTCTTTATTTCAAAATATTTATACTACAAGAAATTTGCTAAATAACGACGAAATTTAGCGATGGAATTAAGTTCTCTAAATAGAAAGAAAATAGCAACATGATAGCGACCGTTGAATTTAGTGATGGATTAGAGATGGAATAGCACTTGTATTTTAGCGACGAACACAAATTTGTTGCGAAATTTGGTGGTATAATCTTCTCGAGTATTTTAGAGATGGCTTAGCGAATGGATTTATTAGGAAAAATAGCCACATACCCGATATCCGTTGATTTAGTGATGGAATATCCATTTCTAAATTCCCATTTCCTTGTAATTTAGCAATGGTAAATTTCATTGCTAAAGGAAATTTTTTTAGGCAAAGTTGGGGTTGAGCTTTAGAAATACAAAAACCACTAATGTTGTAATAGATTAGCAACGAGATACTGAAAAATTAAGATGGATTAGTGATGGACACTTAAGTTCATCACTAAATATGAAAAAAAATAGGCATCCAACTCGTTGAAAATTAGGCACCCATTTAGACATGCATTAACAAAGAACAGCTTAAGCTCGTCGAGATCGCATCCGTCAATTTGATTTAATTTGGTTAGAATTAGAATTAATTAAGTCAATTTGAATTTTATTTATGTTATTAATTAGGTTAATTTTGTTTAATAGGTTGAATTAAAATTTTATTTATATTGAAATTATCAATTAATTTTTATGTAAATTTAATTTGATTAGAACTAGAATTAATTAAGTTAATTTGATATTTATTTATTTAATTAATTAGGTTAATTTTGTTTACTTGGTTGAATTAAACTTTTGTATATTTGAAATTGCTAAATTAGGTTAGAATTAGAGTTAATTAGTTTAACTATTTTGTATATAATTATTGAAGTGTGCTTGAGATACATTGTAGTGTATCGAACTCAAGGATTCGGAGACCCTCGAGAATCAATGAGAAATAAGGTTGATTCAATACTCGCAATGGAGCTAAGAGGAAGAGTTTGTGATTTAATTTCGATGAAGTATCCAAGACAATCATTGGTCTCGATGTACGTAATATTTGTGTGATCATTTTGAGTATTTGTTAATTGGAAAAGGTGCAATTTAAAGGGGAGACTATCAAAATTTTATTAGATGTTTAGAAAAATTATTAATTAAATAATTTTATTCTACCTCGAAAATGCGAAACAAAATAATGAGTTTCGATCATGAATGGATGTGTGTTAAATGTATAGATGGATATTTAAAAGATAATTTTGTTAATGAGGTTGAAGATTTTGCTCGTATTTGTTATTACTAATCCCGAATGTACGGACGGAAGAAAATTAAGGTGTCCTTGCAATCACCGTAAGTGTTGGAATCAAAATTTTAAAAAAGTTCACCTGGTTAAATGCCATTTAGTGAGATATGGTTTTGTGCCTAGATATTTTGAGTAGATGCACCTTGGGGAAGTTGACTCGAGGAGTTATGTTTTATCAAAAAATTTTCATGAAGGCAAAGGGAGTTATAGTCAACCCCTAATCCATATGAAACAATAGTGATAGATGCAGATCGGTTGATCATTTAATCGATCCAACACAAACAAGTTACCAAATCCCGATGCTCGAGCTTTTTATGACAAGTTGAATGCAGCGAATAAGGAGATTTGGCCTAGTTGTGACAATCACTCACGAGTTGTCTATAGTTGATCAATTGCTAAACCTTAAGTCGGAACATCATTTTTCTAAAAGATGTTACGACGAGATATATAGATTGATAAAGTAGTTGATATCAATTGATAGCTATATGATAAATGATTTTTACAAGCACTAAAAAAGTTAGTGAAGGAGATGGGTTTACTAGTTGAAAATATTCACTATTGTAACGAGAGGCTACATGATTTATTGAGGTGGAGACAATGAATTAACCGTTTACAAATTCTATGAACATTCTCGATATCGAGGTTTGGTACTAGGATCGATAAGAGCAAAACATGTTCCATTCAAAAATATGTATTACTTTTTGCTTTCTCCATGTTTGTAAAGATTATATGTATCGAATGCTACAACTGAACACATAAGGTGGCACGTCAAACATGAGGTTGTAAATTTATTTATTCTTTTCACTTGTTTACAAATCTAGTTCCTACATGTATATTCTTTAATTTAAAATTAAAAATTTATGAATCATAAACTACTCACATCGTAAATAATAGTTAAATTGATTTTCCGAATATTAAAATAAGACAACAACAAAAGATAAGTTTTATTAGCATTTATAAAAAATGTATATCCATTAAGGGCTGATTTGGTTTGAGTACCCAATTAACTATATATATATATAATAGTTAAATTGATTTTTTGAATATTAAAATAAGACAATAACAAAAGATAAGTTTTATTAGCATTTATAAAAAATGTATATTCATAAAGGGCTGATTTTTTTTAAGTAAACAATTAACTATATATATATATATATATATATATATATATATATAAAATTCAACCACTCAGAATTCATTTGATTCAGTTTAAACAAACATAAATCACGAAGGTTGAACGTAAACTAGACCTTACCATTAGTCAACTAGCTTAGGTGGTTATTTATCTATTGTTTTATGGATTAATATTTGTAAAAATTTATCTATTCTTTCTTTTATTTTTAATTTTATCCCTCTATTTTTAATAAAAATATTTTTCATCCAAAATATTTATATTTTTTCTCAAATTATTATTTATTTGTTAAACTATTTCAGGAGCTATTCTTCGACTCATTCCTCGTGAATTGGGTAGATCCGGTCATGGTGTCGGTAGCCATGGCTATGATGTTAACCGTTCGATTGATATTGGTGGTGTACATGGTATTGCTAGTCCAACAAGCTAGGACCGCACACTTGACGGTGGTGCATACACGTCCGCATCCCTTTTAGTAGTGCCCCATCGGATAGTGCCTCTTGTTGTGGATGATCCCACTATGGTTTTCTTGACGACTAAGTGTTTCTTAAAAATCACAATAATTTTTGAGAAATTGTTGGATGTTGTCGGCTCCATATAGAATTCTATCTCGATAGAGATGAAAGACTTTTACTTTAATAAGTTTAAGATAATATATTAATTTTTTTTATTTATATTTCATTTCAAGTGTCAATTTAACATGAAAAGTACTGATCTTATTTTTTACCTTCAAGTAGAAGTACTTTTTGTGGGATGCAACTATTATCGGATCGATTAAAGATACATGGGAGATTTTAGCATAAAGGTGATATGATGACATGCTCAACAAGCTAAAGAATAAGGATAACAAACCTATGTTTATTAAGCAAGAGATGCAGGAAGCATGACACCAAGATTGGGCCACTCTCGAGTATCAAGCTTGATCTCAATAGGTGTCTCGGAATCACATGTCGGAAATGGATGGTGTCGGTGCTAACCCATCCAAACATGTTGGAGGGTCCATCTCTTTGATTGAGCATGCTAAACGTTTTGTATATACTACATTATCTATTATTTTATAAATTAATTTTTTCATTTATTGCATCTCGTATTAGTTGGTTTACTTTTTTTTTTTTTTCAGCAACATAAATTGGGGCAAAACCCAAATTCTTACAAGCTATTCGTGACTACTCACAAGTGAAAGGATGTGTAACACTCCCAACCTAGGACCTAATATGCCGAGAATATTACCTGTCATTAACCCATACTTAGAATGCAATGAATGTAAGTTAACAAGACATTGTGACCTCTCTATAATTTAGCTAGATGAAATTACGCTGCGAAAGTCTTCTAATAACAATCGGGTCCTATACTTCAACTAAAAAGTTGTTATAAATTTTTTGTGTTTGATCTATTTGTTCGTATACTTTAAATTGGATTACCGCATTTGTGGTTATTTGTTAGTTCAAATCCCTTCTTACTTAACTATTGCAATTTATTGAGACATAATTCCTTATTATCAATTATTATTATATTACTCATTTTCTTTCCTATTTACTATTCTTTTTATTTAATGGGTAATTGAGAATTTCTCTTAAATATTCAAGGATGCTAGCATGCAATGGGAAATTTAAAATAACCACACTACTACTATTACACTATCGTTTTACTATTAGTGGTTCAATTACACATATTCACTTATTTACATACACAATCGATTTTATGCCGCCTACTAAAAAATTGGCTTAGTTACTATTACGTTATTACTTGCTCTTTTTTTTTATTACCAGTTCATAAATTTAACTACTATGTAAAAGAACATTGATATAGCCGGAAAGTAAACTAAAATACCTAATACTATAATCGCTATCATGTGAATAAGATCCAAACGCCAACCACATCTAACATACACGTGATGGTTGGACCCCTTGGTAGTCGACTCAAAGGTCATGAACACCATCTATACTTGAGATAGCTACACCATAAGCATATATGTGAGTAATAACTTAGTAGGATAACTTATGCATGTAGTGCATGTGCATGTACATGCATGTATAAAACACTAATATATGTATAATAAATCATTTTACTCATGTCATAAAACATTTCATAAACAGATCTGAAAATTCTTTTCTATCTTTGTACATGTCCCATTTAAGTACTTCGAGTTTTCATAACAAACGTCCGGCGAACTAGACCCATCCACGGACTCACCCTACTAAGCTTCTAAAAGTGCACGTCAACACTTGCTCGGTCCTAAACCATTACCATTTCCTTATGGAAAACCCATGAAACCCATCATTAAAGAAATCCTCAAAATTAGAGAAAACCTTTTTCTTTAAAATAATTCAGATTGCTATAAAAAAATCATGACATAAAATACATTTTCATGACTTAAAACTCCTTTCATAAACTTGGCATGCTTATGCATTTTAAATGAAAATGCATACTAACGTTGATTCATAAATGCATGACCTAAATGGTCATGAAGTCATGTCATGAAAATTTGCATAAAATTAGACAAGCATAATGACATTAATAACATTATTTCATGTAAACCATTTCAATCATGCCATACCATACCATCACCATTCAAATTACATCACCCTTACATTACTCACGTTACATCATTCACCATTCAAGAAGCATAACTTCACAACCAGCCACATTTTAATATATGCAATGTTTGCAATCTAAACATAATAATTACCAATCAAAGCATCATCGCACATGAAAAATTAAATTAAACCATTTAAATAAATCAAATGCACTTCACTTGGCCGAATAGTCCACTAATATAGACTAGTCATTTTATTTTTAATTTCTAACATCCATTATATTCCAATTTAACTAAATTAACCTAATTAGGTATTATTTAATTAATTATGGGTATTATTTTTCTTATTAGGCCTTATTAGGCCCAATTTTCAACTTTCCCATTTTAAGCCAATTCTTAGTCCTAATTAAATTTTTTCTTTCTTATCAATCTTATTACACTATTCTAAGTTCAAATAACCAATTCAAGGATTACAATTTACTTAACACTAAACTTTAAAATTTCCCACTTTAGGTCGAATACTCTCCAATTTCAAACCCTAAGATTTCCTTCTCATTTTAACCTTCCATTTTAATACAAAGTGATTTAAACACATATTAATCATAGGAATCAATTTAATTAACATTTAGGGTACAAATTCTTGCTCAAACCCGTATTAGGCCTTAATGGGCCTAAACTGGGTCTAAGTCCATTTAACCGATTTTCTTCAATTTTCACAAAAATTTCCATTTCTACACATCAAAACCTGCTCATTCAAGTATATGTTGACCATCAAACTATAAATTAAATGCCTAGAACTCAAACCCTAAAAATCCTTAATTAGGTCGAATGTTCCCCTTGAATTTTTATGAATTTTTCTTCAATTGAAGTGTAATTTTTCCTTTTTAAACACTAATTCAAATCTAATTAAGTCATATTCAAGTGCTAGAACTTTAATTACATCAAAAGATCAAAAACCTCCCAAATTGGGTATTTAGGCTGAATAGTACCCTTTAGAAAACCCTAGGAATTTTTTATATTTAAACCACAATTTCAAGCCTAATTGACATAATTTAATCTCAATTGCATGAATTATAGGTTTAATTTTTTTTTCCCAAATTTTGGGCATCAAGAACTCTAGCCCTAATTTTTCATGTTTCATGCAATTAAAGCAATTAAACATCAAATTGACATGCGATTAAACTTGTTTATGGTATAGGTGAAGTTAACTTGCATGATTAAGCTCCAAATTAACCTTGAAAAGGTAGGTTGCTTGAAAATTTTCTTCCTCCCCCTTTTTCTCCCTAAATTTGAATTAGCTCTTTTGATTTTCTCTTTGAAGGTATTCGGCTCCCAACTCAAATTTAAAGCTTAATCTAATAATTTGAAGGGTCTAAAATTGGTTAGGATTATTTTGGGTAGTTTTTCGAGTGGAACTTTTGCAAGAGTTTCCTTTGTATTTTTTAATTTTCCTTCCCTTTTTAATTTTTCCAGCATCCCTATTTATAGAAATTTTTTTTAGACTTATTGAACTCATCTACGCCCTTAATTTGAGTAAATCTTAGCCCTTAATTAAATTTCTAATTTTTTTTTTGGCTAAATTTTTGGCCATTTGTTCTACTTTTTGTTTAAGCCTTCCATTTAGCTGAATTTTATCCAAAAATTTTACTGGAAGTCAGACTTAATTAATGTTTTAGGTTGGCCAAAGTTGTGGGAAAATGACAAACTTTGGTCCTCCAAGTTTCCGAGAGATTTCTAGGGCTTGTTCTTTCCTAAATCCTCCTTTTATTCAAATAATCATTCCTAACCCTTTATTTTCAGTATTTAGGACTAAAATTTTGACCTTAACGTTAATATATAATTTAATTTGGATTATTAGACTTTTAATTTTATACAATCGAGTCCCTAATTTTATATAATTTAGTCCCTACTTTTAAAATTCCATTCTATACTCTTCAAAAATAAAATTTATTTCTAGAATTAATTCAAAAATTTATTAAGGGAGTTTATTTTAAATTTTTATAATTTTTGGATCTCATTTGGGCCTCTAAATTAATTATTTAGTGTAAATATTACACTATTTATTATGAGAAATATTCGCTATATATTGTAAAATTAATTAAAATTTATTTGACACTCCTAAAACTCCAAGTGATTTTTTTCATACCCTTAGAAAATTTCTTCATTCTTTTAAAGTGTCTAATTTAATCCTTCTATCTCTAAGACACTATTCCTATACGTGGAATTTCAAAGAAAATATTCACATCACATAAAAAAATCACATAATCATATAAAATAATTCAACACCCCTCTAGAAAATATTCTAAGGAAAACAATTTTTATACTCAAACAACATGCTTTAATTAATTATTTTATGTAAAACCTACTATTCATGCACCGTAAAATCAATAAAATATTCCTTAAGCATGGAAAAACTATTTTGACTATTTTAAATATTATTTTAAATCCCTAATGATTATTTCTTACTCTCAAAATATTTTTCAAATGTATTTAATATTAAATTTTTATTTAATTTCAGTTTTAGCGGGTATCGGTTATTACATCCTTTCCTTCTTACAAAAAATTTCATCCTCGAAATTTCGTTGAAATAATTTGAGATATTGGCTCACATTTTTACTTCTCTTTTCTAAGTGGTTTCTTCAACTTCCTAGTTCCTCCAAAACAGTTTTGCTTAAGAGATCTTCTTACATCCGCATAACTTCTTCCATCAACTTTAAGCTATCTTTATTCTTAGGTAGGCAATTCATGCCGGAGATGACGTTAAAATCTTGAATACCTAAGATCAAAAGATCGACATATAAAATGTGATCTTTCATTTTTTGGTTTATGTTTTTTTTAATTATAACGTTTGTTTCGATGATTCTCTAAATAGGAACATCACCTCGTAAATAACATCTAGCATTGGAGGTATCATACCTAGTTGTCTATATAATGATTGTATCATAAATGTATACTTAATGCCTAAATCTACCTATATACATGCAAATAGGTTAGAGGTCAAGACGTTACCATGTATATTTTCATTATGTCCTTTATTTGCTTCATGTCGTGTTAATGTAAATACCCGTCCTAAAGTTCATCTCTCTTCCATCGATTTCCTTTTGGGGCAATTGTAAGATAAGTATCCTACTTCTCGACAAAATTAGCACACTCCTATGCCAACCAAACACTCTCCAGGTGTGCGAACGACCACATTTAAGATAGTTGGGTATACTTCATTCTCTCATCTTTTGTGGGCTTATCGGTTCTTTTTCTTTCTTATTACTAGCATGTTCATTCTAAGAAAAAGGTCTTTTCCTATCGGTTTGACCTCCGGGTTTACCATGAAGGTTTCCTCTTTTAATTCCATTAAAAGCCGGTACTCGAATGCACTCCTTTTGATCTATTTCAACTTCAAGTGCCTTCCTTACCATATCCTTATAAGTATTTGCCGACAATTCAAACAAAACTCCTTATCTCATCTTTTAATCCACTAAGGAAGTGCTCCTTCTTTCTCTCCTCATTCTTAGCAATAAAGGTGGCATAGTAGTACCCGTGTTCAAATCGACGGACATATTCCGTTACCATCATGTCACCTTGTATCAATTGGAGGAATTCCTAGATTTTTCAAGACCTTACCGTGTCCGAGAAATATTTCTTATTAAATAATTCCTTAAATCGATTCCACGTGAGTTTGGTCACATCAAGAGATGCTTTCATCATCTCCCATTAGTTTAGAGAATCTCGGACTAACATAAAGCTAGTACATTCTACCCGATTAGTGTCACTCATATCCAAATGTTCAAAAATAACGTCCAAGAATTCAATCCATTCCTCTCGCTATATTAGGATTTGATTCACCCCTAAATTCTTTCGAGTTGAACCTTTGGAATCGCTCAACCATTTCGATCCATTGTGGTTGACGTGTCTTGTTTGGACCTCATTGAGTCACTTCCAAAATCCTTTGCTTTTGTTCCTCATGTCTCTTATGTTGTCATTCCATCGTCTTTTACTACCTCCTCAATAACTCCATCATTTCTCCTTCCCGGTTGCCCAACACTTGGCTTGATCCAAGCATTATAACTAGTATTATTATTACCT
Organism: Dovyalis caffra; assembly: GCA_963924115.1. Classification (NCBI taxonomy): domain Eukaryota; kingdom Viridiplantae; phylum Streptophyta; class Magnoliopsida; order Malpighiales; family Salicaceae; genus Dovyalis; species Dovyalis caffra. The sequence continues at coordinate 434,551 of CAWUPB010000351.1, forward strand.
CGCTTTGGCAGCATGGTATTTTCTTCTTTTAATTACGCACACACACAACGTGCATTAAGTCATTTATATCACATTACAACTTTACTTCCTAAAATGATATCACATCATTCTCATTCACAACATGCATAACACAATCATAAAAATCATTTAATAAAAATACTTACCGATTACCGAAGGTTGCCATCCATGCATCTTTGATGTAGTTAGGAAGAACTACTATGATACCATGTCCGTAACACTCCCAACTTAGGACCTAATAGACTAAGAATATTACCGCCATTAACCCACACTTGAAGTGCAATGAATGTAAGTTAATAAGACACTATGACCTCTCTATAATTTAGCTAGATGAAATTACACCGTGAAAGTCTTCTATTAATGATTAGGTCTTATACTTTAACTAAAAAGTCATTATAATTTCTTTGCATTTGATCTATTCGTTCGCATACTTTAAACTCGGATTACTAAATTTGTGGTTATTTGCTAGTTCAAACCCTTTTTTTCTTAACTATTGCAATTTATTGAGACATAATTCCTTATTATCAATTATTATTATATTACTTATTTTCTTTCCTATTTACTATTCTTTTTATTTAACTGGTAATTAAGAAATTCTCTTAAATATTCAAGGATGCTAGCATGTAGTGGGATATTTAAAATAACCACATTATTACTATTACACTATCGTTTTACTATTAGTGGTTCAATTACACACATTCACTTATTTGCATACAAAATTGATTTTATGCCAACTACTACAAAATTGGCTTGTTTACTACTATGCTATTGCTTGCTCTTTTTTTTTTTTTTATTTACTAGTTCATAACTTTAACTACTATGTAAAAGAACAATGACATAGCCAAAAAGTAAACTAAAATACCCAATACAATAATCGTTATCGTGGGAATAAGATCCGGACACCAACCACATCCAACATACACGTGATGGGTGGACCCCTTGGTAGTCGACTCAAAGGTCATGAACACCATCTATACCCGAGATAGCTACACCACAAGCATATATGTGAGCAATATTTCAATAAGTTAACTTATGCATATAGTACATGTGCGTGTATATGCATATATAAAACACTAATATATGTATAATAAATCATTTTACTCATGTCATAAAACATTTCATAACTAGTCTTAAAATTCTTTTCTATCTTTTTACATGTCATATTTAGATACTTCAAGCTTTTCATAACATACGTCCGGCGAATCGGACCTATCCACGGCACACCCTACCAAGTCTCTAAAAGTGTACGTCCGCACTTGCCTGGTCCCGAACCATTACTATTTCCATATGAAAAACCAATGAAGCCCATAATCAAAGAAATCCTCAAAATCAAGAAAAACCTTTTGCTTTAATATAATTCATAAACTTGGCATGCTTATGCATTTTAAATGAAAATGCATACTAACTTTGATTCATAAATGAATGCCCTAAATGGTCATGAAGTCATGTCATGAAAATATGCATAAAATTGGATAGCATAATGGCATTAATAACATTACTTCATGTAAACCATTTCAATCGTGCCATACCATACCATCACCATTCAAATCACATCACCTTAACATTACTCACATTACATCATTCACCATTCAAGAAGCATAACTTCACAACCAGCCACATTTCAATCATTTACAATGCTTGCAATCTAAACATAATAATTACCAATCAAAGCATCGTCGCACATGAAAAATTAAATTAAACCATTTAAATAAATCAAATGCCTTTCACTTGGCCGAATATTCCACTAATATAGACTGATCATTTTATTTTTAATTTCTAACATCCATTATATTCCAATTTAACTAAATTAACCTAATTAGGTATTATTTAATTAATTATGGGTATTATTTTTCTTATTGGGTCGTATTAGGCCCAATTTTCAACTTTTCCATTTTAAGCCAATTCTTAGTCCCAATTAAATTTTTACTTTCTTATCAATCTTATTACACTATTCTAAATTCAAATTAACCAATTCAAGGATTAAAATCGACTTAAAACTAAACTTTAAAATTTCCCACTTTAGGCCTAATACTCTCCAATTTCAAACCCTAAGATTTCCTTCTCATTTTAACCTACCATTTTAATAATAAGTGACTAAACACATATTAATCATATGAATCAATTTAATTAACATTTAGAGTACAAATTCTTGCTCAAACCCGTATTGGACCTTAATGGGCCTAAATTGGGTGTAAGTCCATTTAACCGATTTTCTTCAATTTTCACCAAATTATACATTTCTACACATTAAAAAAATGCTCATTCAAGTGAAAATTAACCATCAAACCATAAATTAAATGCCTAGAACTCAAACCCTAAAAATCCGTAATTAGGTCGAATGTTCCCTTTGAAGTTTTATGAATTTTTCTTTAATTAAAGTGTAACTTCTCATTTTTAAACACTAATTCAAATCTAATTATGTCATATTCAAGTGCTAGAACTTCAATTACATCAAAAGATCAAAAAACCCCAAATTGGGTATTTAGGTCGAATAGTATCCTTTACGAGAATTTTTTAGTTTTAAACCTCAATTTCAAGCCTAATTGACATAATTTAATCTAAATTGTATGAATTATAAGTTTAATTTCATTTTCCTCAAATTTTACTCATCAAGAACCCTAACCTTAATTTTTCATGTTTCATGCAATTAAATCAAAATTAAAACAATTAAACATCAAATTGACATGAAATTAAACTTGTTTGTGGTGTAGGTGAAGTTAAATTATATGATTAAGCTCCAAATTAACCTTGAAAAGATAAGTTGTTTGAAAATTTTCTTCCTCCCCTTTTCTCCCCTAAATTTCAATTGGCTCTTTTAATTTTCTCATTGAAGGTAATCGACTTCGAACTTGAATTTAAAGCTTAATCTACCGATTTGGAGGGTCTAAAATTAGTTAGTATTATTTTGGGTAGTTTTTGAGTGAAAATTTTGCAAGAGTTTCCTTTGTATTTTTCAATTTTTATTCCCTTTTTAATTTTTCTAGCATCCCTATTTGTGGGAAACTTTTATAAACTTGTTGACCTCATCTCCACCCTTAATTTTGGGTAAATTTAAGCCTTTAATTAAATTTCCAATCAATTCTTTTTATTTGGCTAAATATTTCCCATTTGTTCTTCTTCTTGTTTTAAGCCGCCACAAATTTTACTGGAAGTCAAACTTAATTAATGCTTTAGGTCATCCAAAGTTAGGGGAAAAATGACAAATTTTGGTCCTCCAAGTTTCTAGAGTTTTCTAGCGCTTATTCTTTCATAAGTCTTCCTTTTATTCAAATAATCATTTCTAACCCTTTCTTTTCAATATTTAGGACTAAAATTTTGACCTTAACATTACTATATAATTTAATTTGGATAATCAGACTTTTAATTTTATGCAATCGAGTCCTTACTTTTGAAATTCCATTCTATACTCGTCAAAAGTCCAATTTATTTCCAGAATAAATTCAAAAATTTACTAAGTGATTTTATTGTAAAGTTTCATAATTTTTGCACCTCATTTGAGCCTCTAAATTAATTATTTAGTGTAAATATTATACTATTTCTTATGATAAATATTCCCTATCTATTGGAAATTAATTAAAATTTATTAGACACTCCTAAATATTCGCAGTGATTTTTCATACACTTACAAAATTTCTTCATTCTTTTAAAGTTCTAATTTAATCATTCTATCTCTATGACACTATTCCTATACATGGAATTTCAAAGAAAATATTCACATCACATAAAAAAATTCACATAATGATATAAAATAATTCAACACACCTCTAGAAAATATTCTAAGCAAATAAAATATTTTTCATGCACAAACAACATGCTTTAATTAATTATTTCATGTAAAACTACTATTCATGCATCATAAAATCAATAAAATATTCCTAAAGCATGGAAAAACTATTTTGACTATTCTAAATATTATTTTAAATCCCTAATGATTATTTCTCTCTCAAAATTTTTTTCATAGGTATTTAATATTAAATTTTTATTTAATTTCAGTTTTAGCGGGTATCGATTATTGCAAGATGAGATATTCGTCTGCGGACAATCGCGAGATAGTAATGATAAAATTTTATACACACACACACACATACACACATCTACCATTATAATCTAATAAATATATTTATAATTTAATATTGCTATTATTTCAATGACTTAGGAACGCGTGTAATTAATACAAGAAGTAGCTGCTAAATAGCGACATAAGGGTGATGCATCATCTTAAGATCTTGACATGTCGAAGATATATTTGGACGTTATCAGAGGAGGGAAGAAGTAGAGAGTGTATCATATCGAACCGATGCATCCCAGTTGTTACTCATATTCTCGTGCTAGCTCCTCCTCTACCATTTTATGGTATCTTAGTGGTAATATCAAGGAGGTTTCTCCCCAATACAAAGATCGGATCGGGAAGATGAAGGGTACCATCCAACAACGAGCTATTAAATTTGAAAGCATGCAAACTCCATTATAAATTTTTAGGTTTATTAGAAAACCTCCGACCTTCTCTCATCCCTTATGCTCGACCTAGCAGCTTAGTCGTTTTTGTTAACGACCAACAACTTGAAGATGATGTAGGAGATGGTGATAATGAGAACTAAATTTGTTATTTTTTTTTAAATCTTTTAAATACTCGTGTACATCTTAATACATTTATATATTTATTTTATTTCAATTAATACAATTTTATTTTATTTGATAATATAACCTATTTTAATAGGTGTTGTTTATATTTATTTGTTATTACAATTATCAATAAATAACAATTCATTAAAAAATAAAAAAATAAAAATAGTGATGGAATTAGCGATAAAATAAAGATGATAATTAGCGACGGATGATAATTAGTCACTAAATAGGAATGAAATTGTGAGGATATTAGTGAACAAATAGGGATTAGCGGTATTCTATAAATTTAAGGTTAGACTTCTTTCCCCTCCTATTGTGGGGTAAGGTTGGATTGTCCCACTTTGTTTAATTGACATTATTAAGTTAACATATATGTGTTCATGTTTTAATTTAATTATAAAAGTATTTGTTTATCTTATATTAAATTTATTTTAACTTGTTTATAGTTATAGAGATGTTTAAATTGTTGTATTTGATTAACTATATAATGAGACAATGTGTATATTATGCCTCGTGGTAGGGGACGTTCTCGTATATAGTCGACCAAATCGGATGGCTAGGATCACGACACTAACACCGATGGTGGCAGTGGCTATGGATATGGGTGTAGTTTTGCTTCCATTTGAGGTCGCATGGCCGCTTTCCTCAACATTTATGCATTCCCTACCGAGCCTTGTGTCATACCCATCATCATTTAACATGTCTCGGCCTAAGCCCCATAAGTTTAGACCACGAGCCAACATTTCTATACTTTTATCATTATTAGGACCCACACCCCAACAAGACGACCGTCAAGTATCTACACATAGCCCATCGCTAGACGTCCTTTTCAATATGTCTTCTACATCTACTAGTTCTTCATTTGATCTTTGTATTTTGATTACTATCATTAATGGCAAGTATGTATTGTGCAATTTTTTTATTCTATTTTTTATTGTGTATTATTATATTAATGCATTCATTTAATCATTCATTGATTTATTTGATAGATTGTATCCATCCAATGTGTGCTCTCATTAGATCTTTATGATGTTCCAAGAGCAAGTCAACCTTTCCAAAACGACGTTAAAGTCAATTATCGAAGAAACTAAAAACTTATACTCGGGAGAAGTTTAAGGTAATATATAGCTTAATTAATTATGTGGCAAGTATATTTTAATTAAGTTGCTTAATTTTTATTTAAATATACTTATAATTATTGTACATCAATATATATTTAAGTATTTTTGTTTCACGATAAGGAGTTGGGTCGTGAACCCAATACTCACGAGTTGTTCTTAACGACTTACGTAAAAGATGTTGATGATAAGTACGTATTCATTGATTAATGAGCAAAAAATCATAGGATAAGTAATTTATAAGTTTATTTCATGCATATGCAACTTTTATATAACTTATTCAGATTGTTATTTAATATTAAAACTTATGCAATTATGTAAGACTCCATCGATACAATATATGAGGAAGAGGTTGCTAGCCGAGGGATAGAGGTTACTTTAACATCGAACATCGACATGAATGAGATATTTAAGAGGGTTGTTAGAGGAGAAGACAAGTAAGAGGAAGATAATATACGAACTCAAGTCATAGGCCTCTCATTATTACTCTAATGTCGGTTTATCCTCTAGTTCGACCATAGCATGGTTCCGTATTGATATTGAGCAACATTGAAAGGAAATGGAGGCCAATAATACCGACATGAAGAACGGATCCAAAATCTTTAGGGTACTCGTTACATCGCTCCTCGCTACTACAATTTGGTTTGAGCAAGCATAATTAAGAGCGAGTATGTAATGATATGATAGATGTTATTGAATATGTAAAAAGGTAATTTCCTTACCAATCCTCCGACCGACCATCATTCGTCGGATGAAGATGCCGATTTGTGACATGTACTCCCTTTATCACACTATCTTTCTTTTCTTTTTTTTATCATTATTATATTTTTATTTGTCGAAATATTAATGCACTTTAATACAATTTGATATATATATAAGGATTCATATTTTTTATAATTTTATTTCATATTATTATTGTTATTGTTGAATTTGATTGGATATGTGAAAATGAAAATGAGACATATCACTTATTAGTGACAGAGTGAATGACGAAATAATTGACTAAAAATATCATCTAAAAAATGATTTTGCGATGATTTTTTAAAATTGTGGTTAAATCTAAGCTAAATTTAACGATGGTTTCTCAAAACCATTGCTAACTACACTCGGTTGGTTGAGCGGCAGTTTTGATAAATCATGGCTAAATACAAGCTAAAATTAGCAACCATTTATCGACAATTTTTAAAAACCGTCGCTAAATTCGACTATTTTGGTGACTTTTTTCTGATTTTTAGTGATGGATTTTTATTTTTTTAACGACGGATAAACGAGTCTCTAAATTAGCAACGTAATGCTTGAACCATTGCTAATTAATTAGCGAAGAGCTTTTTAGTGATAGTTTTTTACCATTGCTAAACTGTCGCTAAATTTAATTAGTGATGTTTTTTTTTTCATTTAGTGATCGTTTAAACCATCGCTAAATGAAATTTTTGTTATAGTGGTTGCAACTTTCTTGGTTATTTGAAGTGCAAGTTCGACTAGTAATAACTAAGAGGATTGGAGTATTCAATTTGGTCTACATCGTTACAAGACTAGTGTCACACTAGAGTATTTTATTTTCTTTACCTGTAAGTTCCTTATTTTCAGACTTCATTATTAAATTTTGTCATTGTTATTTACTAATAGTAGGTATTTCTTTTATTTTCTTGTTTGGAGTAGTCATATCCTATGGCTATTAGGTTTTGTATGGTTATTTAATTATTTTTCAGAATTGAAGTCCACTTCTTTTCTGAATTAGAATTCATTTCCTGTTTGATATTTATTTTTAGCTTCTTTTTTTTTTTTTTTTTTTTTTTTTTTTTTTTTTTTTTTTGGGACTTGTCGTTTATCCTTCAAGTTTCAGCTATTAGGCTATAAAAGCCTTCTTTTTGTGCTTTTTTTTTTAAAAAAAAAAAAAAAAAACAAGCAGAATAATAATATCATTGGATACAACTTTTGATAATTTTTCTCTCAACTCTTGACTCTTGTGATTATCTTAGAATTTTGTGTTATCTGTATCCTTAGATTGATTTGATCAATATTAGCTTGAGTTGTAATGATTTTTAAACCTTGCCAAAATCTACTAAAGTTAGGGTTTGTTGGGACAATTAGTTTTGGTTTAAGGGTTTATTATTACAGATTGATTGTTTGTCTTCACAAATTCAATGTCAATCTGTCCATTTTTGTATCACCCAAAACCTTATGGTGGACGAAGGCCAAAGCTTTATTACATACGAAACTTATCATTAGTCCAAATTATTTATTATGTAATTTGGACTCATTTAAAAACTAAGAAAAATAACATGGATTAGTGTAATAAATTAACTAAATTCTTATGGATAAATTAACCATATAAACATGATAATATTCTTGAAGTTTTTTTAATTTTTTTTTCTGGTCAATGTTTAGTATTTTTGGATTAACTTGTATGCACAATAAAGCAAGCGAGGAAGGGAAAATTGTTTCGTTGGTGATGTAAGAACAAATCAACGAGAAGCGAGAAGAGGGAACTATTATTTCCTTGATGAACATGTAAGAAAAATCAACGAGAAGCAAGAAAAGGGAGAGTATTACTGTCTTCTTGGCAAAGAGGGCAGCTAGCCAGCAGCCACCTTTTACCATGGCCTCTCATCACCATAGAAAAATGAGAAGTAAACCATTTTGAAATTTAAAACCATATTTACCTAGCTCATCCTTCACGTAAAATAAAAGTCTTCTCTATCTTTGAAATCTTGCATATATAGGACCTTCATAATTTCCAATGACATACACATAAACAAAGTGAAGCCAATATCGATATGTCTGGATTACAAGCAGAAGAAGAAACTCAAAAAGCTTTTGGATGGGCAGCTAGAGACTCTTCAGGAATTTTATCTCCTTTCCATTTTACTAGAAGGCCTGTGCTGTGTTATTTCTTTTCACATATATACATTTATGTTATATGAATACATACTATGTTAATTAATTGTGTCTTATGATTCTATTAATTGGTATTTATTTATTTTTTCTTGTTATCAGGGTGAATGGAGACAACGACATTACAATCAAGATTTTATATTGTGGGATTTGCCATACTGACCTGAACATATCAAGGAATGATTTTGGATTTTCTATCTATCCTGTTGTTCCCGGGTACGCTTTCCTTTCGTTAGTTAAATTTAACCAGAGGATGAAAAAGTAGTCTTGTTATTTTATCTTTCATTAATAACATATTATCTCCCAAAATAATAAGAATAAAAAATCATTCGCAATCACAGACATGAGATGGTTGGTGTGGTGACCCAAGTTGGAAAGAAGGTAGAGAAGTTCAAAGTTGGAGACAAAGCAGGTGTGGGATGCTTGATAGGCTCGTGTGGAACATGTGAAAATTGCCAAGACGACTTGGAGAGTTACTGCTCCAAACCCAATTACGCCTACACTATTTTTTATGACGGTGGAGCCATCAATTATGGCGGATATTCTGATGTATATGTTGTTAATGAGCACTTTGCCATTCGTATTCCTGATAATCTCTCATTACAAGGTGGGGCTCCATTGCTTTGTGCTGGAATTACAGTCTTTAGCCCCCTGAAATATTTTGGGCTCGACAAGGCAGGGATGCATGTGGGTGTGGTTGGTCTTGGTGGATTAGGTCATTTGGCAGTGAAGTTTGCCAAGGCATTTGGAATGAAAGTAACTGTGATTAGTACATCTCCAAGCAAACAGGATGAAGCAACTGAGCAACTCAGAGCTGACTCGTTTATAGTTAGTCATGACATGAAGCAAATGGAGGTAATTAAGGATTAATATTTCAAGTCGATTGTTCATCTACATTTTTTGGTCAACAGTCCATTGATTTCTTTTGGAATTTTGTAGGCTGCTATTGGTACCATGAATGGTATCATAGACACTGTCTCTGCAGTGCATCCTCTGAACCTATTACTTAATCTTTTAAAAACCAACGGAAAACTAATATTGGTGGGTGCCCAAGATCCTGAAAAACCCTTGGAGGTGCCTGCTCTGCCCCTCTTTGGTAAGAAAAACCATCTGCTGTTGAAGCCTTGGAGATATCACGGCCTTTTTTCTTTATATCAATTTCTTTTCTCTAAAAATAACACTTGGAATTCCATCTGACAACAAATATTCTCATAAAATCTGTGATAAATATGTATCCAGGAAGAAAGCTAGTTTCAGGAAGCATGGCAGGAGGGATAAAGGAGACGCAAGAAATGATAGATTTTGCTGCCAAGCACAACATAGCTGCAAACGTTGAAGTTATTCCCATGGATTATGTGAACAAAGCCATGGACCGTCTTGCAAAAGGAGATGTCCGTTATCGATTTGTTATCGACATAGCAAACACCCTTCAAAGTTAGAATTATACCAGTTTTCATTAATTTTTTTTTTTCTTTTTTCTCTCAGGAATATTGTTCATTTTAATATACTATATATTTTGGGTGCAATACAGTAATAGTGTGTGAAAAGGGTTGAAAAATACTATTTTGGTCAATTCATTTCCGTGTTTTAGCTACTTGTCCTGCCTGGGAACTAAACGCACACTAAAAGGCTTAATAAACCTAATCAGAATCAGCAGCAGACAGCAAACTCTTTGAAGTCTGAACTGGATCCACTATGCGTTGCCACCGTGCACTCCTCCAGGCTTCACGTGTCACCACTTATGGCATGTCTGTGCCTCTGAGGTGGTTCTGCTGATTCCAGCCACCTAGATATGCAAACAATAGCCCTCTTCTTGGGAGCAAGCTTCTGCTGCCGCATTTCACCCAGGTGATTGTTTGTGTTCCTTTTCCTCTACTTATCGCTCGCTTAACACGACTGACCTCCATTGTCGAGGGACATGTCCATGCATCAAGAGTTAAGATATTCATGGCTATATTAGACTTCAAATTTCGAGATAGGTTTTGTGATTTAAACAATGATCAACTTTACCAATGCACAGCATACCTTTCAACGGACAAAAATAATTAAACATATGAATAAAAAATCATACTCGGGGCATAAAGGCTCAAATATTTGCTCAATTCCATAAAGTCTATGTCCGTCCCAGGCTGGTCACTTGTTATCCCAATCAGTTAACTTCTCTTGCCGACTTAAACACAAAACAGTGATTTTAGATAACACTGCCTGCCACTCACCAAACAAACTGAATTTACATTTCAGAGTTCCATCCACAATCAAAAACGTAATGAAAGATATTCTCATCTTCCACGCATTACATGTAAGTGTCAATTCCAAACAAGAAGTTTACTCTGAATAAGTTTTTGAAAACAAGTATTTGACACCTTCCATCAAACAAGGATTAATTTAAAAACAATATCCAGTGAACCTGTCATTTAACCCAAATAATAACGATAATAATAATAATTGAAAAGAGGAATAAAAAGCTCATGCTCAGGTTGCTTTATCCTCATATATGTTCAAATATTTTCTCAACACCCATGGACTCCATGTTTGCAAATTGCAAGAGACAATACCACTATCCCAAGCTAGTCGCTCATCCCATTCAACTAACTTCCCTTGCCAACTCAAGGGAAGTAAGTAAAACTGATTTTAAAAGATACTGACACACCAAGAAAACAGTAATCACAGTTCAAGTTCTTTTCACAAAGAAGATATTTCTATCTTCAACGACCGGTTTACTCTGAATAAGCTCATTCCATCAAACACTAAAGACAGATTTTAGAAGATATGGCACACGCCAAACAAACTTAACTCACAATTCATAATTCCATCCACAATCACCCATCTTTCTATACATTATGCAATTTTCCTTTTTCTTTTCTAGAAATCACACATATAATTACAATCAATTCACAATAACCTGTTTGCTTTTAATTAATTGCTCCCCAACGAGTGAGTACACCCCTTCCATCTATCTATAATGAATTCATAACTCATCTCTGTGGATGAGTGCACCAAATTCGTTCCATGCAAACCTATTCCCTATTTGGCTGGAGAATTAAGATATTGGCTTCATTTCTAGCACTACTACCCTTTCATCTATCGCTCAAAAATGTTCATACAAGGATTTGTGAGCAAATCTGGTAGGTATTTTATGATTTTCATTATTTTTTTTAGCAGGAATCATAAGGAAAAATAAAACCAAGCAGCCCAAATTCATCATTACCCAAAAGTTTAATCATGATTCCACATTAATAGAACTAGAGTCTTATTACAGTAGGTTGGACTGGTCAAAATTGAGAAAAAAGAATAGCACGTTCCATTGGGCCCAAAGTCCAATTCAGTTGAAATGGAGAAGCTCATGGTGGAATAGACAAAAGATGACAGGAAGCAAACGCTCCATTGTTTTCTACCATACTCCGCTGCTTAAGAGTTACTAAATAAATTAACAAAAAAAAATGATAGAAATACTACGCTTACGCAAGCCAATGGTTCATTTGGATATTTTCATCCCGGAAGGAAAGGATCTACAAATGCACTGTGTCATTTGAACTTGCCCTTTTCATTATCATTATTGTTTCTATACAAATGCAACCGCTAATTGAGAAAAACTTCTCATGCATGGCAATAATTTAAAAAAAAAAAAAAAAAATCATAAATAGCATATACTGAATAACACATAACAAGGAGCAGATGTAAGTCTACTGTCCTTTTTCTCCATATTTCGTGTCATAGAGGGGCATGAGCAAACATGTGGAAACATACTGTAAGGTTATCAAGGCATTTCAAGGTCTGGTCTCCTGTCAAGCACTTCTTTTGCTGATCCATCTGGAAATGCATCTGGGTAAGTTGCCAAAATTTTTGCTTTCATTCTTCTGCAAAGGAGAAGGATTAGATTCCAGACTACACCATGGTCTAGATTGAACGACGTAAATCAAAAGACACGAAAAATGAAAATGACCAAAAACAGGATGTTACTGGAAAGCACATTCTAGATGGAAGAAACAAGATCATAAATTCTGCTGCAGAATCTTCAGTCACTAATGTTCTCTATTTACCACATCATGGGGCTTGCAAGATTTCTATCTATAGTTAGGTCACCAAATTTTAGTGTATTGTTGAAGCTATGACAGAAATGGAGAAGCCCTAGTTAAGCAATCTTCACTTTTGTGATACTGGATCTCCATTTGTTCCAATAGTCTAGTCAGGTATACGAGTAAGTCATTTTTGTCTTAGAACCAAGCAAAAACAATCGAGGCAACCAATAGAATTTGCCAAGCGGATAGCCAGTACTTTCACAAACTAGGTCCTGATAAAGGCAATCCCAAAGTCCTTTCATTAATTAAGAAATGATTGTAACTTCTTAATGCAGGAAAAGAAAAAGAAATGTGAGGCCTGTTTATGTAATACCTAACTGCAAGAATGTAAGGTGCATTTTTATGTGGGGTCCGCAATACATGTTCAAAGGGAACAAGATCTGTGCCACTCAACGGGTAAGATCTAGAGCATTCTAAAATTTCCGAGAGGACTCAAATCACTTTCTGTTAATCAGATATCTGAGAAGACAATATAGGAGTTGGAATGACAAGCCAGGTCTTGATATCATATTTGGTATAGAAAATTTTCAAATCATAATGTAAGACCGAGATGATATGATGTTTTCAATATAGAGGAATTATGATTTATGAGTATAAATGAAGAAATAAAGCCGTGTTGGTTGTCATTAAGGAGTGGAGCTAGTGGTGGCAGTGGTCAAGTTTTTCCCAGACATCAAGGCACAAACATTCAAAGAGAGGAGAATTCAATATGGATAATGACGAGCTCAGTCACAAACATTTTCTTCTTTTAAGCTTTGAATTCAAACAAATTATGTGATGCGTGACATTAACCATAATGTTTTATCATAATATAAACGAAGAAGAATTGTATATGAAAACATCATCCAACTAGTAGATCGATCAAAGGCTATATATGAATCCCATTATTAAGAAGAAGGAGAAAAATAAAAACAAGTTGAGTATTGAGATATTGAAAAATCAGTAGAGCACAAACAAATGATTTAATGCTCCAAGAATAGGCCAAATTTCTGCAATCTAAATCAAAAACAACGAGAAGGAATGAATTAATTAATTGAAATGGAAACGCATACCACCTTAGCTTTTGAAAGATGTAATCTAGATCAGACTTCATGGACTTTAAGAGGCGCGTGTTTCTTGAAAAATCAGCAGAAACCTCAGTGAAACAATTCTCTGAATACTCATTAAAATGAGACAGCACTGCATTGCTGTCCTGCAACCTTCCTAATCTGTTTTAAGCCTAAAGACAGTAAATATAAAAACAGCTCAAAAAAATCAACAAAAAGAGAGAGAAAGAGAGAGAGAAGTTACATGAGGTGCTGCAACTGCTTGAGGGAATCCAAATCTTGTTCATTAATTAGGGTTTTGAACTCTCTACAGACCTCTTCTGAAGCTTCTCTCATGGATTCCTCCTCCATTACCACCTTCCTACCTACTAATTCACAGTGATCGAAATGCCCTTCGGGTTTTCCGCTGGCTTGCTTCCCAGATTACCCGTAGTCGCTTTAATTGTGGAGCTTTTACGGGTCTTCAAGCCCAATATATGAATATAACCCGAAACTTTAATGGACATTATTTTGAGGCTGAACTAAACCCTTAACCCATTACTTAACTAGTAAAGTATGAATTAGTACCTCTGGTTCAAGAAATAAATTAATTAATCTTTCTAGTTTTAAAAAATAATTATGGAATCCCTTATCAGTGTTGATTTTGCTTAATTCAATAATATATATGTCAAAAAAAAAAAAAGATTGGAACATAAATTTGATTAAAAAATAATAATTAATTCTTTAAATAAAAAAAATAGTAATTTACTTATTTTTCATTACTGGAGGGACTAATTTATAATTACTCCATTACTTACCCATTGTGTTTTCAACAATTCCTTAAAAAAGCTACTCTATTCAACAATTCGTTAAAAAAGCTGCTCTATTATGAATTTTGTCGAATTACTAATTTTATTTTCAATTTGATCTTCTTAAGTATAATTTTTTAAAAAATTAAAAATTTATCTCAACTAATTTAAAAGTCTTTTTCATTACCTAAGTCACTATCATCAACTTTCTTTTTCATTCATGTTAACATTATCATTTATCCTACCATCTCCACCTTTCTCAATCCTTATTGAGTAATATCTTCTTTCATTTTGACAATTAAATAAAAATTCAAGATGCAAATAATAAACTCTAATAAGTTTAGACTTAGTTAATGAGCAAAATAGTCATTATATAGTGAATAAATTGTTATGCGTAAAACTCATGATCAATCTATTTTCTTTGTTGTACACATGATCCAATTAGGAATTGTAATTTTTGTACCAATATCATTGGTCGGCTTGTTAATTATTTATTAGCTACTACGGTTTATAAACTGTTAGGAAATCACGTAAAACATTGTGTTAAATTGAATTTCTCTCCTCTCTTACGTTTATTTCTCTCTTTAGTTATGTTCTTCTGTTCTTACATCTTTCTTCTTGAATAATTCTAAATAATTTTTTCTATTCTTAAATTGCATTGTATCAATTGATAGGATAGCAATTCTTAGAACCTATGGAAACTTGAATTTTGTATAAATTGAATCAATTCTACTACAAATTAGGCAAACTAGTATCCATGGTAGAAACCCTAATTAGGTCTTTCACCATTTTTAAGTTGAATGAAAGAAGTTATGCTAATGATTTTAATTTTTAGTTTAATTGGTACATAGTATGGAGAAATCAATTGCAAGAAGCCAAATCATTACAATTGATGAGGTTGGTAGGAAATCCTCTTCTATTTGGAAAATAAATAAAGAAAAGAAAACATTGAGTCATTGATAATGAAAACCAAAGAATCGAATATTAGTTAGATGAAAACAATAGAGAAATCGATTCACATCATTAAAGAAGGGCTTAAATAAATTGTTAAACTCTTAAAATAGCTTCCAATTATGGAGAATGAGAATACTCTTGCAAATGATTTTTATAAGTCTTCAATTATTTCCAATAATCAAGAATTAGGTCAAAATAAATAGGTATTACTTACTACTTTTGATTTGATTAATTGTGTGGGTTTTGATTAAATATAGAATTAAGATGATCATTGCTCTAACTTCATTGGTAAAAATCAGAAATTGGATGGGCTTTCTTTAAAAAGTGATTTCATTGGATTTGGTATGGAAATTTTTTTTTATTGAAACTCAATTATAAGAATTCTTAGAAACTGAACATTCTATTAAGAATACAATTGTTGAGGGTTCGTTGGTACAACATTAAAAAAAAAAAAAAGGTATGTTGTTAAAGATAGTGATGATGTAAGTTTTAATACTCAAAGATAAAATCTTTTTGGTACTAAATGACTAATTTTGGTGAGTTCACAAAATGTCCGAGCACTTTAAAGCATGGGAATTATGTTGCTAGGTTGCAAGTTATTATAATTGAGATAACATATAGCATGAAAAGCTCTCCATGGGTAAAAAGAGATTAATTTATTTAAAGGGCACGATAGATATGGAGCTATATTAGTGTGTGGTTTCAACGACAATATCGAGTGGCATTGGTTGATCTTGAATTTTTAGATTTTAGAGATGTTGTACTAGAAAAAAAAATCTTGTCTAGCTTTAAAAAAAGGTTTATAAGTTTATGGATAAGAGTGGAAAATAGAGGTGTTTTTTAGTTTCCTATTCAAATTCAAGTCATAAATATGCAAAGGTTGAAATTTTAGAAAGAAAAGGACTAATCTCCATTGCTAATTTTGGCTTAATGAATTGCAATGTCTTGAACTTGTATATAAGCCCAATAATGATAATGGATATCCTTGAGCAATATTGGCCTTCTAGTGTACTATGCGGATGGTTCGCAAGATTTTCATTAGTTTTTAGTGGAGAAATAAGGCAAATAATCGAGTTCCATCTATTCTTTCATATGTGGTTAGACACCCTAAATTTTTTACTTTCAAGGATGTTAGTTTATATTAGTGTAAATGCCTTAGATCCAATCTTGTTTGGATGATTTGATTTATTATAATGTTTCATTTTTATTTATTAATAAAAGAAGTATTTTTATTAATTCTTTTTGTTTAAAATTTGATAGAATTAGATAGAAGTCCATATGATGTTCATTGCATTAATGATTGATCGAAAGATGTGAGACAAACATGAATGTATTTCAATGATACCATTGAATGTCCCAAGTCATAACATTATCAAGAATGGACATTAACTATATACGGTAAGAATTGTGAGTGATATGCTTATGCTATAAGATAGTATTAGAATGCTATAATATAGCGATAGAAGATCTCACACTTGTTAGCATGGTGATGCCAAAGCAAATGCTTAAGTGATTAATGTTAAAAAACATATCCGGTTCTCTCATTAGAAGATTGGTATATTTTGACTCTCGTTTTAATGGGCTCGATCAAGAGTCTGCATGTGGATAATTCATTGGATGCATTAGAAATCTAATAAAGATGGGTCGATGACTAAGATAGGACATATCATTCCTTGTATGATAAAGGAGTTATCACATTGCATTTTGATAAATGTCTACTCAAGAAATATATGATCATAATAGGAGTGTATCAATAAAGTATAGTTGGTTACTTTTAAACTAAGGCATTTGAGAATCAAAGAAAACTTATGTGATCATAATCGAACGGACTATAAACCAAATTCGAGATCACACTATGATAAATTAACTTAAGGACTCGAATTTCATGGTAACCATAGTCGTGAAAGGTAATTATAGATTAATTAATCCTCCTAGAGAATTAAGTAGTCATGACGCCTTGCTAAAGATCAATCTTGATTTATGTATCAAGAGATAAAAGATGTGTCTTTTATTCTTAATTCATTGTCAACATATCTAAGAGCCTATTAAGTCACATACATAAGTTTAAACATTCACACAATAAAAAAGAAGCAAAGATTTTAGAAAATGTTTCTTGTTTTGGAAAGTTTCCTATTTTAGAAAAAGTTTCCTAAAATAAAAAATTTTCTATTTTGGAAAGCCAGTTTCCTAAAATTAGAAATCCTAAAATAAAATGTCAGTTTTCTATTTTAGAAATTAGTTTTCTAATTTGAAAGTCGGTTCCAAATTTGAAAGATAATTACCTAAAAAGAAAATAAGTTTCCTAATTTTAGTTTAAGGGCAATTTGAAAAATTAATTTCTAATGTGAGCTCCACTAAATACGTGACTCAATTTATTTGGATGATCCAAATTAATTGATAATTAATTAAGCTAAAAGCGTTTGAGCCAATAGGTTAATTTAAAGTCTACAAGATATTTTAGTGGAAGGATAAACTTGAGTATTATTGGATAAGGCTCGGGGTTTACAATAATAAGGTTTAACAAAGCCCACATAAGCAATATATCCTTGACCTATAAAGAGAAGTTGCCACCCCACATATGAATAGAGGTGAGAGAAGTGACAAAAGGGTGTAAATAAGAAAAGAAAAAACACACCACACGCAAAGAAAAAGAGAAAAATGTTTTCTCTTCATAACCCGTTACCTCTCTTTTGTTGCATAAAATCTTGAATTGATTTCTAAAGAAAAAAAACTAATCGGAAAAGGTGGAGCTGGCATTCAATAGTTTCGATTACTTTTTGTATGGGTGTTTAAGCTTGTGTGAATTATCGGTAGAGATCGAACACTTAGATGACTCTCTTCCGCAAAAGGTTAATTTTACGTTATAAGAGGTAATCACTCATTATTATTTTATTCATGTATGTATGATTATTGATTCAACGACATGATCTTGAAAACCTTAGATGGTTTTTTTTTATTCTACACCTACATAGGATACATGAACCGATAGTTTATTGATACATTTGAATGAGGCATTGGTCCAAAAATAAAACTAAACTTAAAGATATTTTTGTTAGAGCTTCGATGTAATGCTATAAAATTGAATTTAAAAGAGTTTGCATTGGAGTCAATAATGGTTGCTTTTACAAGAATGTATAATTGGTTAATTAATTTAAATTATGATGATATTCCGAATGTTTCTATTACATAAGATAAAGATAACGCTAAAACGTGGCTTTAATAAAGCTATTGTTGTAGTTTTTGACTAGCAATTGATTTCTTTCAAACTTATCATCTCCCTATTGTACTATTTCCAATAAATCTTTAAAGTATAGGTGTGAAATCTATTCCATGAAGTGAAAAATATGATTCAATTACTATCTTTATATTGAAATTTATGGGTAAGGCTCTTAAAAGGGAAGGCAATGTCATTAAGAAGGGTGAAAATCAATAAAAGTTCTCTTAGTTTGCATATTTGAAAATAGAACTAATAATCTTAGGGATATTGGAATGGGATCGAGTTTTCTCTAGGTACTTGAATGATGAATGTTTTATTCTAAAAGCACAATTTTATGGGGAAAAAAAGGTATAACGACAAGAAAAAGACATAAGGATAATCCCAAAATAGTGATGGTATTAGAGCTTAATGCTTCTTCTTATTTCTTTAGGTTATATACTATTTTCTTATACTATGGATTGGGTATTACATCAAATGGCATGATGTTAAATTTGTGTGGATTGAAAACTATAGGAGAAGTCGGGTTCAAGTCAAGGAACTAGATGCTTCTTGTGTATTAGAGCATAGGTTTCTTCAATTTACCTTTAAGGATAAGGGTTTTAAAGGAAAAAAAAGTTATAGTAGAATTCATATTCAAGTTAAGAAACTCGGATGTTCGTTTATGTATTGGAGCATGTACTTCTTCAATTTACCTTCTAAGAGAAGTTTGCCTTTCAAGTTCGCGTTCTCGGTTAGCATATTTTTTACATATACTCTTACATTAAAAATTAATTGGATTTGATATTAAATTGAAGAGACTCCTACTTTAGAATTCAACAACAATTTAATGAGATTTTATAAATAATTTTGCAAGTTTTATTTTCCCCTTTATGTAATTTTGAAACTATTTTGTAATAATTTGTTTATTTTTCTTAATTGGTAAGATCATCATAACCCTTTAATTGGTTAGATGATAGTAAAATTCTAAAGGCTCAATTTTTAGACTTAGTCAAAAAATAAAAAGAAACATGCCTTCGCATCCACTTTTCAAACCCTACTAGTTTTTGGTTCCAAAGGTTTGAATAAATAATGTGAAACATTAATTCTCTATGCTAATTCTAAATTCACAATGATGTGGCTTAAAAAATAAGATAATAAAAAAAACCTCACAAATGGGCTTAGAAATAATTAGGTAACTAATGATGCATAGAAAATAAATTTAAAAAAGGCAATCTTTCTTTGAAAAAGATTTACTTACGTGATTGTTATCTTGTCTTAAAATTAATCAACTCGTTATTGTTTCTCTTAAAAGTTGAACTAATGTGATTTTAAGATTCTTATTCGTTTCAAAATCTTAAGTGGCGACTTTGATTTTTTTTTCTTAACTCTTTTTAGTCCAAATGTTTCATATATTAGGTAGCGACAACATAATGTCTCCGTCGATACTTAGAGTTAAGTCATATATTTGTTTCTTTCTTAAGTTATTTTCTTTAGTACTTAGCTATTTTATTTTCAAATTATATGACAAGGGAGTGTCTCCTTAAAATTCTAAATGATCAAAAGTTTCTAATTTGGCCAAAATTTTTAGGTCACTTTATTCTTTTTCCTTATCTTATCCCATCTTATCTTATCTTATGTATTTACCAAACCCTAATAATAGGTTGGATAATTTATTTTGGGTCTTTTAGTTATTTAGACTTAGGCTGATTAAATCAATCCTCATGGGTATTTTTATTAGTGTTCGAATATTAGCCATCTTTATTGAGTGATTGGATCCTTATATGTTATGAATCCTTATTTATTTAAGAGTCATTGAGTCATATGCATCTTAATTTGATATGGACACTCTAAGATAAAAGTCATAATTAAATTATAGATGCATGAAAGAGTCCTTTTTTTAATTTTTAGTAGGGTAGTCAACCAAGGTTGAGGTTTGTGGTCTAATTAGGATAATTTTTATCAACTCTAGCTAAATATTAGCAGTAGTATTTAGGCAAACTTTTTACTACTTTGTAAACATTGAGTTTTTATGTATATTTTGAAATAAAACTAGAGATTTTCTTGTCATTTATTTACATATTACTTTGCTTGGATTAGCTAGGGTTTTTTGTGAATCATCTTCAAAGTGATCAACTAAAGTTGGTTAGATAAATTGTGCTCAAGTATTTATTATGGTGTTCGTTGTATCCACAAGGTCTCTTAACGTACGTATCTTATAAGTGTTGTTAATTTTTTTTTTTTTTTTTTGGCGCTAGACTATACATCTAGGGAATTGATTGGGACTTGTAGCTTTTATTTTAATTATGGATTTATTTGAGGTGTAATCAAATTTATCCTAAGTTGGCACTATCGACCTTAAAGAGCTTTAAAGCACATCGAGTATATAGAGTTGTCTCGTTAGGCTAAAAGTTTATAATTTACATTATTTTAATCTATTTAGGTTAAATTTAAAAATTCAAAGAATCTAAAAAAACGAGGGGTAAAATTGGCTTCATCAAAGTTTTTAAGGTTTCGGACTTTGTCGGGATTTATATATAGACGTGACCAGATTGGATTATTTGAGTTGCTTGATCTATTACGTTTGTTGATTAATAGGGACTAATTTGGGTTAAATTTTGTGTTAAGAGTATTTGGCCTAGGGTGCTTTTTGTTTGTTTTTGTATTTGAGCTTTCGTAGAGTTAAGGCATCTCTCAATCTAATCATTATATAGTTTTGAACTATTTGCTTATGTATTTTCGGGTTATTTATTTTATTTTCTTTTTTAGATTGGATGAGCATGCTTGCTTATTTTCAAGCTACACACACTTCGTCGAAAGCCCATTTTATATAGCTTTGAAACCAAGCTCCATATTTTTTAGAATCATATAGGGAGATTTAGGTGGTGAGTGTGAAATATGTCTATTGATACTCATGTGGACTTCCACTTAAGTTGAAATTGAACATATGCATGAGAAATTGTGGAATATATTTCTCATATCTCTCATTGCATAAGGTTAGAGGTTAGATTGCTTTATTAGTAATTTGGATAGTCTAAGAACTTAAAAAAGTTTTTAAGATTAAAAAACTAAGCTTAACCCTCTAAAAGATAGATCATGTGCATTAGATTATTTATCATGCTTTGAATGTGTTTGATGTCTACAAATGCAATGATGCATCTGATTCCATAACTAATGCAAAATGCATCCTCAATGAGAATTTATTTTTTCCTCTTCTAACATCTCTTTAAAATTTTTGATAAAATTAAGGGTAGGCATATTTTCTCAACTTACCTGAAGTCTATGTGGGGTTAAACCTTTAGCAGGAACTTAAAATCCAACTGGCCCATCATCATAGGAATCTCAAGTTTTAACCTGAAAATGAGCTTTGTTAATAACAAACAGGTGTATCTAATCCATTTTGTTTAATTGCGTGAATATTTTTGCATTTATTATGTATACCTTTTGAGTTTTTTAGGAATAAAGAGATATAGATCACATGTAAGAAAGTTCAACTATTTTTTTGGCAAAGTTTAGACAGATATGGGGAATCGAAAAAAAAAAAAAAAAAAAAAAAAAAAATATATATATATATATATATATATATAGGATGAACAAAATCCTTAGCGAGAAATGAATAGCATATGAAATAAGATATAACATCTTATTGGTTTGCTTGAGAAGGCTTTTCAGTTGAATTCACTTAGGAAAGAGGCCTCGACTATGGAAACTTCAGTTGGGTAGCTTACTTCTAGGATGTTAGATTCGTCCTTCAATCCCACAACATCATCTTATCCACAACCTCATCTATATTTCTACACTCCTTCGATGGATTTTGCTCATCGTAGAGGAGTCCCTCTGTTTTCTCAATCTAGCAACATCTTAATGCCGTATATCGGAAGTCGTCAACTTCTACTAGATCCATACCCATATATGGCATATTCGCTATATCATATTAAGCAACTTGTTTTATTATTATTATTCTAGAAAGGAAACGTACCTAGGTTAGGGAATTCAAGTCGGTTCCTTGCTTTTAAAGAATGTCTGACATTAGACAACCAATTTCAAGGAAAGATGCAAATTCCTCCAAGTTTCTAGAAGATGTTGGTGCAAGCGTTCCTAACAGCATTGAACTCTGTTATTGTGGTCCCAAGTTGAATATGGCATTGCCTTTTACTTCATAAAAATCCTCATAAAAAACTAAGATGCTTTTCCCGTTCAATAAAGTCTATTAGTGCCTTTAGTCTGCTCATTTGCCCTACTCTCATAGACATTATCCGAAATAATACAATCCAAATACTGTATGCGAGTACCATGTTTAAATACTAGGCTACTCCATTAGGAAATGTAAGCACTCTCAATTTTGCATCGGGAGCATGGTGAAAACAAGGATGATAGATTTTGAAGAAAAATAACGAAAAATACGACATCAATACTAACTCTCTGAATATCGGTGAACGAGATCTTCAAAGATGATGAAAGTCTATTCCTTTATTGCTCATTGCTCACTAATATTTATTACCATTTAATAGAAGCTCGCCTTATAGCACCCATTGTTATCAAGCCTATTGAACCACCATTTCTTAAGTGTTGCTGTCATCACCCCATTTTTGTCTAAAAAAAATAAAATAATAATAACAATAAAAAATGTAAAATTAAATCAATAAAAAGAGAAAAAAAAATAAAGTAGGCTTGAACGCCCAAACGCGTACTAGACTGGACCTAGTTGTCCAAGTTCAGCTCAAAAATTCATAACAGAAAAAAAAAAAAAAAAAAAAATTCTAAACTGACCTGAGTAGCACTATAAATATATCATAATCTAACACATAAATGGATAGACACCGACACATAACCCTACCAACAAAAAAAAAAATAATAAAAATAATCAAACTCACAAATCATAATAGACAAATAAACACAAAATAGACTTGCATAAATGAATTATGATAGACTAGAAATAAAAAAAGTCTCATTGCAGAGGCATACTAGGATGACTCTAGTTTTTTTTTAGTTGAGTAACTATGCTTAATCAGAATTCTTAAGACTAGTGTCTTAGTTTTTTTTTTTTTCACTTTTTAAAAAACTTAGTGGCTATTTTACTTTCAAATATATATATATTTTTACAATTGTCGAAAGATTACTCGTGTGACAAAATAGTGACTTTACTTGGGATTTTAGGGGTTAATCCCATATTGTTTTTCTTTTTTTAGGGAATTATTTTGTTTCATACATACCTTTTATATCTTGATTTACTTATGCTTACATTTTGTGCCTTTTTTTATATTTAATTTTGGGTTTGAACATGAAGTGTGGTCTCTTTGTACCCATTATTATAACTTACACATGAATAATTTTAATCTACTTTGATCTTTGAAACTAAGATTAAAAGAAAAGTGGTGCAACTCTAGAGACTGTGGTCTTAGAGCTCACGCAACTTATCATAACAAAAAATTTACCCTCTCATTTTATTTATTTTATTTCACAATTTTATCTTTATAATTTTTATCTTTACAATTTTTATCTTTATTAATATTATCATTAATTTTGGTTCTACTTAAATTTTCTTTTAGATTTTTAGAATAATTCATCCTACATTTTCTCACAAAAAAAATCAATATTCAAAAAAAAAAAAACATAAAAATTACGTCAATTTCTTTGTATTTTATTTTATTTTGCATAAAAATGAAAATAGAAAAATACAAAAAAATAATAATAATAATAATAAAATACAAACATGTTTAATTTTTGAGAAAACAAAATTAGGGGTACAATTGAAAAGAAATGAAAGCTGAAATTGAAAGGAATTAAGGGTATAATTGAAAAAAATGGAAACTATAATTTAAAAAATTAGGGATGTAATTGAATAAAATAGAATTTGAAATTCAAGAGAAATAGGGATGCAATTGAAAGAAACAAAAACTATAATCAAGGAACATTAGGGATGCAATTGAACAAATTAAAAGAACCAAAACTAAAATTAAGAGATGTAGGGTTGTAATTGTGAAAAATTGAAAGAATAAAGGACCAAGAGACCAAAATAACATGTCCAGTGGTATAATTGAATAGAAATCAAATTTCACAAGAATATAGATTGAAACTAGCCTGGTTGTCCGTGCTTGTGTTGCGAGTCTTATAAAACAAAATCATTTTAAAATTTTAAAATTTTAAAATCATAATTGTTATTCAATTAATTTTTGCTAAATTTTTTTATAATTTTTTTTATTAAAAAAATATATAAATCATTCTTCTTTATGAATTGATTTTAACTAAAATATCAATCGAGAATTAAAAAAAAACTTTAAAAATATATTTTGTATAATATTGTATTAAAAAAATAAAATTATAATTAATGGATAAACTTTCACAAAACTAACAAAAACAAAATTCTTATTTAATGCCGATGAGAAGATTAATTTTTGAAATTATTCGTGCAACATTACAAGTAGATAGAAAAAAATCATTTCAAAATTTTATAATTGTTCATTAATTTTTTATTCATAAAATTTCTGCTTAAAAAAAACATAATTTATTCTTCTTTATTTAGGGATTCTTAAATAAAAACTTGTAATAATTTAAACCTAAAATATTAATTAAGCATTCAAAAACAAATACTTTAAAGATATATTGCTTTACAATTAATGTATAGAATTGCATAAAAATTAACTAATGAAAAAAATAAATTTTTATTTTTATTTAATATTGATGAGAAGATTATGCTTTTTTAAAAGTATATGTATTTGATCTATCTATATATTTATTTACAAAATAATGAATAAAATTATCATAAAAAATAGTATTTGAATAATTGGTTAGTTCCCTTACAAAAGTATTTTAATTATTTTATTTAAGATAAATTGGTTCTATAATATTAAAAAAATATTCATAGTAAATAATTTGTATTATGTTAGAAGATATATAGTTAATTTTTAATAAAAACAAGGATTCAATAGTTTTTTTTTTATACATCTTCACCATACTTAGTGAACTGAAACAAATTATTTGAAATACACTTTTGACATTTTAGAATAATATATATATATATATATATATATATATATATATATATATATATATATATATATATATATATATGCAACTATTATATAAAAAAATCTAAGAATTCATGATATATATTATACCAATTTATTTTTTGAAAAACAAAAATCATGTTTTAAGATTTTATTCTAAAATTCAAACATAGAGTAAAATAAATTATATTTATCAATAAATAAAATTATATATATAAATATTAATTGGATGAGAATTTACGTAAAAAAATGATAAATTTAAATAATGAAATTTAAATAATAAAATTAATATAACTTGAAGTATATGTTAATTTTAAAAAATAAAAAGATAATATATATATATATATACACACACACACACACACTTGCGTGGAAAAAAAATGAAAGCTAAGGATTGAAAGACAATGTTACAACATGAGGGACGAAAAAAAGGTGTTAAATTTGCATATTAATGCCAAAAACACAAAAAAAAAAAAAACACACACACACACAAAATTATTTAAATTGCCATTAAGTAAATAGTAATTTTATGCATATAAACGGTAAGTCAATAGGAATTTTAGGCATATGATCGGTGTGGATTCTGCGCTATGCCGCAAACTCGGACAAAACATATTTATTTCAGTTTGATAATATATACTATGTTGTCTGGTTAACTAAAATATATTAAATTAAATATAAAAGATAAAATTTCATCTAATTTTATAATTTTTAATCAAAATTTGTATTTATACATTTTTTTATGTTTTGAATAAATTTTGAAGTAAAAAAAAAAATGATTTGTTCTTTCTTATGCATTTATTCCTAAATAAAAACCCATAATAAATAAATTTTAATATAATTTTTTTAAAACAATTATTAATATATTTTTTTTATAACATTGCATGAAAAAAATAAAGCAATAATTAATATAAAAACTTATATGAAAATTAACAAATGAAGCTTTTTTACCGAATAGAACATTATTTTTTAAAAATATATACATTTGATTTATATATATTTATTTACAAAATAATGCATAATATTAATATACAAAATTGTATATGAATTATTAAGCGATTATTCTAAAATGTTATTTCAACTATTTTATTTAAAAATATTAATTTAAAAATATAAAAAAATATAGCAAATAGCTAGTGTTGTGTGTGTAAATGTATAGTTGATTTCTAATAACATGAGTGACTCTATTATTATTATTATTTATAAATCATGACTGCACTCAATGGATGATAATGCATAGAATAAATAGTAAAATATTTTTTAACAATTAAATTATAAAATATATATTGAATTTAATAGAGTGCAATAAAAACTATAAAATTGATTTTGATAAAATTTGATTATATAAATAATAAGAAAATAAAATACATATATTCTATTTTTAAAATTGATTTATGTAATAATTAAGAAAATAAAAATTGATATAAAAAAACTTATTCGAATCCATACATAGAGAAAATAAATCATATTTATTAATAAATAAAATTATATAAAAAATAAGAATAAAAATTAACTTCATGAGAATTTTTATAATAAATCAAAAAGATCAATTTTAAACAATAAAAATAGTATATATTTATTCTAAAATATAAAAATATATCGTATATATTATATAATCGTCGAGTTTTGTGAGAAAAAGTAACGATTGATTTTTTAAATTTTAACACCCAATTAAAGAAAAAACGTAAATTGATGAAAAAAAAGCAAAAGAAACAAAAACCAAAGAAAAAAAAAGGCATGTAGTGCATGAGCTAAGGATTAAAATTTTTATTTTAAAATTTTAAGGACCAAAAAGAAAGAATTTGAAACTTACAAAAAAAAAAAAAACTAAGAGTGAATATTACATTATGAGGGTAACACCCAATTAAAAAAAAAAAAGGAACATAAATTGATGGGAAAAAGCAAAGGAAAAAACCAAAAAAATAAAAATTCATGTATTGCATCAATTAGGTATTAAAATTTGAAGGACCAAAACAAAATTACCAAAAAACAAAAGAGTGAACAAGTACATTATGAGGGGGTGAGTAGTGTTGCCACTATTCAAAAATCCCCATGTATTTTAGTTTATTTTTAAATTTTGATTATATAAGAATTAAACAAATAAAAATTGAAATTAAAAAAAAAAACTTATTTGAATCCATACATAAAGAAAATAAATCATATTTATTAATAAATAAAATTATATAAAAAATAAGAATAAAAATTAACTACATGAGAATTTTTATAATAAATAAAAAGATCAATTTTAAACAATAAATAAAATATATTTATTCTAAAATATAAAAACATATTGTATATATTATATAATCGTCAGTTTATATAAAAAAAGTAATAATTGATTTTTAAAAATTTTAACACCCAATTAAATTAAAAAAAACATAAATTGATGGAAAAAAGCAAAGGAAAAAAATCCAAAGAAGAAAAAAGGCATGAGCTAGGGATTAAAATTTTTATTTCAAAAGTTTTAGGGACCAAAATGAAATAATTTGAAACTTACAAAAAAAAAAAACCTAAGAGTGAATAATACATTATGAGGGTAACACCTAATTAAATTAAAAATAAGAAAAATAGAACATAAATTGATGGAAAAAAAAAGAAAAAAACCAAAAAAATAAAATTAAAATGAAAAGGCATGTAGTGCATCAATTAGGGATTAAAATTTTAGGGACTAAAACAAAATTACCAAAAAAATAAAAAAGAGTGAACGAGTACACTCGTGAGGGATGAGCTTGCTTTGCCACTATTCAAAAACCTCATGTGTTTTAGTTTATTTTTAAAATTTGATTATATAAGGATTAAGCAAATAGAAATTGATATAAAAAAAAAACTTATTCGAATCCATACATAGAGAAAATAAAATCATTTTTATTAATAAATAAAATTATATAAAAAATAAGAATAAAAATTAACTTCATGAGAATTTTTATAATAAATCGAAAAAATCAATTTTAAGGAATAAAAATAGTATATATTTATTCTAAAATATAAAAACATATTGTATATATTATATAATCGTTAGTTTTTGTGAGAAAAAGTAACTATTGATTTTTAAAAATTTTAACACCCAATTAAATAAAAAGAACATAAATTTATGAAAAAATGCAAAGGAAAAAAAAATCAAAGAAAAAAAAAGACATATGGTGCATGAGTTAGGGATTAAAATTTTTATTTTTAAATTTTAGGTACCAAAACAAAATAATTTGAAACTTACAAAAAAAAAACAAACCTAAGAGTAGATAGTACATTTTGAGGGTAACACCCAATTAAATTAAAAATAAAAAAAAACATAAATTGATTAAAAAAAAAGCGAGAGGAAAAAAACCAAAAATAAAAATAAAAATAAAAGGCATGTAGTGCATCAATTAGGGATTAAAATTTTAGGGATCAAAACAAAATTATAAAAAAAAAAAAAAAAGTAAACGAGTACATTGTGAGGGGGTGAGCAAGTGTTGCCACTGTTCAAAAACCCCATGTGTTTTATTTTATTTTTAAAATTTGATTATATAAGAATTAAGCAAATAAAAATTGACATACAAAAAACTTATTCGAATCCATATATAGAGAAAGTAAATCATATTTATTAATAAATAAAATTATATAAAAAATAAGAATAAAAATTAACTTCATGAGAATTTTTAGAACAAATTGAAAAGATCAATTTTAAACGAGTAAAAATAATATATGTTTATTCTAAAATATAAAAATATATCTTATATATTATATAATCATCCGTTTGTGTGGAAAAAAAGTAACGATTGATTTATAAAACTTTTAATGCCCAATTAAATAAAAAAATATAAATTGATGGAAAAAAGCGAAGGAAAAAAAAACAAAGAAAAAAAGGCATGTAGCGCATGAGCTAAGGATTAAAATTTTTATTTTAAAATTTTAGGGATCAAAACGAAATAATTTGAAGCTTCCAAAAAAAAAAAAAAAAGAAATCCTAAGACCGAAAAGTACATTATGAGGGTAACAACCAATTAAATTAAAAAAAAAAGAACATAAATTGATGGAAAAAAGCAAAGGAAAAAAACCAAAAATAAAATAAAATAAAATGAAAAGGCATGTAGTGCATCAATTAAGGATTAAAATTTTAAGGACCAAAACAAAATTACCAAAAAAAAAAAGTGAGCAAGTACATTGTGAGGGGGTGAGTAGTGTTGCCACTTGTTCAAAAACCCCATGTGTTTTATTTTATTTTAAAAATTTAATTATATAAGAATTAAGGAAATAAAAATTGACATAAAAAAAACTTATTCGAATCAATACATAGCGAAAATAAATCATATTTATTAATAAAAATTAACTTCATGATAATTTTTTGAACCAATCGAAAAGATCAATTTTAAACAGTAAAAATAATATATGTTTATTCTAAAATATAAAAACATATCGTATATATTATATAATCGTCTATTTATGTGGAAAAAAGTAACGATTGATTTATAAAAATTTTAACACCCAATTAAATAAAAAAAAAACATAAATTGATGGAAAAAAGTGAAGGAAAAAAAAACAAAGAAAACAAAGGCATGTAGTGCATGAGCTAGGGATTAAAATTTTTATTTGAAAATTTTAGGGATCAAAAAGAAATAATTTGAAGCTTAAAAAAAAAAACCTAAAACTGAAAAGTACATTATGAGGGTAACAACCAATTAAATTAAAAAAAGAAAAACATAAATTGATGGAAAAAGCAAATGAAAAAAACCAAAAATAAAAATAAAAATGAAAAGGCATGTAGTGCATCAATTAAGGATTGAAATTTTAGGGA
Source organism: Dovyalis caffra (assembly GCA_963924115.1). Taxonomy (NCBI): domain Eukaryota; kingdom Viridiplantae; phylum Streptophyta; class Magnoliopsida; order Malpighiales; family Salicaceae; genus Dovyalis; species Dovyalis caffra. The sequence continues at coordinate 465,046 of CAWUPB010000351.1, forward strand.
CTAAAAAAAAATTAACAAAAAAAAAAAAGAATGAACAAGTACATTGTGAGGGGTGATCGGTGTTGCCGTTGTTCAAAAACCCCATGTGTTTTAGTTTATTTTAAGAATTTGATTAAATAAGAATTAAGCAAATAAAAATTGATATAAAAAAACTTATTCGAATTCATACATAGAGAAAATAAATCATATTTATTAGTATATGAAATTATATAAAAAATAAGAATAAAAATTAACCTCATGAGAATTTTTATAATAAATCAAAAAGATTAATTTTAAACAGTAAAAATAGTATATATTTATTCTAAAATATAAAAACATATCATATATATTATATAATTGTCAGTTTTTGTGAAAAAAAAGTAACTATTGATTTTTAAAAATTTTAACACATAATTAAATAGAAAAAACATAAATTGATGGAAAAAAGTAAAGAAAAAAAAAGTGCATGAGCTAGAGATTAAAATTTTTATTTTAAAAATTTAGGAAGGAAAATGAAATAATTTAAAAATTACAAAAAAAAAAAAACTAAGAGTAAATAGTACATTATGGGGGTAACACCCAATTAAATTAAAAATAAAAAAAGAACATAAATTGATGAAAAAAATAAAGGAAAAAAATCAAAAATAAAAATAAAAGGCATGTAGTGCATTAATTAGGGATTAAAATTTTAGGGACCAAAACAAAATTATCGGAAAAAACAAAGTGAACAAGTACATTGTGAGCGGTGAGCGAGTGTTGCCACTTGTTCAAAAACCTTATGTGTTTTAGTTTATTTTTAAAATTTGATTATATAAGAATTAAGCAAATAAATATTGACATAAAAAAACCGATTCGTGTCCATACATAGAGAAAATAAATGATATTTATTAATAAATAAAATTATATAAAAAATAAGAATAAAAATTAACTTCATCGAATTTTTATAATAAATCAAAAAGATCAATTTTAAAGAATAAAAATAATATATATTTATTTTAAAATATAAAAACATATCGTATATATCATATAATCGTCGGTTTGTGTAGAAAAAAATAACGATTAATTTTTAAAAATTGTAACACCCAATTAAATAAAAAAACATAAATTGATGAAAAAAAGCAAAGGAAAAAAAAAACCAGAGAAAAAAAAAGGCATGTAGTGCAAGAGCTAGGGATTAAATTTTTTATTTTAAAAGTTTTAGGGACTAAAATGAAATAATTTGAAACTTATAAAACAAAAAAACCTAATAGTAGATAGTACATTATGAGGGTAACACCCAATTAAATGAAAAATAAAAAAAGAACATAAATTGATGGAAAGAAGCAAAGGAAAAAAACCAAAAAAAAGAAAAAAGAAAAAAGAAAAAGAAAAGGCATGTAGTGCATCAATTAGGGATTAACGTTTTAGGGACCAAAAAACATTACAAAAAAAAGAAAAAAAGACTGAACGAGTACATTGTGAGGGGGTAAGCGGTGTTGCTAATGTTCAAAAACCTCATGTGTTTTAGTTTGTTTTTAAAATTTGATTACATAAGAATTAGAAAAATAAAAATTGATATAAAAAAACTTATTCGAATCAATACATAGAGAAAATAAATCATATTTATTAATAAATAAAATTATATAAAAAATAAAAATAAAAATTAACTTCATGAGAATTTTTATAATAAATCGAAAAGATCAATTTTAAACAATAAAAATAATATATATTTATTCTAAAATATAAAAATATATAGTATATATTATATAATTATCAGCTTTTGAAAAAAAAAATAACGATTGATTTTTAAAAATTTTAACACCTAATTAAATAAAAAAACATAAATTGATGAAAAAAGGCAAAAGAAAGAAAAACCAAAGAGAAAAAAAGACATGTAGTGCATAAGCTAGGGATTAAAATTTTTATTTTAAAATTTTAGGGACCAAAATAAAATAATTTGAAACTTATAAAAAAAAACCTAAGAGTAAATAGTACATTATGAGGGTAACTTCAAATTAAATTAAAAATAAAAAAGAACATAAATTGATGGAAAAAAGCAAAGGAAAAAAAATAAAAAGTAAAAATAAAAATAAAAGGCATGTAATGCATCAATTAGGGATTAAAATTTTAGGGACTAAAACAAAATTAAAAAAAGAAAAAAGTAAAGAGTATATTGTGAGGGGGTGAGCGAGTATTGACGCTGTTCAAAAACCATGTGTGTTAGTTTATTAGTAATGAGGAGCGAACAACGAGCACAAATTTAGAATTTTTCTCGAACAATCTGTTGTTCATTACAACTCAAAATTAATCCCTCATTCTAGTACTCGTTCATCATCTTTTTTGAAGAAAAGTTCCCAATGCAAATAATTCCTAGCTATCAATTGTACCAGCCTGAAATTATGCTTTAAATTCTTGTAGTTTGCACCCAAACCTACGCAAAAACAACTCGCACACACGCACATTATACCCGATCGACCTAAAAGCACACCGAGCACAAGCTTTCAAAATTTACAAGACGTTTGGGTTTTGGTTTTAATGGGAAGGGTCAAGATCAATTGAGGAGAATCCTAAGGATGAGGAGGATGTCAATCGGGTATAAATAGAGCTTAATTTTGGGTTTAGAGAGAGGAACTTAGGGGTTAAAAAAAGAAGAAGAAATACTTGGGCTAATAGCAATTTTGGGTTTAACGGAGTAATTCTTGGGTTTTAAGGACATTTCTAGGTTTCGGAAGAACAATTCTAGGCTTGACAAAGAAGGATTTCCGGGTTTAAGAAGCAATCCTAGGTTAAAACAATTTGAAAAAAGGATTTTCTAGATTTCATCCCTTGGGTTTACATTTTTTAGTTTAAAAGCATCATGAGTTTCAACACATTTTTGGGTTTCAATTTAGGCTCCTAAAGCACTTCGGTTGTAAATCATCCCTACTACCCACCATTTGCTTCATCTGCTAAATTCCAAAGGCATGATTCCTTTTCTCTTTTAGTTAGTTATTTTTTGAATTAATGACACTCGCCAAGGGTCCCGTTATACGATACATAACTCTAAGGTCTAGATTTACTGACTTCATGTTAGTTACTCTAAAGCTTTACCCCTTGTTTGGATAATTCCTCTTGGGAGGAAAGAAAAGAGAGGAAAAAAAGTGAGAGAAAAGAAAAGGGAGAGGAAAGAAAATCATTTTTCAATTGTTGTTTGGATAAAAGTGGAAAGCAAAGGAAAGAAAATACATTTTCCTTGTTTGGATAATTGTAAAAAGAGAAAGGAAAGAAAATGTATTATTATATATTTATTATAATGCCCTTAGGATTATATTTTTATATTTTTATTATAATCATAATTATTCACATTATAAATATAAAAATTATTTTTGATATTTATAGTTGATTGAAAAAATTAATCGAATTCACGAGTAATAACATTAAATAAACACACTATAGAATCACATCGGCGAGTCTCCGATTAAAAATCCAAAAGTCGGCTTTTTAAATAAGATTTTTTTAGCTTTATCTCCGTAATATTTGGAACAATTGTGCCAAGAATTGCTTTAACCCTCACTTGTGAACAAAGATTAAAAAAAATTATATAATAATCATAATAAATAAATAAATAAGAGCGCCAACTATACATGTGTGTGTGTTTTCTCCTTTCGAACAATAAATCCATTTTAGCACACAGATTGTCTAAACACAACCGTCGATCTTGTCTAAGTTTTTTTTTTTTTTTTTTTGCCTTAATTTGATATTAAGACTCGCAAATTAACTTGAACATCCAAAACTCATCTCTAATCACGTATCTCATTTTCCATTAGTAATTCATACAATAAAGACTCGCTCGTTGGGGAGGTGCCCAAACTCGCTCTGAAAAATAGTCGGCATCACGAACTGCCATGAAATTGTCATTAGTTATAGAGGTCCACGATTACAAACACCATCATTCATTCGACCTGTGATAAGAGTTTCAGCCATCACAAACCTAGAAAATAACCAAACAAAACACAAACTTCTCCCCAAAAAACACACCATAGTAGATTTGAAACTCTTATTCAAACCATCGGTGTCCATTAAAAAGCATAAGGGTCTGTTTTGGTAACGGATTCAGCGAGAGAGAGGGAGTGGGTTTGCAGAGGCGAGAGGCGAGATTGGTCGAGAAACGAAGGGAATGACGAGCAACGGTGGAAATGGAAGATGGGTTTGCGAGAGATTCGATGATGGGTTGTTGGTAAGCGAGAGCGAGAAAGTGGATTTGCGCGGAGAAGAGATGGGTAGGGAAGAGAAAGAGAAGGAACGCCGAGCAAGGGCGTAACTGAAAAAAATAAAAATAAATCAGTTTCCTTTCGTTTTTCTCCCCATTTCCTCCCAATTTTGGGAGGAAAATGGGTCCCCCACTTATAGATTTGTTTAATATTTTTTTCTTTCCACAGTTTTCTTCGCAAACCAAACGGAGGAACATTTTCATTTCCTCCCTATTTTCTTTCCTCTCCCCCACTTTCCACCCTATCCAAACAAGGGGTTAGTCTCCGGGTTCTTTGTTGAAAAGAGAATAACAAGAGGAAGAATAAGAAGAGAAAGAAAGGGCTAGGGAAAGAAAGAAAGAATAGACAAAGAGAAGAAAATAGGTTGGGCTACTTGGAGGAAAGAAAAGATAAGGAAAAATGATAGGGCTTGGGCTTAACTCGGGGTGAGATCTAGAAAGGAAAAACTAAATAAGAGGAACAAGCCGGGCTTGAGGGAGAGAGGTTGATGAAGAAAAGAAAAGGTTTAGGGTTTAGATTGGGTCGTGATCTTGGGCTGGTCCAAAGGTTTGGCTCGGGAAAGAAGAAGGAGAGACGAGCTTGGGCTTGGACCAAAGAGTACAAAATACACATCGGCCGAGCCAAATGGGCTTTCAAGTCCTCCTTTTTTAGGATCTATTTAATATGCTTACCTTGCTCACTTTGACCTAAATTTTTATATATGTTACGGTAGTTATTTTAGCTTATTTTAGGTTTAAAATTTCAAAATTTTTAAAGCTCATTTATCCCTTATTTTGAATTTATTTAATTTTATTCTAAGTTATTAATTTTTTTTAATTATCTAGATTTTAGTTTAGCCTACTATTTAATTTTATTCAAATAAAATTTTTAGTATATGATTGTATGCTTGTATATAAGTCTGTGTGTTAAATTTTTTAATTTTGTTAATTAATTTCCTATTTATTGAGCATTAGCCTTTTTTTTATAGTCCATTATTTAATATTTGTAAATTTAGTAGGTAATTAATGTGATGGCGTATCATCGAGCCTCTTAAATTCTAGGAATTGATGATCCTCCATCTAATTCATAATACTAATGTATATATATATATATATATATATATATATATAGAATAATAGCTTTAATTTAATTTAATGAGTCTCTTATCCATTAGAGATAGACGTTATTCTCGGCATTAATCAATCACCCTTAGTAATTAGGTCGTTCTCGACATATCGGTTATGTCGAGATTTTAACTAGATTCAATATTGAATTGATGAGACTCTTGACGTTGGGGTTCGATGATTAATTTAATATGATGTCACAATAAAAATAATAATAATTTGGGTTAGACAATCGACGAACTTGGAAATAAACTTAGAAACAATTTGGAAAAAAATTGATTTTTAGGAGATATACTTTAGGACTCAACTAGATATAGTACTTTTTTTCTCTTCGAAAATGGTACTTTTGAGTGATTGATATCTACTCAAAAGCATAACCAACTCCCGACTCACAATCTCTAAATCCAATGTTCCTTTGACATTTTCAAGTTCTTTTAATACTTGGGGGCGACTCCAAAATATTGGTTAACTCACGTACTCAAAATAAATAATAATAATAGTACTTGTAATTTTTTGGAAGTCTCAAAATGTTGAGTAGTGAGAGGATGACAACTCCACTAAGGATTTAGAGTTAGACCATATGTTTATCTTTTTTCTTTTTTTTTATCGGTACTACTAAATCCACCATATGGTTTTCCATTCCCACTAATTTTTTTGTTGTAAATTACTAAGAAACCCTTACATCCGGTTACCATATGATCGCTAACTTGATGTGATGGTGGTGTGTTGGTAACTTACAACAAAAATCTTGGTGGAAATAACAAAATATATGATAGATTTAGGAGTAACCTTTTTTTATCTCCTTTATTTATTTTTTTCATATTTTTTCAAGTCATTTATTTTTCAAGTTCTTTATTTAATTTAAAGTCTTTTATTTTATGGAATGTATTCTCTTGCATTTTAATTCTTGCATATATTTCAAGTAATTTATTTTACATAATTTATTTCTTCGTATTTTAATTTCCGTACATATTTATTATGAACTAGGTTGGTTATACTTGTTTTACATTGTTGCACACACCAAAAAAATAGTTTGTAGAAGCTCTAGACCTAAGTTAAAGCCCTATTAGATTTAGATAGAAGGATCTAAATGATAAATATAATGAAAGTTTACCGATACTCATCTAAACTCTCTTTTGGATTGAAACTTACCCCGTGCATAGGAAATTGTAAAATGACTTTCCATACTTCTTAGTGCATAAGGTTAAAGACCGAATTACTTCACCGGTAACATAGACAATCTGGAGCCTTGAAAAGACTGTAGGATTAGATAAGTTTTGCCCAAATTCTATCTAGAAAAGCTATATTCTTTCCATTAGAGTTGACCCATTTAGACATGAATTACATTGTGTTAATGCATATTTTAACCTTTGTTTTGGCAAGTTGTCATCAAAATAAATCATGATAGAGAGAGAGGAACATACTACTTAGGATTTGAGGGTTAGATCATAACCGGCTCGATTTGAGGAGGCGATCGTTTACCCTCAAATTTTGAGCCAAAACCCGCAGAGAAAATAGGACTTATTGACGGAATAGCTAATGTAGGTCCACTCTTCGACTATTGGAAAATGCTTAAACCCAAGACCGATTTGACTTCAAGAAATCATATGGTGACATAGCACAATTGCTTAGGGTGAAAAATCAAATTTCCTAATTTCAAGCAATGATAGGGCATTGGGACTTGGAATATTGCTAGTTCACATTAAAAAATATAGGTCCGTCACCGACACTTGAGGAATATAAGGCTTTACTAGCATGTCCTAAATCAAACACTATGCATTTCTATAGTCCACCAAAATAAGCGCCCTTTAACTTTGCATGGATAGTTGGACTTAATCCTATGATAGTATTTAAGTAAGCAACTAAGAGGTGTCGAATCAAAGGTGGTTTTGGAATCTATTTTAGTCAAAGTTTAAGAAACATCTAGATGATAACGATAATACCATTACACCGAGAATCTTGGTGCTAGCAATATATGGGCTAGTATTATTTCTATTAGTCTAGGGCATGATCAATCGTGAAATAATCAATGTGTTCAAAAGTATAATGTCACTTAAAATGAATCCTATAACAATCATTTTAGTTGAAACTCTTTCATCATTGAAGTTTTATAGGAGGAAAAGTGATGGATACCCGAGATGTTATGTTCGGTTATTGTTTATTTAGATGGTGAGTCATCAATGATTGGAAAAGCTACTAGGATCTTCGGAGCACTTTGACATTTATATTCAAAGCTAGAAAATTTTGTTGACCACCCTCTCAATGAGATCCGTAAGGTCACCTAGACTATAATTTTTCTCAACTTAGAGTAATTTGAATTCTATATGAGAGCATATTATGGATTATTTTGCACTTATATAGCTTACTATGATGGTTTGATTTTGGTACCTCCGATTGGAGCAAAGTGCTTCATTAGCTATTGGCGTAATATGTTCTTGAGATGGGATTTGAGCAATTTATCCTAAAGACTACTAAATTGGTGAAATATTATAAAGACTTTAGAATTTTCAAGAAACTTCTTGAAGAGGCCTAAGGAGCCTAGAGACACAAAGGGATTATCACTCCAACAAGAAGAGTTGATGGGAAGACTTCTCTCAATTATCCAAAATGGTAGTAAAATAGAAAGAAAAGGTATCGAGTTTCGCCTTTTAAAGGTCCAACAAAGCTAATAAGTGAGATCATGAAAAATTTCTACCAAGAAGTAAATGCTCAACATGAACTTTATCATGAAATCCTAAATTCTCAAATGAAAGAGCTAAAGGAAAAAAAGTTAAAAGAAAATTTAAAAGCACAAAACTAATTAGTGAATGCCTTTGAAAAGAGAAAGAGGAGATTCGCGTTCGACTCTAATAAACCGAAAACATTTTAAGGTAATTAAGGATTGATCACCGAGCATTGGGCTCGTAATATGATGGTCTAATTGACTTTGCATCCTTAATGATCGAGAAAATGATTGAGCTTACTTTTGAGAAAGAAGAACTCAAGTCATAAATCAAGTTTAGATAATTTGACATCCGAATGTTGATCCGAGAGAGTTAGAAAGGAAAAATCAGGTTGACAAGAAAGAAATAACCAAAATACAAAATAAACATGGTTTGGCCATTCGAACACTAGCTAGAGAAGGATGTTACAAGAATAGTGATGGCTGAAAAAGGTCTCAAAGTATGGAATATTACTTATAAGCTTAGAATGCTAAGAACTATGATTTAGAAAGGCATCATAGGGTCAAACACCCGACAACTAATGAGTGTGTCACTAGAAAAAAAACTCGGTCTTTTTTATAAGAGGCTCACAAACCTCATAGTTAGTGCCGCCTCACACGAAGGTTTAAGGTTATGGGAAGATTAGAATAGGGGTTTGTTATGTAATAAGGAGTTATGAGCTTTGAAATAAAAGTCAAATGGTTTTAGTTTTTCTAGTTTTTAGTAATTATTATAATACAAATCAAACAATTGAATTATTTTTACCTTTCAACAAAAAAATGGCTCTACGTCAAATTTGAAATGTTTTGAAAGTTCAAATTTTGATTCCTTCTATATTGTTATAAGATTTGTAATTACTTAAGATTCTAACTATAAGCGATAAAAAGATGAGGTAGATATGTTTTTTGAATAGCCCAAGGTATCCGTAGGGTTATATGCTCAAGGAGTAATAAAATCTAATTTGGCATTTCTTTAGAACAAACTCTGTCATGATTTGAAGCTTATAACATCAAAGTAATATATCCAATCTAATTCACATTTTTGCATACATGCATTTTTGTTAATATATATTTATTGTATAAATTACTTTGTGAGAATAAACAAGACTAAGAAAACATATATTACTCTTAACAAAAGCTTAACTCATCCCAACACCAACAATTCGGCTAAGATGGAAAACCAAAATAAAATCCAAGAAGAGCAAAGCATCCAATTAGAAATGGTTGCTTTAAGGAATAAAGTTTTGTACTTAATTGATTTGCTTAAGAAGGCTCTCCAGATTCAAACTCGCTAGAAAGCAAAGCTTCAGTGATGAAGAATTTATCCCTTCCTCCCACAATGCTAGTCTCTCTATCAAGTTCTCTAAATCGGTGCTCTCTTTCCATAATGCCCACTTGTCTAGAAGAACTTTCCTTAGTTTCTTGATTAAGCCACATGCCATTACCATTTGTCAAGAATTCTCCACTCTTACATGCTCTACCTTTGTATGTGACCTTTATCCATATCACTAGGTTCAAACATAAATCTCTGCGAGCTCGCTCCAAGGTAATGAAGAGGTCAAGAAAGGAAAAGAGGTTAAGATATATGAGTCAAATCAGTTTCTTGATAATGAAAAAAAGTTAAAAATAGAGGAAGATAGGCATACCTTAAACCTCGGATGACTAATTTGAAGAGGAGACAATTCCGACTCAATTAATTAGAGGAAAATAGAAGAGTAATTTTAATACAAAATTTTTTTGAGTAAGGTAGACCTTCATAGTATGAGAAAAGAAAGTAGTAAATCCATATGGAGATATTCTAAGAGATGGCAAGCATTGCTCATTCGAATACATCCACCATTTACTCAATCTCAATGGGTTGACATCTTATCAGCACTTTAGGATCCCTATACTATGAATATCCGAGTGATAACTTTTGATGTCATTTTAATGATCTCGTGAATGTAGCGAGAAAAATAAAGCATGACATAACTCTTAGAAACGCTAAAGCTTTAGAAGACGTTCCTATTGAGAGAGGATTTTATTATGATGTCTCTAAGATGAACCCCAATCTCTATGTTAATGTTGTAAAAGCTCATGAACAAACTTTTGAAAAATAAGATAAGTCTTTTTCTCCTTAGCTAGTGTCTCCAATACAAAAATCGGATGGTTTTTAATAACCTAAAAATACCATACAACCCTTACCACCAAAAAAATCGAGATTATTAAAAAGAATTAGAATAGTCACCACCTTTACCTTTCTCAATAGGAGAAATGTTTGAGCACCTAGTAACCATTGGGCTAATCACACCACTCCCTACTAAATTAATACACCCCCTATTCTCTATGGTATAAGTTAGATGAGAGGTGTAAATATCATTCATGTGTCAGTTGGGTATAACATTATTAATTATTTGATTTTTAAGAAAAGGTTGTAAGTTTTGATCAAGAAATGATGGATCGGTTTCGAAGATGGCCCAAAAGCTTCTAATGGGAACATGAACCAATGCCAATCCATACAGTTTTCAATACAAAGGATAGAGAGACTGATTGGGCTTAAAAGTTATGATGAGTATTCCTGATTTGCAAGTGTGGCCTTTTAATTTCTATTGGATTTTGAACACTATTTTCCTAAATGTTTCCTAAAAGAATAATGGCTACTCTATTTTTATAATTTCATAATATCTAGCTTGAAATTAATAGATGTTTATTTGAAAATATTATTTGGCTTTACATCTTTCTATATATATATATATATTGGTAAATTTATTCAAAAACTATTCGATTGATAAAATTTTAACATATAACGAATAGATGATAGAGACGAGTCTCTCATTTCATTGAAGTCAAAGATATGGTTTTCTTTTCTAATAATCTTTATGACCATAAAATAAGGAGCAATCCCTCTTTTCATTGAAGCCAAAAACAAAATTTTTTACCTATTACAAATAAACCTTTGAAGGAAAGTCTTGCCTAAGATAATATCATGGGACCTAAATTTACAAGACTAAATAATTGGTGTCTTAAATAATAATGAATAACACATCTTCAAAACATGACCTCAAATTATATTTATCATTTCCTCTTTTTAGTTAACCCAAAGGTCCAAGTCAATCAATATTTTTACAAAATATTATCATTTATTAGTTTAGAAAAATCAGCTTTTGAGATGAAGAAAGACAATTTTTCATGTATCTCACAAAAATTTTATCTCTTATCGTTCCACTTTGAGCTTTGATGATTTCTTTCATGATAAACTAGGCTAGGATCAACCCTCACATTAGGAGGTAGAATGTGAAGCCCATAGATTATCAATGAAACTCTAAAAAAAATTAAAAAAAAACTTCATCTATGATTCTAAAAACAAAAGGAAATATAAGAAAAAAAAAAGAAGAAGAAGAAGAAAAAGAAAAAAACATCTTTAATGTAAATTATAAGTCAAAATAAGAGTCAAAATTTAGAAAAATAGACAATAAGAGTTAAAGTTAGAAAGCAAAGTTAACAAGCAAAATGACAAAGTCAATACGATAAGCTTAAAAAAATTCTTACCATGAACAACAAGATGTCACAAAAGCTTAACAAACGACTAAAGTAACAAAGTCCAAGCGGCATTGCCTAAAAAGACTTTTATAGACAACAAAGTGATCCTATGCCATAAAAATCTTAAAAAGTTTTTGAGCATTTATGTATCTAATTTTTCATAAGCTTTTTTTGATCAATAAAAATTTGCTTATGCTTTTTGCTACTCAACATTTAGGAGACTTTCAAAAAAATCTAATTAAAAATTATTTGTTTTGTTTTGTTTACTAGGGATACGAGTTAAATAATATTTTGGAGTCACAACCTAGTATTAAATGAACTAGAAAATATAAAAATAGCATTGGTTTAAAGATTATAAGATAAGAAGTTGGTTATGGCTAGAGAAATATAGCGATCACCCAAATCACCCCTTCGAGGAAAGATGCCACGTCGGGTTTAATCCTAAAAATTTATCTCTTAAAGATTTTTATTTTTTTTTCAAATTATTTTTTAGTTAACTTTCAAGTTTATTATCTAAGCCAAGTTATTATTATTTTTTTTATTTTTAGCATCATATTGAACCGTTCATTATATCTCGTCGTAAGGAGCCTCATCAATTTAATATTAGATTCGAGTTAAGTCTCAACATAATCGATATGTCGGAGAATGATCTAATTACTAAGGAGATGGGTTTAGATTTGGTGATAACATTAGTTCCTATCAAATAGTCTATTTTCTCATTTTACTAACTAATCATCTATTTATTTATTTTCTTAACTATCATGTAGAATAAAGTAGCCATACCTAAAACACACACCAAAATATCGACAATAAGTAACATAACAACATGGAGTAGGTCCAACTTATAGCTACAAATAAGATACGCTCATCGAAAAGATGAAGGAGTCTATTTGTAACAAGCTCCAATGAAAACATAGCCATCGAGTCATTATTCTTCACCCCTACATTACAAGAGTTAAGTGAGCTATTGCTTAATAAGTTAATCATGCATGCCATATATAAATGCAAGTGAAATGCATTTTTCCAAGTAAATGCATTTTGAAATCTTTACCATGTCCTTGAAATCCTTTCCATGAAATCCATGTCATGTTCATTCTAAAAAATCATTTTTGTCTTTGAAACCCTACCAAGGTTCTAAATGTACATGTCCGTACATGCTCGACCTTCAATTCCCTAAGCACTTCTCTTATGGGGCCATTATCAAATTCCCCTCATAATTGAGGCCATTATCCCATAGTAAAAAATGCCATTTCTTGTTAGCTAAAGCCATTACCAGTTCCACCTAATGAAGAAACTCTTTAGTTGAGGCAATTACCAATCCCTCGGTGAAGGAAATGTTAGGACCATGAAAGCCATGAAACCACGAAAACTTTCCTTTTCCTTTGAAAAATCATGAAGAAAATCCTTTTCATGATCTTGACATGCATATGCGTTTAAATATGAATGCATAATCTCATGAATCATTATAGTGCATGCCACGAATGATGTGTATTAATGAAATAAAATTGCATACCTTAACAACATAAATTGCACCTAATAATTCATTACCTTTCAACATGCCACATTCATATCAAGATACATAATTCAATCAAGATAAACATTTCACATGGGTACCATGTAACATCGCATTTACCAATCAAGTGAAAAGGCATTGCACAATAAACCATTTTTGTATTAGTTTGGTATTAGACTAGTTATCATGTAAAAGCTAAATGGGTTGTATGTTAGGCAAAATTTGACCATGTTAAATATGTAATAGCATAGTAACTTATAGTTGTAGATTTTATTAGTTTAATGTCCGTATACTAAGTTGATAATAATGATAAGGATAGTCAAGTAATTCTATAAAAGACATTAATTAATAAAAGAAAAAGGTTAGACATTGAATAACGGGCATCGATTAGATAAATTTATTCTAGCTAATAGTAAAAGAATTTGACAAAACTAAGAAAAAAGGATCTAGTTATTTCAGCCTAAACTATTAAAATAGAAAAAATTAATAGTGCATTTTAACCTCGAAATTTGTAGAGAAAGTTGGACCTATTAGTTATTTAATAGGCTTTTACAAGCATAAACCATACCTAATAACACCATAAGAAGTATATAGTGTCTTGTGTCTTACATTCACTATAAGATACGATGGTAATATCATTAGCTCGCTTTAGGTCCTTGGTCCGGGGTGTTACAAAAAGAGATATAAAAATAAATTAAAAAAGGGAAAAATAAAAAAAATGCATAAAAAACTAGAATATTTTTAACAAGTCTCCATAATAATAAGAGATTATTCCATAAGCATATAATTGTACACAATGAACACATCTATCACAATTAGTCAATCATGAAAGCATTAATTGAAATAATAACATGGTTAACATTTTTTCCTCCTTGAAATCACTCATTTGATCGAAACTTCCCATTTTACCTAAGTTAGATAAATTTTTCTCTTAATCGCCCAATTCACATACTAATCCATTTAAATAATTAAACTTCATTAATTAAGCCACCTAACAACTAGAATACCTAAATTAGACTTCAAACCTTAATTTTTCCTAACTTTGCCAAATGTGCCTTAAACCAAAGTTAGGTGGGTTCTTCAATTTTTATGCTAATTCATATACTCAATCAACTAATTACACCTAAAGTACATGAATTCTCGTTCATCAAATATTCATGGCCAAAAGCATTAAAAACCTTAATTTTACCCAATTTTGGCTTAATGTGAGCTTAGTGAAACTAGGTGAATTTTTTATTTCAATGCTAGTTCTCATGCTAAACCATCTATTTACACTTTAATAAAATATAATCAATCAACCAAAATCAAATAAACAAAGCATCATAAAGCCTAAAATTTCACTATTTAGGTTGAAAGTTTCTCATGAAGTACGCTAGGGAATTTTCCATTTCCATCACTTGTTTTCATGCTCAATAAACATATTCTAGCTTTAATTTCATCAATTTGCATGCCTAAACCATTTCCCCCAATTTTACCTAATCAAGAACCCTAACCCTAATTTATGAAATTAATTCAACTAAACTCAAATTAATTTGGAAAAATCAATAATTCACATCCAATAACAAATCCTTGTGATGTAGGTGAGATTAACTTACCTTAAAAGCTTCAAATTAGTCTTGGTTAGGTAGGATTTTCTTGAAAATCTGCTTCCCCTTTTTCCTCCTTAAGTTTTGGCCATTTTGCTAATTTTTCTCGCCTTGAGGTTTTTGATATTTTGACTATGATTTTAGGTCTAATGGAGTGTTTTAGGTGTGTTTTTAGTGTTTAGGTTAATTTGGTGTATAATTTTCTTGGAAAATTTTGCAAGAGTTTTCCTTTTTTTTTTTTTTCAAAAATTTTTAAATTTTTTTCTTCTTTTTTGGGCCAAAATTTATAGGTGAGGTTGGTAGACTTTTGCTTGCTCTAAGTTGATCTTCACCCTTCATTTGGTTTAATCTCCACCCTTTGTTCACCTTTTAATCCTAGCCCTTCATTTGGTTAAATTTCCACCATGCATTCTTGTTTAAATCCTAGCCTTCTATCACATTAATCTCTAGCCATCCATTTGTATATTTAATTATTACATTCATTAATTATGGGGGTAAGGTGGCTGGCTAAGGTGGAAGGATTTGGTTAAAAATGTCAATTTTAGTCCTTTGATTTATCATACTTTTTCAATTTAATCCCTACTTTTAGTCCCTTCAATTTTAATTGACTCGCTTTTTATCCTTCCACAAGGTATTTCCAATGTCTTTATGCCTCCTTAAACTTATTTTAAAACTTATTTAAGGGCTGAAGTTTTAATTTTATACAATTGAATGTCTAATTTCATGCGGTTAGGTCCCTAACCTAGTGCAATTAACTCCCTATGCACATAATTAATTCCATATACTTTTGAAAAATAATTTCATTTCATAATAAATTCATACACTTTCTATAGTAATTTATTCATCAATCACATAATTTTTATGCATAGATTTAAGCACTCAAAATAATTATTTTGCGTAAAAGTGCACTTATTCATAGAGAAAATATTCACCACACATAGAAAAATTCACTTAAGTGCATGAAATATTCTTACACCCTTTTAGCAATTTTTCTATGCTCATAGAATAATTTTCACACACATTTAAAATACTCAAAGCAATTATTTTGCATAAAAAGCACTATTTACATACAAAAAAAGTTTATAAAATATTCACCGAGCATAGAAAAATTATCCTAAGTGTACCGAATATTTTAGCACCCTTCTAGCAATTATTCTATGCTTACAAGATCATTTTGACATATGTTTAATATATATTAATTCATTTATTCGTAGGTACAAGATATTACACTTTTTTAGCATTCCTCTTTTTATTTTCATTTTTTTTTATATATATTTCAATATTGGTGGAGAATTGTCATTAGTTTCTAAAAATTAGGAGAATCGATGATTCGTCCACCTATTAATTACCTAATTAAACTAACTCGTCATTTACGCAATATTCAACATTAAGTAAATCTGAAATTAAATTACCAAAAGTTTAAAAGATTAAATCTCAAAGCATACATATGAGTTTAAATATTAAATAATAGACTAAACTAAAATTTAAGCACTAAGAGAAATTAATTACTAGATTTGAAATTAAATAAACTAAAATAAATAGGCAAAAAGGACTTCAAAAATCTAAAAAATTAAAACTAAGCTAGAAATGGACATGTGAACCATGCTTAAAAATTTCAAGTCTAATTTTTCTAAGGGAATGGCTAAAAATAATTAAAAGATTATAGCAAATGGAGGTTATTAGGCCTTTGGGTCTAGTGGCCTTTTCGCCCATCGGGCCAAACCTACTCGAGCTAGGCTAAGCCCTAGTCCATTTTCTTTTCTCTCTTTCGTGTTGGACTAGACCTAGTTCAATTCTTTAGGTTAGGCTAACTCCAGCCCATCTTTCCTTTCCTTCTCCCCTAGCTCATTTCCTTTTGTTTTTTCTTTTCTTTTCTCCTTCTTCTTTTCTTGGCTCCGAATGCACTCCCTCCTTTTTTTTCTTCTCCTCCCTCATGAAAAATCATATTCAAGAAAAAAATCTCCATCTCCAAGTTCTTAGCCAAGCTATCCTTTCTCCTAACTTCATTATCAACATCCGAAGGATTTAAGCATTAGGAGAATGTCGCCGCCATTTCCCCTTTCTTTGGCTCCTCAAATTTAAAATGAAATACTACAAATAACTAAATAAATGAACATAAAATGAAAGTTGGGTTACCCGAATGAAGCTAAAGGATTGAAAACAAGGAAATTCAAATGTTTGAGTTGTTGTTCTTCCTCTATTTACGAGTGCTTAGGGACGATTGTAATGATTGGGTTTGATTTCTTGTTTTTAACCTAGAAAAAATTGAAAATGAGCCTAGGTAAGAATCAAATGTTTGTGAACTAAATGGCTTCTATAAGCCTGGAAAAACATTGCTTTTTTTGTTTTTTGCTTGAAACGTATATTGTTCTTCCTTAAAAATCCATAAAAGCAAAACCTAGAAATCCTCTTTGAATCCCAACCTTCCCTAAATTCCTACAATGAGGCTCAATTTATAGCTAGACGGACCCCTCATCAACCCTAGGATTGGTTCAAATTGACCTTGCCCTTCTTATTGCACTTTAAACCACCTAGGCTCTTGCTAATTTTGCCCCCTTATTAATAAATCTCAAAAAAGGGGAAAAATGTAATTATAATGTCTCGTGTAGGTCGGGGCGTATGTGGTATAGGTGATATGTATGCGGTGGTGAATTTTGGCCGATACAAATTCTAACTAAAAGAGAATTGAAAAGGCAACTTGAGCATTTTTATCCTCAATGAAGACAATGAACAATAACTGATAATTGAATTTAGGTTGTAGTAAATGATATGTCATTTGGTTAGTTTTGGTTGTGCTCGTTCCCTTTCTAATTTCAGCTTAGTCCTTATGTGTTTCAATCTTTCGCAATTACACTTCGATTTTTAATTTAACTATACCCATATTGGCTTTCAAATTTAAATCGATTTCATTCAATTGCACTCCTATTTTTTTAATTTTAGTCCTTATTTCTTTCAATCATACCCCTAATTATTTCATGCAAATTTTTTTTGTATATTTTGTATATTTTTATATTTTTATTTCCATTTTTTTGACAAATTAATTATGTAATAAACTCATTAAAAAAAAAGATAATTCCTAAAATTAAACATAAAGTTAATAATGGTAAAAATATATCAAAATAAATATATAAAAGTAAAATGAAATCAAAATAAAAGTAAAAATAGCTAAATAAAATAAAAAATACTAAAAAAATTAAAATAAATAAATAAAACCTAAATTTTGGGTTATGATAGTTGCCCTCTCCGTACAATACTTACCGTATAAATGCTAAGTAAAGTGTGAGCTTCATATTGGATTTGCTTAGTGAGCTTGCAAAGAAAAAATAAATTGAATGGGAAAAAAGGTCTAATTGTCATGGGTGACTCATCTTGAAAAAGTAAAATACGATGATCTTATTGTTAAGGGTGGCCTACCTAAAAAAATAAATGTGATGGCCTTATTGTTAAGGGTGGCTCGCCCTAAAAAGTAAAGTACGATAGTCTTATTGTCAAGGATGACCTACCTTAAAAATAAAATATGATGGTTAATTATGAGACGACCCTACTTGAAATGATGGTATATTTTGAGGAGACCTTGCTTGGAATGATGGTCTATTGTGAACCGACCTTACTTGGAATGATGGTCTATTGTGAGATAATCTTACTTGGATAATGGTTTATTGTGAGATGACCCTACCTAAAATGATGGTCTATTATGAGGTGATCCTGTCTAGATGACGGTCTATTATGATGATCTATCGTGAGACGACCCTACCTGGATGATGGTCCGTGATAAGGTGACCTTGTCTTAAATGATGGTTTATTGTGAGGCGACCCTACTTGGATGATGGTCTCTTATAAGGTGACCCTATCCGAAATAATGGTCTATTGTGAGGCAACCCTACCCGAATATTGTTTCATTGTTAGGCAATCTTGCTTGAATGTGAAGGATCATGCATCCTATGGAGATGTGAAATAAATAAAAAAATTCTATATCTAAAATGCCCAAGATCATACAGTTGAATTAACTAACCATATATTCATGAATTAAAGCAATGAATAGATAATCACCTTTTGTAGTTTAGATTTAAACCTTTATAGAAAAGAGTCGTCTAAGTGTTCAACCACTATTGATAATCCACGCAAGTCTAAACACTCACAAAAGCAAGCACTCAAAATTGATAGAGTGCTAGCTTCACCTTTTCCGACTTGTTTAGTGTTTCCTATAGAAATCTAATCGGGGTAATTTTATGACAACCTAAAGAGAGAGAAGAGAAAGTGGCATGCTAGGGTTTGGGAGAAAACAATTTTCTCTTTATTTTTCTTAACAAGTCGTATGCCTTAGCTATTTTTTCTTATTGTACCGAATTGTTTTTTCCTAAAAATTCCTTTATCTTTGCTGCACCTCTCTCCCATATATATGGGGAGAGACTTTCTTGTCCTCCAAGGATAAGGAGGGGCAACAATGAGTCCCTAAAGGACTCTAGGTTATTGCTTTCTAACCCTCCAAGGATTAGGAGTTATTTTGCATGCGAGTTTTCGATCTTTATCTTTAGAACATCCATCCTTATCAAATGAGGTTCATGTTTATCCTCCCATTAAAATATCTTTTAGGCTTTTAATTAAACCCGATGACCTAAAACTATTTTGGCCTAATTAATTAATTTAGACTATACAAATAAATTAAGTTAGATAATTTTAAGAGGCTTGCATTAGGAAATGTTTTTTCAAATTACCCTTAAACCTAAATTAGAAAACTAATTTCCATTTTAGTTCCCGATTTAGTTATTCATTCCAAATTTGGAACTAACTTTCAAATTAGGAAACTAATTTCTAAAATAGAAAAATTTTCATTCTAGAAAATTTTTATTTTAGGAAACTTTTTATTTTCGAAAACCTTTTCCAAAATAGGAAACTTTCATAATTGAAATTTTTTTTCAACATCCTTGCTTCTATTTAATCATGTGAATGCTTTAACTTATATGTGACTTAATAGACTCCTAGATATGTTAGCAAAGTATCAAGAATAAAAAACACCTCTTTTATCTCTTTATACATAAGTCAAGGTTGGCCTTTAGCAAGGCGTCATGAGTACCCAATTCTCTAGGAGGATTAATTATCTCGTAACTATTTTTCACAAGCATGGTTATCATATAATTCAGTCCTCATGTTAACTTATCACAATGTGATCTCAAACTTGGTTATTAGTCTTGTTCAATCACGATCATATAAGTTTTCTTTGATTCTCAAATTTCTTAGCTTTTAGAGTAAACCAACTACACTCTATTGGTGTACTCCTACCGTGGCCATAGATTTCTTGAGTAGACATTTAATAAAGTACAATGTGATAACTCCTTTAGCGTATAAGAACTAACATGTACCCAACAAATCGTCCACGTGCAACCCTTTACTAGGTCCATCGAAATAAGTGTCAAAGTACATAAATCCTCTAATGAGATAACCTTGATGACCTCAAGTCTATTTCATATAAGCATGACATAGTATGGGTATCTTAAGTCTATTTCACATAACAAATCCTACACTAATAATTAATGAATGGTTCAATAGTATGGATGAGTCAAACTAGTTTTTTGGAATGCATGCTTGTAAATTTTTGGTTAAATAGGGCATGCATGTCATACTTTCTTTATTATTTTGATATATTTCTCTTATCATCTTACTTCCTTCGAATGTAACTTGAGATTTCTTATTCAAAAAAATATAAAAGTAGTAGGTAGAATATTAGAATAGTTGCAAAGAGAAGAAGCCAAGATGAGAAGAAAATTTTAAAGAATTTGTAATAGTTTTTTTCATAGGTATTTGACCCTATAGTCTCCTTGTGGCTCGAAGGGACTAGTAGAAAAGATCCATTACCATTGATAAGTTCTTAAGTCATGAATGAGTTGTATATGATTATATTACAATTGATATCTAGTATGCATGATAAGATGATGCTAATATGATTAAACTTTAGTATACATACTAGGATTAAAATGATGAAACCTATCATATTAAATCCTTTAAATTAATATCAAGTTAAATACCTTTTAATATTATAAGGAGGGAACTCTTTTGGTTGTTATTGACTAGTTGAGATAAATCAAGATCACTTCTTCCTCGAAGAAATTAAATCATGGGCCATGCAATGTCTCTAAACGTTTGGGTCCAACTTGAAATGAATTATTGGATTTATTTAGATAACTCAAAGTCCAATGAAGTTGTAGAAAAAGATTAATATTCATACAAGATATGAGATGACAAGGAGTTATCATACCATTGAGATTAGGAGTTACATTGGATGTAATTGGTTAGGAGTTATCTACCTAATCCTTCAATTATGACTTGTTGAGATAACTCAAGGTTAATGCATGTGAGAGGATGAGATCCTAACCCATTATAAAAAATGAATTGAAAAGTTTTCTTAAGTCCATATTAAAGGTTATAAAACTTGAAAAAAAATAATGAGAGCAAACATAGATTTTACTTATTGATTTATGCTTTTTTTTAAATTAATATAATTCAATTAACAAAACCATATGCTTTCCTATCGAGGTTATTGTAAAGTATAACTAGCAATACATCGATATGATCGATAATTAATGGAAGTAATGCCTTCAATAGCATAAACTTTCTTAACTAGGAAATGAATATGAGGATAGTCCTCTAACATGAGAAAATTCTCTATATGATAGAGACACCTCTCCCAGTTAGGCCTCCTTAGGATCAAGTCGAAACTTATACAGCATGGCTTAAGCATAAAAATGATGTGATCACCTCTTAGAGCATCATGTTGGCTACTAAGATGTTAGAGCATATGTACTAACATAAAGGCACGAATGTCTTTGATATCATAACAAAGCTTAAAAGCTTATTTGAGGAGATTGCTAGGTATGGGCATTATTTAGAGCTAGAATAGGTAATGTCCAAAAGTATGTCATTAAAATGATAGGCTATATTAATAAGTTGATCTATCTTCAAGTTAGAATAGATGATGAATTATCTATTGACCTAGTATTGCAATCGTTGCCTAATATCTTTAGCCAGTTCACCATAAAATTCAACATGATGCAAATGAAAAAAACTCTTGGAGAGTTACTATATATAATGAGAAAAGCCCGACTCGAGATAAATAAGAAGAACAAAAATTTTGTATTTTTTTATCAATAAGCATAAAGGTAAAGTGAAGGATAAGAAAAAGCCCAAGCACTAAAAGAAACCATCAATTGCATCTAAAAGAGGGGTGAAAAAGTTTTAGGCTTAAAATAGCCCAAAGAATACAATGCGCTTTCATCGTAACAAGAAAGAAAATTAAAAACACAACTGCAAGGAGTACCTAATAGAGGTGCAAAAGAAGAGTTCTACTATCACTTTTGGTATTTATGTTATTAAAATTAATTTTACTACTTCTAATCTTATCCCATGGGTATATGATATCGGATATGGTGCTTACATTTATAGTAGTGTTCGGGGGCTTAGAAAGAGTTAGAAGATTGCTTTAAGGAAGGTCAACCTACATATTGGTAATGAAGTAAGAGTTTTACCATTAGCTATAGGTACCTATGAGTTAGCACTACCGTTTGGGCTTATGCTAAGACTCAATAACTATTATTACATTCCTACTATGGATCGAGAATACTATTTCCATTTCTTGTTTGGACAAAGATGTTTTTTGTTTTTATTTAAGAATAATAGTTATTCTTTTTATAAAGATGAAGTTTTATGAAAATGTTGTTATTAATAATAGTTTCTATATTTTGAATATAGATAAATCATATATTACATAAACGCCAAAAGACTCAAATGATCTAAATAAAAAATAAAAATATCGATGGCATTGTCAACTTGACCATATAAACAAGAATCAATATTCAAATGGATATCTAGAATTATCTGATTATGAATCTTATAATTTTTGTAAATCTTATCTACTTGGCAAAATGACAAAATCTCCTTTTAGTGGAAAATTAGAAAGGGTTACTCGATTTGTTAGGCCTTATACATGCTGATGTATATGGTAAAGGATCATATATCCTATGGAGGTGTAGAATAAAATTTTTGTTTCTCCGTATAAGGCTTTCAAGATCAAGTCATTGAATCAACTAATCATATGTACATGAATTAAAAGCATGAGTAACAAATTGCTTCTTGCGGCGTACATTTAGCCTTTAAAGAAAAAGGAGTTGTCTAAGTATCCGACCTTTATCGATAATCCATGCGAGGTTAAACACCTATAAAGGAAGTCAAAAAAATTACACAATGCTAGCTTAAATCCTTTTTCATAATTAACTTTTCTCTAGAAATCAAATCAGGTTTTATGCGCCAACTATTGGCTTTTTAAGGAGGAATGCGAGAGCTCGGCTTTTGGATTGGAAGAGAAACATTTTCTCTCTTTTTCTTTCTCTTTTTGTCATGTGTGAATGGTAATCTTACCCTTTTCCACCTCTGTCCCTATTATTTATCTAGGAGGCGGCATCCTTATCCTCTTAGGACAATGAGTTGCAATATGGGTAAGCTTTTTGATCTTATCCTTATAAACCTTAAGCCTTATCTAATAAAGCTCAAGTTTATTCATCCACCAAAATATCTTGTAAGCTTTTAAGTTGAGCTTATTAGCCCAAAATCTTTTGACCCAATTAATTATTAATTAATTTGGACTATCCAAATAAATTAGATCAGATATTTTTAGAAAGCCCATATTAGGAAACAATGTCCTAAATTATTTATAGAGGGGTGGCATCCTTATTCTCTTAGGACAATGAGTTACAATGTGTGTGAGCTTGTTTGATCTTATCCTTTGTAAACTTGAGTCTTATCCAATAGGGCTTAAGTTTATCCTCCCACTAAAATATCTTACGGACTTTTAAATTAAGCCTATTGGCCTAAATTTTTTTGATCCAATTAATTACCAATTAATTTGGACTATCTAAATAAATTGGGTCGGATATTTTTAGAAATCCCACATTAGGAAACACTTTTCCTAAATTACCCTTAAACCTAAATTAGGAAACTAATTTCCTTTTTAGGTTACTTACTTCCAAATTTGGAGTTGACTTTCAAATTAGAAAATTGATTTCTAAAACATGAAACTTTCCATTTTAGGAAATTATTTCCAAAACAGAAACTTTCCATTTTTGAAAACCTTTTTCAAAATAGGAAACTTTCCAAAACAAGAAACTTTTTTCCAAAATCTTTACTTCTTTTTTATTATGTGAATGCTTAAATTTATGCATGTGACTCAATAGGCTCTTATATATGTTGGTAATGTATCAAGAATAAAATACACTTTTTTTATCCCTTGATACATAAATCAAGATTGACATCTAATAAGGCATCATAACTACCAAATTCTCTATGAGGATTAATTAGTTTATAATTAGATTTCACAAATATGGTTACCATACAATTCGGTTCTCATATCAATTTATCACGAGTGTGATTTCAAACTTGGTTTACGATCTGTTTGATTATAATCATATAAGTTTTCTTCGATTCCTAAATGTCTTAGCTCTAGTGTAAACCAACTATGCTCTATTGGTATACTCCTCATATGATCACAAATTTCTTGAGCAAACATTTATCAAAGTGTAATGTGATAACTCTTTTAGCATACAAGGAATGATATGTCTTATCTTAGTCATCCATGTATCTCTATTAGATTTCTAGTGCACCTAACAAATCACCCGGATGCAACTTTTGTCCGCATTTATTGAAATAAGTGTCAAAGTATATAAGTTCTCTAATGATATAGCTTTAATGATTTTAAGTCAAAGTCCGGTGATATGTTCTCTAACATTAATCACCTAGGAGCTTGCTTTGGCATTACCATACCAATAGGTGTGAGATCTCCTATTGTTATCTTATAACATGAGAATAAAACTCACAAGTCTTACCGTATATAGTCAACATCCATTCTTGACCATGCTATGAATTGGGACATTTAATGATATCATTTAAGTGCATTAATGTTTATCTCACATCTTTTTATCAATCATTAATGGAACACATATCATTTAGACTTCTATCTAATTGTACCAAAATACAAATGAGAAAAATTAATAAAAAGACTTCTTTTATTAATAAAATAAAGAATATAACATTAAAATAAGTCAAAACCATCCAAAAAAGATTGGATCTTGAGCACTTACACTAACATATCCACCCAATTAAGAGAAGGAGATGATTACATCATAACTTTTACTAATGATAGATCTCATTTTAGTTATGTATATTTAATGAGACTTGAATATGAAACATTTAAAAAGTTTAAAAAATTTAGATTTAAAGTCAAAAAATAAACTAGCAAAAGCATTAAGGTACTTCAATCTAATTGAGGTGGTGAATACTTGAGCAATAAAATTTTAGATCACTTAAAAAAGAATCGGATTCTCTATCAATGGACTCCACTTGGAACATCATAATAGAATGGTGTGTTCAAAAAGTGGAATATGGTACTATTAGTGATGTTCTGGTCCATGATGAGTCTTACTAGTATCCTTATTTCATTTTGGGGATATGCATTCCTTACTACAACCTTTATATTGAACAAGGTTCTAATGAAGTCCGTTGATCGGACTTCATATGAGATAAGAAAAAAACATAAAGAAAATTTATCTTTCTTTAAGATTTAAGGCTTTGAAGCATTTATCAAATGCTTGAATAGAGACAAATTAGAGCCTAAATAAACAAAGTGTAAATTTATGGGATATTCAAACGAAATAAACATATATTACTCTTACCAACCACAAGAATAAAAAATATTCATGGCTAGGCATGATGTATTCATTGAGAAGGAATTAATAGATGCTAGAGCTACTTGGAAGGAGAGTTAAACTCGATGAGATTCGAGAGGACTCACAAATTGATACTTCACTAGTTGAATCCCAAGTAGAAAGGTAACAAAGTGTTGTAACTATTCCATAAACGGATACATAAGAACTTTATAGGTATAAACTAGTTAGTCAAGATTCAAAAGATATGATCTTCTTGTCTCTATATATAATGATATGTATCCTATATAAGATGATGAACCT
This sequence comes from Dovyalis caffra, assembly GCA_963924115.1. Taxonomy (NCBI): domain Eukaryota; kingdom Viridiplantae; phylum Streptophyta; class Magnoliopsida; order Malpighiales; family Salicaceae; genus Dovyalis; species Dovyalis caffra. The sequence continues at coordinate 490,685 of CAWUPB010000351.1, forward strand.
AATACCTATGAAGAAGTAATGTTTGATGTTGACTCTAAAGTATGGCAAATGAATGTCAAAACTACTTTCCTTAATGAAAATTTGAATGAGGATGCTTACATGACACAGATTGATAGTTTTTTCATCAAAGAATATGCAAATAAGATCTACAAAATTACAAAGGTCTATTTATAGACTTGACCACACATCTAGAAGTTAGAATCAACATTTTAATAAAAGGATCAAAAGGTTTGACTTTTACAAAACAAAGATAAATCTTGTGTATATAAAGGGTTAGTGGGTTGTGTGTATAAAGGGTTAGTGAGAGCTTAGTATTCTTTGTTGTTTTATATGGAGACAACAAACCACTTTTCAACTTTAACATTAACATGTTGTAATTAATAAAAGATTGGATATTTAAGAATTTCTCCATGTAAGAAATGAGACACTAGCATACATTCTAGAAATCAAAATCTATAGAGATAGATCATTTCGAATGTTATAGTTCTCCCAAGACACATACATTGACATAATACTCAAAGGTTTAGTATGAAAGAATTAATGAAAGGACTTACGCCAAATTTATATGGCTCGATGCCCGATTATAAAGGATCCATAACGCAAGCTAAGAAATCAAGGTTTCATTAACGATCCAAGCATGTAATAAGATGTGACCACTCGATTAAAGAGATTATCAATCATGGTGATATAAGGATAGAAAAAATTCACACCGATGATAACATAGCCGACCCTTTGACTAAGCTTTTATCATAAAAAAAACATGAGACCCTTGTTCATTTGTTAAACATAAGGGACATGGCTGGTTAGCTCTTGTGTAAGTGGGAGCTTGTTAGTGTAGGTGTCTAAGATTCAACCTTATTTGGATGATTTGATTTCTTATATCATTACATTTTTTACTAATAAAAAATTCTTTTTATTAATTCTTATTATTTATAATTTGATAGAATTAGATAAAAGTTCATATGATATGCACCACATTAATGATTGATAAATTAATATGAGATAAACATTGATGTATTTAAATGATATCATTAAATATCTCAAGTCATAACATTGTTCGAGATTGGACATTACCTACATGTGATAAAACTTGTGAGAGTCATGCTCTATTATAAGATAGTAGTAGGAGATCTCATATTTATTAGCATGGTGATGCCAAAACAAGTACTTATATGGATAATGTTAGAGAATATATATCATTGGACATGACTCACCATGAGGACCCATTTGGTTTAGTTTATAGGAATCTCATACTAAATGGGTATAATCGATCCTTTGACTTAAAGTCATCATAGTTATATCATCGGAAGATTAATGTACTTTGAAATTCATTTTGATGGGCTCAATAGAAAGTCTGTATATGAGTGATTGGTTCGATGGATTAAGAATCTAATGGAGATAGGTGGATGATTGAGATAGGACATTTCATCTCTTATATGCTAAGAGTTATCACTTTGCTCTTCGATGAATGTCTACTCAAGAAATCGGTAACTATAGTGAAAGCATATCAATAGAGCATTGTTGCTTACTTTAGAGCTAAGACATTTAGGAATCAAAGAAAACTTGTGTGATCATAATCAAATAAACAATAAATCAAGTTCAAGATTATATTATGATAAATTAACATGAGCATCGAATCGAATGTAGTTACATCAAAAGAAAGTGTAATTGAAGTAATTAAGGATATAATGAAATCAATTAGGAAATTCCAATAGGAACCTAATTGATAAAATTGCACTTTACAACGACTAAAATTACATAGCATAAGGGTATGATTATGAATAATTAAAATTTATTAGGACTAAAATGGTATTTTAGAATGAATGACAAAACTAAAATCATGTGGACAACCTGTCGTTCACTTCAACCCAAAAATTTCCTTGAGGATTATTCATTAATCTTTCCCAAAAGACCAATCTTACCTTAATTATGTTTTTTAAAATTACATTCATTGTGATTCTTAGCTGAAATTGATACCGACCAATAATCATGCCCCACTACCATTTGGTTGCCTTGTTTTAGCTAATCAAATGCCAAATTTAAGATTTAGCAGTTGAAATCTAAGATTGACTAGGCTGATCTTAGGGAGAGAAATGAGTAAATTCTTACCTACAAAAGGTTTTGTTTCAGCTAGGAAGAGGGATGGCAAGAAAAGAGTGGAGAATTCTAGGTTGAGAGAGAGTAAAAATTTAGAAAAAATGTAGAATTCAAGGGACTTTTGAAATTTCTAGTGGTCGCCATTTTTAGGTTTTTCTAGATCGCTCTTAATGTTCTTCATTTAAGGAATTTTGTTTGTTTTGGATTCCACTTTGAGTCTTATAGGTTTCTTAATTGGATTTTATAGGTTTTGGTGTTTAATTGATAGTTTTTGGGTTTTTTCGCCATCAAATTTCTAGGTAGCCGTTCTTGGTGTTCTTTATCCCGGGTTATTTGCTCTTCATCTCTAACATTTTCTAGGTTTTTTTCCTTGATTCTAGCCACTATCCAAGCAACCCACACCAATCGTTAACTCCCTTATCACCTATAAATCGTCTTGACACATCATTTTCATCAACCCATCTTGTGAAGCAATAATCAATGATTTTTTTTTTATGGAAATCTCATGTCGAGTTTTCTTTTTACCAATTTCCATTCCCTTATTATTTTCATTTAAATTTCTTTATGTTATTTAATCCTTGGATTTTAATTTCTTTTCGAGATGAGAAAATGAAAGCAACTTAATCAATTAACTTTTAGTCTAAAACCAAAACTTGATTTTTGGAGAACATAAGAAAGAGAAAATGAAGAACGATTTTTTTTTTTGAAGAACTAAAGTAAGAGAGGATAAGAAGCTTGTTAGATCTAAAACTAAAAAGCAAAACAATCAAGCAACTAAGGTTGGGCTAGCCTCGGCCTAGCCTAGTCTCTAGTGAGAAGAGAAGGGGAAAGGCCTACCTAGCGAGGCCAACCTAATAGGCCTGTTTGGCTAGCCTACCTAGTAGGCCAACCCAACGACCTAGGCCCGATAGGTCGAGGGGCCACTAACCAATAAAAAAGAGAATCACAAGGCCCTAATTTAATTTTTGTGTAGATTAATTTTGAATTTTATTTTATGGAAGCTTTTTTATTTTATCTTTAATTTAAATTTAATGCTTGAATTTTTGAACTTATTTAATTAATACAATTTTGAATTTTATTTGAGTAATTAGAATAGGTGATTAATGGGTGTATGAATGTCAAGTCTTTTAATTTTTAGGGATTGATGACAATTCTCCATCGATAAAAAAAAAAGGAATAAAAATGGTAAAAAAATGAAGACTAATAGTTAATTTTAATTCTAGGATTTTTTTTTCAAAATTAGTTTAGTAGTTAATTGGTGGACGATTTATCGAGTCTTCTAATTCTTAGGGATCGATGATGATTTTTCATCAAAATATAAATAATTAGATTACGACATATCGTCCACTCCTAATCAGAATCTCTCCTAGGATTGTTCCTCAATATTTTCCAAGAGAAAAATCTTTCACGAATTATGTTACTATTCATTCTTAGCTAGAATTGATACTAGCTAAGAATCATGCCTCAACAAATCAATTTTCTTTGATTTGGTTGATCAAATGTCAAATTCTAGCTTCGGCGACTAGAATCTAGGTTTGACTAGCTTGATATCGAGAGGGATTTGAGCAAATTCTTACCTATAAAAGGCTTATGTTGGTTAGGGAGAAGAGGAAGAAAATGGTTTTGAATTTTGGGCTAGAAGGACGGTGAAAATAAAAAACAAATTAGAAATTTTGATTTTAGGCGGTAGCATTTTTTTACTTTTTTCGGGCAAGTTCTTCATTGTTCTTCAATTATGGACATGAGTTCATCAACTATTAGACTCGTTAATTTTTTTTTCTAGGTTTGGTTTCAATCATAACTAGATTCCTAACCTAAATTTCTAGGTCTAGAGTTTTAATTCTCATTTTCAAGGGTTCTCTTGTGAAATACTTTTGGGCAACCTTCATTGTTCTTCATTTTTTTGAGTTTGACTTTTTTCCCACTATTGGACCTTAATTCTTTGATTTTGAACCTTATCTAGGCATTCAAAACCAATCAAAAGTTCCTTAAATCCTCCTAAAACGATCCCAAGGTTCAATTTATGTCCATCTTATCTTCTGAAAAATAATCCTCAATTTCAATAATTCGATCGGTGTACTTCATTTTTTTAGTTTTTTTATTCAATCTCTTATCATTCTAGATTACTCTTATTTACTTGCTTAAGTTTAGGTTGTGATTTTGATTGAGGTAAGGATACAAGCATAGTATTGCTAGTTAAATCATTCAACTGATTGGAATGTTAATTTTAAAAAATTAAGGAATAGAGAGAGAGAGAGAGAGAGAGAGAGAGAGAGAGAGAGAAGAACGTGAGAAGGGGAGAGAGACATAGAGATGGGGTCAAAAGTTTGTTTTAATCTAAAACTAAAAAGAAAAACACTCGAGCTTTATTTATGGACTTAGTCTAGCCCCTGTTTAAAAAAGAGAGTAGGTTGGGCTTGGAACTAAGGCTAGGCTGGCCTTAGCCTAGCCCAATCCCTAGTGAGGAAGAGAAAGGGAAAGGCCCACCTAGCGAGGCCGGCCTAATAGGCCTAGCTAGGCGGCTCGCCTAGTAAGCCAACCCAACGACCTAGGCCCAATGGGCTAAGGGCCTACTAACCAATAAAAAAGAAGAATAAGGCCCTAATTTTATTTTTGTGTAGATTAATTCTAAATTTTATTTTATGCATGCTTTTTTAGCTTATGTTTAAATTTCCTTTAATTTATTTAACTAATTGAACTTTAAATTTTATTTTAGTAGTTAGAATAGGTGATTAATAAGTGGATGAATTGTCAAGTCTCCTAATTTTTAAGGACTAATGACAATTCCCCATCAATAAAAAAAAGAATAAAAATAGTGAAAAAGGAAGACTAATAGTTAATTATAATTTTAGGATTTTATTTCAAAATTATTTTTGTAGTTAATAGGTGGGCGAGTTGACGAGTCTCGTAATTATTAGGGATCGATGATGATTTCCTATCAAAATGTCAATAATTAGATTAATATTAATAGGTGGATGAATTGTCATGTTTCCTAATTCTTAGGAACTAATGGTGGTTCCTCATCTACAAAATTAATTAAAATTCCTAACGAAGTCTCCTATCCGACAAGGATCGTTGTTAACTAAAAATAATTTTTTTTTTAACAAAGTCTCCTATCCGATAGGGAGTGCTATTAGTTTAAAATATATATATCATCAACATTCAAACAATCAGGATGTTCTTTGATACATCAATTACATTGAGGTTTGAAGTAGATCCGATATTTGAATAGACGTGTTACCCGACGAAGGGGACCGATGCCATACTCCAAAAATAAAAAACTTAATTTAACTTGAAAATTGGAGTTCAATTTGGAAATAGGTTGGCACAAAATAAAAATATTTTAGACGATGAATGTAGGACTAAATTATATGTGGTACCTTTACTAGGAAAGGGTATCTTTGGGTGATCGATATCTTTCCAAAGCATAATCAACTTCTTACTCAAGAATCTCTCGCACCAATGCTTATTTTTACGTTCCTAGTTTCTTTAATACTAGGCGGTAACTCCAAACTTAATAGGGGCGGATGCACTTGTACAACTATTGAAGCCCGGACCCCCCTCCAACTCTTTTTTCCTATACTAGAGTAAGACAAACTCGGCCCTCTTTCAATATTTTTTAAGCATTGCTCTTGGTTCCCCCCACCGACACTATTAAACACTTAATATTTATTTAATTTGATCCCAACTGAATCCCACCACTACTAAACTCGTTCGTTTTTTCCTTTCCCTTAAATCTTATTCAAAACACCAAAAAAAAAAAAAAAAACCTTCTCTTTGATTTGGATTTCTCTTATTCAACAACATAGCACGTATTTTTTCAAAAATCAATAATTTATTAACTTTTATTATATTGTTTACATTATTAATTTATTAATTTTTTCATTTTATATATTGATTAAATCTTGACAACTCTCAATTTTTTTAAATAATATTTTATAATTAAAATATTGGATCAGCTTATCTTCTTAATTTTATTTTATATGATTAAGGTATCTATTAGAATATTGGATCCATGGCTTAGTAAAATTTTGATAATCTATTGACTTGAATTAAAATTATACTATTGATCTTGAAATTTTGTGTCATTGTTGTGCTTATAGTTGTAGAACCAAAGATAAAAAAAAAAAAAAAAAGGAGTTGTAACAAGTAGGAATGCAAATTACAATTTACAAATAACCATTCTTCTTTCAATATTGGTTATTAAAAAATATCTTCAATTATTTTATTCATAATCATATTTAGAGTAATATACTAGATTCTCAATTGTTTTTTGTTAATAATAATGATTTTTCTTGTTCATATTTTATAGGTTCTATATTACTAGGATGACTATTTTGAAATATATTCAACTCATTATTGGAGCGACTGGTGCTACTATAATCGTTAATATTTTTAGGTGTGTATAATAGTGAGCCTAGGGATGGCTCTTAGTAGACTCGAGTGGTGGTTCATTTATGTATTTTGTGTTGAAAATTTGAATGTCTTATTTGCATTTTAAGTGAATTTATAATTTGTTGCATATCGCACTTTAGAAATTATTGCATATTCATATTTGTAATTTATTTTTATTGTAGATGAAAAAGCCACATGCCATCGATGCATTCTTTAAAAGGAAGAATGTTATCATTTCAAACTCTAATGAAGAGTCAAATTCTTCTATTGATTCGATCCTTTGAATTCTGAAAATCCTCCAACAAAATCTTAGAGAGTTAAAATCAAAGAATGATTTGATATCAATTAATTAGAACGTGATCCGGGATTATGACCAAAAATATGGGAGTATCCTTCTAACAAACATGATGAAGTTCTAAAAGCCTATATTAATGCTTGGTCCATATCAGTATATGCTTTCTAATTATTCAAAATCTAGAGAAAAGCATCCTCATAGTTTCTAAGCATCATGGTTTAAATTATTTCCATCATGGTTAGAATATTCTCCAACCAAAGATGCTACATTTTGTCTATCATGCTTTTTATTTCGGACACCAAATGGATCTTTTGGATCAAATGCATTTATTGTTAATGGATTTCAATCATGGAAGAAAGTTAACGATGGTAAAAATTATGCATTCTTAGCACATTATGGAAATGATCCCACTTCTCCTTATAGAAATACTAAGAAAGCATGTCGGGATCTCATAGATTAACCTTTATGTATTGAGAACAAGTTTGTGAAATTTACTTCTCATCAAATTACAAACAATCAACTTCAATTGAAAGCTTCAATTGATGTCACTTGGTGCCTTACATTTCAAGGATGTGCATTTAGAGGTCATGATGAGACTAAAACATTGATGAATCATGGAAATTTTCTTAAACTATTGAGCTTTATGGCATCTTACAATGACAAGGTAGTAGAAGTATTGAGTAAAGCTCCAAAAAATGCCTCTACACATCACCAAGAGTGCAAAAAGAAATTTTACAAGTCTTGACAACTAAAGTCAAGAATGATATCTATGAAGAAATTAGTAATGAAAAATTTTGTATAATTATTGATGAGCTCAAAATGAGTCTAAAGAGGAGAAAATGGCTATTGTATTGAGATTTTTTAACAAAAACGGATATGTGCGAGAGCGTTTTTTAGGCTTGTTCATGTAAAAGATACTCGTTGCATTAGCATTAAAAGAAGGAATATTTTTTGCTATCACTCGTTATAGTCTTGATGTTTAGAATATAGAGGATAAAGTTATGATGGTACAAGTAATATGTGAGTGGAATTAAATGGGTTACAAGCTCGATTTCAAATGAATGCCTTTTGTATACTATGTTCATTATTTAGCTCATCGTTTGCACTTGGCATTAGTTGCTGCATCAAAGGAAGTTATCTCTATCCATCATTTTTCAGCAAATAGAACTCCATCATTAATATTGTTGGTGCTTCATATAAGTGTAATGATCAATTAAAAGCTGCTCATGCTACAAATATTGCTTATTTACATTCCATTGGTGAACTTGAAAGTGGGAGATGGCTTAATCAAGTTGGTGGTTTACAAAGGACTAGGGATACTTGTTGGAGTTCTCATCTAAAATCTATTTCTAGCTTGATGAATATGTTTAGTGCAACTTATGAAATTTTACTGAATATCATTGAAGATGGAGCTACAACTACTCACCATGGAGATGCGGATGCGAGCTTATGAAGGATTAACTTCTTTTGAATTTTTTTGATTATGCATCTAATAAGAAAAATTTTTAAGGATATCTTATGTGCTTTGTTAAGCTTTATAACTTCAATCTCATGATATTTTGAATGCAATGCATCTAGTTTCTTCAACTAAGTTACTCATTCAAAAATTAACAAATGAAGGATGGGATGAATTAATTTCAAAAGCAAAATCTTTTATGAAGCGAGTCAACATGTCCATACCCAAAACTAAGTGCTCGTTATGTTTCAAGAAAAGAAAGGGTTCATCATCAACAAGATGTAGTTATGGTGGAGCATCATTACAAAACTAATATATTCAATGGGTTGATAGATTCTCAATTGTAAGAACTAAATAATAGATTCGAGTGAACATATGATAAGCTACTTATTCTTAGTTTAGCTTTAGATCCTAGAGAGAAGTGTATATCATTTAGGATTGATGACATTTGTAACTTGGTGCAAAAATTTTACCCTTAAAACTTTGTTAGTCATGAAATACTATAATTCGGGATTCAATTTGAGCATTTTAATCATGTATGGAATCTTTTTGATTTTGACAATTGTTAACTATATCCGATTTATGTCGATGAATGATGAAGATAAGAAAATTTAAAAGTTATCCACTTGTGTATCGAGTGATACCACTCATTATTACTCTTTCGTTTTTATGGCTACCAAGAGCGAGTCATTTTCAGCTATGAGCATAGTCAAGACTAAGCTTCATAACAAGATGAAAGATGACTTTCTTTTTGATTATTTATTGGTGTATATTGAAAAAGAAATTATTGAAAATTTTAGTATGGATACACTTGTAAATGATTTTCGTGACTTAAAAGAAGGAAGATCTTTATTTTGAGTGATTATATTTTGAGATTGTTTTAAAATATATGTTGGTATGTTATTTATAATATATATAAGTTTGTTTAAAGTATGATAAATTTATAAACATTTATTTTGGCCTCCGTGGTCATTTGGTCTTGTGTCCACCACTCGAAAATCAATAATAACTCGCATACCTAGAATCACTCACAAATGTGATGCTAATCTTTGAAAACTTAGGGTAGCAACGGAATAGCGGCACACATGATTTTGTGTCCGTGAGTTTGCTCACTTTCCTTTTCTTTTTTTCTAGCCATGTCATCTTAGGGTGCTACTCGTAATTGTGGGTTTTTTCCCTTCTTGCTATTTGATTTATGTTCCAAAATTTATACATGAAAATAATGTATATTTGAATTTCTATCATTTAATTACTATGTCAAGTGTCAAGAAACCAATAAAACACTTCATTTAAGGGCCGGTAGAGATGTCTTGTATGTTTTTTCTAGGTTATTCTCTCGTAGCTCATTCCGCTCCTCGTGCATCGGTAGGAAAATGTTTATGTGGAAGTGGATCATCCTCATTCCAGAGTTCTTTATCAAATAATTTGATAGAATAATTCACCACTGCAAGTCAAAATCCTTTAGTTCTTTATGTCAAACATGTCTTTTAGGAAATCAAATTATCTTTAGACTTAGTTTTAAGTGATGTTTGGGGACCTTCCCTAGTAGCTTTAGTTAATGGTCGGCCATTTTACTTTATCATTTAGCACAACTTGAGTTCCTACCAACTAAATACCTTTAGCCTTGAAAATTCGATGAGAAAATGATCATACACAAGTAAAGCTTGAGTTGAGGTTAAGATATTAGCCATAGCTTGGAGAACGAGCACGAAAAGATTAATCGTTTTAATGGTTTTCAAGCAAGCCATCATCCAAAGTGTAGACCACTAATGTCACTCTTGTAACTACCCCTAGGCCTAACAATTCGATTCACAAAATCAAAGAGCACATGATCCTCAACATTTTCATGTGAGTCATTGAATTACGAGACTTAGCTTTGATGGCATCATGATGCTCGAAAGAGCATTATCTATTGAACATTGGATGGAATTAAGGATGCCAATAAAAAATTATTGTCATAACAAATAAGAATTTGGTCCAAATTAAGACCAGAATCCATTAAGATTTATAGCATTTAAATGATCGATGCACAACATGATCCGATGGTATTATATACGGTTTTCATAGTGAAAGTTTCTAGCGAATGTTGTTTTCTCGCTAGACCAAAAAACTAAATATGTCCTAAAAATTGACAAGTTCCACTATTTCCTTTTTAATCGATAATACAACCAATAAAGTTAGAATCCAAATAACTAATGAGGTTTATACTTCTCATCCTTTCGATGGTACCATAAACCTAATTCAAGAGTGCTCGTTAGATATTTAAAATTCTTTTGAAAACACTTAGATATGACTCTTTAAGACTAGCTTGAAAATTTAGTATATATACATCGGTAGATATGATAACGAGTCTACTTACATTTAAATATAACACTAAAAAAAAAATTAAAATAGCGATAGAATTTTTCGTCGCTATACCGATATTTCCTGTCGCTATTAATTTTTAATGACAGATTTACGATTAAATTTCTCCAAAGCTAAAATGACCGTCACTATTTATTTATCGACAAAAAGTATTGACCTTCGCTATTTTGAAGTATTTCAATCACTAAATTGACATAAACGAGTTGTTTTTTTAAGTCTAAAACCTCTCACAAAACCGTCACTATTCTCCACTATTTCCATCGTAAATAGCGATGGATTTTCATCGCTAAATACGAGTTGCTAAATTTTCTCACAAAACCGTTGCTATTTTCATCGCAATTTAGCAATTGTTTCAATATCGATTGCTAATATCCATCATAATACGATCATGGATTGGTCGCTAAATAAAGAAATTTTTTTGATAAATTAATAGTCATTTAATGTTAATGGTAGTAACAAAAAACTAAAAATAACACCATATTATAACCCAAAGTATTATTTAATAAAATTAAAATAATATAAATAGAAATTAAATAAATATATAAATGTGTTATGGTATTCGAAAATATTAAAAAACCTAGAAACAAAAAAGCCTAGTCCTCATCATCATCATGTCCTCTATCATCTTCCAGCCACTAGGTATTGAGAGGCAAAGGCTAACTCCTAGGTAGTGGAAGGGGGTGAACATGAGGGATGCAAGTCTGCTATAACTCCTATAAAGCCACCTGCATATTCTCCATCCGACTCTATAAATGTTGGAATTTATCCACCTGTTCTTGAAACCACCAAGCATAGTCACCCTCCATACTCTACTTGGACAAAAATTTTGTTGAATAGCAATAGATTTTTTCATCACTATTTGGCAAAAATCCAACATTATATTCAATTAGTGACGGATTAGCAAAAATATGTAATTCATTGCTAAAATGCTAGTCACTATTTTTTTTAGCAATCAAATTATTTTTTATCGATAAATAGTTGAATTTCCATCACTAAATTGATCTAAATCATTTGTCTATAATGTCTCATATTCATCTCCAACCATTGCTATTTCTACTTACATATGTCACTAAATAGTGACAAAATGTGATGCTCCTAAAATCCTTAAAATTTCATCGCTAGTTTCGTTACTATTTAGCGTCCGTATATGCATCCGTCCCTAGTTATTCTTTTCTATTTTATAGCTAAATCTATTGCTAATTTTTTTAAAAAATCAATTGTCATTTGTTGATGATTATAAAAAAATATATAAAAACAACACCTTATTAAAATACGCTATATTATTGAATAAAATTAAAATTATCTAAATTAAAATAAAATAAACATATAAATGCGTTAAGATGTGCAAAAATATTTAAAACTTAAAAAATAATAAATTTATTCCTCATTATCACTATCTCCTGCATCATCTTCTAACTGTTGGTCGTTGAGAGGAATGACCGACTACTAGGTTGTAGGAGGGTCGGCTAGAGGGACGGGAGGCGGTTGGAGGTTCTCTAACAATCTCATAACTCTTTGTAACCGAGTCTACAAGCTACTAACTTAACTGGTTTGTTGTTGGATGGTAGCCTTCATCCCCTTAATTCGATTTTTCTACTAGGAAAAAATCACTTGGATATTACCACCAAGATATCACGAAGTAACGAGAGGAGAAGGTAATGCCAAAATGCTAATAACACTAGAATGCATAAGTTCTAATGTCGTACGATCTCTCGCTTCTTCTCTCCTCGACAACATCTAAATATATCTTAGACATGTCAATATCTTGATAAGATGTATCACTCTCCTGCCACTCTTTAGCAACTATTTCTTGCATTTACTTCATAAGCTCCTAAGTCATCAAAATAACAACAATATTAAATTATAAATATATTTTTTAGATTATATTGGTAAATGTACATATATTTTTAAAAATATATATATATAATCATACCATTATTATTTGTGGTCGTCCGTCAACGGATGTCCCATCCTTTTACTTGTGAGTGATCACGAACATCTCATAAGGATTTGAGTTACGAGCTAATTTATTATACTAAAAAAATATTATGAGATGAAATAAATAAAAATAATAATTTATAATACACTTGGATAATATAATATTTATCAAACACTCGGTGTGCTCGATCAAAGAGATGGAACCTTCGGTATGCTTGGATGGGTCGATATCGACACCACCCATCTATGACATGTGATTTCTAGACACCTGCTAAGATCAAGCTTAATACTCGGGAATGGCCCAATCCCGATGCCATGCTTTCCACACCTCTCGTTAACAAACATAAGTCCGTTATCCTTATGTTTCAACCTATTAAACATGTCATCGTATCACCTCCGTGCAAGACTCTCCCACGTATCCTTAATTAGTGCATCGACGGTCACATCTCATAAAAAGTACTTCTACATAAAAAAATTTTTTTAATATTTTTCATGTTAAATTAACACTTTAAATGAAATATAAGCAAATAATTAATATGTTATCCTAAACTTATTGAAGTAGAAGTCTTTCGTCTCCACAATGATTTTTTTTTTTTGAGCACTTGCTTAATGGAACCAAACTGTCAAAATAAATAAATAATAAATAATTAATTAATTAATTAATAATTTAATATAATATATAAAAATATAAAACTAACTATCGCATGCAAAACATATTACTTATTAGTTATTCACGATCCAAATGGTCCGTCCATCATCAAATCTAGTAGAACTTCTTAGAGTTAAGAAAATCATTATGGGATCATCCACAACAAGAGGCACTACTAGCGGGTGCACTACTAGAGAGGATGCGGACATGTCGACACCATTATCAAATCCGTAGCCCTGGAAAGTTGGACTAACAATTCCATGTCCACGTACATTGTCATTATCAATCGCACAATTAACATCAAAGCCATGACCACTAACACCACGACTAGATTTGCACAATCCATAAACCTTGAATCAAGAATAACACCTGAAATAGTTTATCAAATGAATAACAATTAGATTTGTTTCCACGTTTTTTAAATCATTATTTAAATACACATCTATACACCTAAAATATATTCATTCGTGATCAAACTTCATTATTTTGATTCCGCATTTCCAAGGCAAGACAAAATTTTTAAATAATATTTTTTTAAAACATCTAATAAAATTTTGACAAAGTCTCCCTTATAAATTGCACATTTCCAATTAACAAATACTCTAAATGATTATACATAAAATAAATTAAATCAACCAACGATCAATTTACACACACCAAGATCAACAATTGTCTCGGATACTCTATTGAAATTAAATCTCAAACTCATCCTCCTAACTCTATCGGAGAGCATTGAACCAATCTTATTTCTTCTTAATTCTCAAGGGTCTCTTATCCATCGAGTTCGATACACTATGACATATCTCAACGCACTTCAATAATTATATACAAAATAATTAAACTAATTAGTTCTAAGCCTAGCCTAATTTAACAACTTTTTAATAAAAATAAAGGTTTAATTCAACCGATTAGACAAAATTAAGCAAATTAATTTATTAATTAATTACAAATATAATTAACTTAATTAATTATAATTCTAACCAAATTAAATATAAAATAATAATTAATTAAAAAATTAATATAAATAAAGTTTTAATTCAACTAATTAAAAAAATTAAAAAAATTAATTAATTAAAAATAAAATTAACTTAATTAATTCTAATTCTTACCAAATTAAATTTTATATACCAATTAATTAACAATTCCTAATATAAATAAATTTTTAATTCAACTAATTAAAGAAAATGAACCTAATAAAATAATTAAATAAAAATATAATAAAATTAATTAATTCTAATTCTAACAAAATCAAATTTTATACAACAATTAATTAACAATCTCTAATATAAATAAATTTTTAATTCAACCAATTAAACAAAATTAATCTAATTAACTAATTAAATAAAAAATTAAATTAACTTAATTAATTCTAATTCTAACAACATTAAATTTTATATAATAATTAATTAACCATTTCTAATATAAATAAAGTTTTAATTCAACCAATTAAGCTAAATTAACCAAATTAATTAATTAATTCTAATTCTAACCACATTAAATTTTATATAACAATTAATTAAAATTTTATAATTTAAATAAAGTTTTAATTCAACCAATTAAAAAATTAAACTAACTAGTTAATTAAATTAATTAATTAATTAATTATAAATCTAATTAATTTAATTAAATCTAATTTTAACCAAATTAAATTTAAAATAATAATTAATTAACAATTTCTAATATAAATAAACTTATAATTCAACTAATTAAACATAATTAACCTAATTAATTAATTAATTGTAAATATAATTAACTTAATTAATTCAGATTCTAACCAAATTAAATTTAAAATAATAATTAAATTAACTTAATTAAGACAAATTAAACCATTAATTAATAAAATTACAATTAATTAACAATTTAGTCTAATTCAATGAAATAAACATATAATGTTGAAATAAACATATAATCAACCTAATTAATTAACTAAAATTTTAAAAAAAATTAACTTAATTAATTAAAAATCAACTTTGATTAAATTTAAATAACAATTAATTAACTAATTAACCTAACAATTAACCAAATTTAACAAATTAGTCAATCAATTAACCTAACAATTAACAAAAATTAACAATTTAACAAATAAATCAATAAAATAAAAATTAAATATATACACAATCATAAACCAAGTAGTTAAACTTAAAGTAACCTAACGAGTTACAACAAATTACTAACTTTACCTAAGAAGATAAAAGTGAGAAAAACATATATAATTCGGATGGAATTACACCAAGAAGAGTAAAGAAAAAAATGAATGTTTTTTGGGAGAAAAGACCTTGGAGTACGTATGGATTGATTGAAATAGAGGAGTGGAGTTTGGTGGTGATTTGGATAGGGCGAAAGAATGGTGGCGGCAAGTTGGATTCGAAGAGGGAGAAGAAAATAGGGGAGGAGGAAGAAAAAAGGGATTAAATTATGGCTAGAAAACAGCATCGAACGTGATCCCATTGCTAATTTGTTGCTATTTAACGATAGATATTTGCATCCATCATTAATCCGTATCAAAATGTCGACCAATTTTACACGAGTTGGTTGTACATTTTTTCACATAAAATGATGAAAGTAAGTTTCATCTTTAATTCATCATAATTTGTTGATGTCCATCACTAATCCATAGCAAATTTATCGATTTTTGTCTTTTAAAAGGTCTCGCCTAATTTTTTCCAAAATCTCTCATTTAGAGATGGATTTTTTTGTCGCTAAATTATGAGGTATGTGTCATTCGGTGATGAAAACTCCATCGCTAAATTATGACATTAAAAATAACAATGGACTTGTTATTTCGTCTCTATTTTTTTTAGCAAATCCATCATTAAACAGATCACTAAAACTCTCGGGAAGATTTTACCATAAAATTTAGGGATGGATTTGTGTCCGTCACTAAATTTCAATCGTTATTCCATGTCTAGTCCATCGTTAAATTGTAAAGTTGTTATTTTATCACTATTTTCTTTTTATTTAGTGATGGACATTCGTTCGTCGTTAAATTCTCGTCACTATTTAATGAATTTTTGGTAATGTTGGATCCTATATTCGTATCTGGATAGTAACCTCCTAAACATTACCACCAAGGTACCGTAATATCGTGGAGGATGAGTCAGCGACGAGAATGGGAATAATACCGAGACGCTTATGATCCGAGGCTGCACACTCTTTGCTTCTTCTCCCTTCTTACGGCATTGAGATATATCTAGGTCATGTCGATGTTTGGAGACGTCATCACCCTCCTCCAACTTCTTAGCAGCTTGTTTCTTGCAATGAATCCTCACGCTCCTATGTAATTGAAATAATTATAATATTAAATCATAAATTTATGTTTAGATTATACTCGACAAATGTATATTTATAAAAATAAAAAACTTACCATTATTGATCGGTACCGCCTATCGACGAATGACCTATCTCTCTATTTATGAATGTTCATGAACACCTAGAAAAGATTTGGGTTACGACCCAATTCCCTATGCTTGAAAAAAATAGACATAATAACATAAGATGCAATAAATATAAATATTGACTTATAACACAATGGATTGTAGAATTTACCTTCGTTCAATATGCTCAATCATAGAGATAGACCCCCTTGGTAGGCTTGGATGGGCCACCACCGACACCACCTATTTCTAACATACGGTTCTAGGATGCTTGTTGAGATAAGGCCCGACACTTAGACTTGAAAAAGTTTTGAATTATTCTCCTGAAAAACTATTTTGTTGGACTCTAACGGATAAATCTAGCAAATCAACCATAGCCTTAGCTTTTCTTCGACGTCTTGAGTTTGATATGCTATGACGTATCTCGACACACTTCGAGTAATTGTCAATAAAATAACTAAATTAACCCTAATTCACACCTAATTAAATTTTAAATAAAATTTAATAAAAAAATTAGAATATAAATGAAATTAAAAAATTAATCCAAATTAACCTAATTAATTTAACCTTAATTCAAATTAGCTTAGTTAAATTATTCCTAATTCAAACCTAATTAAATTTTAAATAAAAAATAATTAAAAAGTTTCAATACAAATAAAATTAAAAATCAACCAATAAATAAAAATTAACCAAATTAATTTAACCCTAATTCAAATTAACATAATTAATTAACCCTAATTCAATCTTAATTAAAGTTTAGATAATAATTAATTAATTGACTAACCAAAAAACTAACAAAAATGATAAATTAACAAATTAATCAACCAAGTAACAATTAAATATAAATAAAATTAAACATAAACCAATTAATCAAAATTAAACTAGCGAGTTAACAAAAATAACAAATTGGTAGGAAGATAAAAAAGAGAGAGAGAGAGAGAGAACATACCTTTGGAGATGGCGGACGAGACGGAGAGGAAGGAGGAAATTTTTGGCTTTTGGGGAGAAAAGAGTTTGGAGTGGGTGACGATTGCTACGGGGTGGAGGAGTGAGGTTTTATGGTGGTTTCGAGTGGGGATTACAAGTGGCAATGAGAAGAGGAGAGGGATAGGAAAAAGAAAATAGAGGAAGAAGAAAGGAGATCCGCCATTGAGGAATTTAAGATTAGCAACATATACAATTTTATTGCTAATCAACAACAAATACTTATTTTTATTAATTTTGAATTTCAAAAGTCCAATATTTTTCAATATTAGCAAGAAACGTTTTATCGCTAATTTACAAGGAAAATATGCAATTAAAGTAAAAAAATTCTATTACTAATTCTAAACCCAAAAATAGTGATGGAATTTGTAATTTTGTTAAAGATTTTCTCCGTAATTCCCTTTCAAAAGCGTCTCTAAAATACCTCATGAATATTTTACCACCATATTCAATAATGGATAAAGTCCGTCATTGAAAATCCATTGCTAATCTGCCAGTATTCCATCATTCAAGTGCACCTCTCAATAACGGTCGTGGTTCATTTGCTAGTCCATCATTATTTAACAATAAACTTAAATATGTTGTTGATTTTCATCACTATTTGATAGATTTTTTTATCATGTAAGATGCTTTCAATCATTGATGAGTACATAAATTACATGATTTTTATGCTCTAATGCATTGAATTTTTTAGTGTTTATTGTATTATATTATATTATTTAAGAATAAGATGATTATTTTAGGTTTTTTTTGGCAAAACGATGAATCAAAGCAAGAAAAACCAAAACAAGCAAGGAAGAGAGAAGCCACCAAAAGAGGCTTAAAAAATTCATATGGCCATGTGACTTAAAGGAGGAAACCATGTGGAACCTCAAGCATAAGCAAGCCACGTGGGTAGAAACATTTCCACATGGTTTGTGTGCAATTCTATAGGACCATGTGACATTGAAGAAGAAGCTCCACACAAGTAGTGAGTTCTTTACACTTGCCACACACCCGTATGGCTAAGGAGAAGAAGATCTACATAGGCGAAGCTTGGTTACATAGTTTGTGAACAAATCTATATGGCCACATGTCACATAATCTCTAAGGTTTCAATCTGTGTGATATCAAGTACCAAACTATGTAACTTTATACATCAAGCCGTGTGACAAGATAATACCGAGCTTAAAAAGTGATGTAACCCTATTTTTAGGTATAAATAGCAAAGTTAGGGTATTATTTTAGTCTCTCTCTAGCTATCTTTCTATAGCCACCATTAATAGAATTCTCTCTTTTTATCATGAGCAACTAAACTCCCATCTTGGTTGAATCAAGTTAAAGCTTTAAATTAATTACTTGTGAGATTATTGGTTTTTAATTCTAAACTTATCTCTATTGGGTGTTTTTCTATATGATTGGCTCATATTTGTATGATTAATTCAATTAGAGTGCACGTTAGTTGTTTATTCATATTACTTATTGCTAGCTAAGTATTCAAGTTTATGTAATTGCTTATCTAAACTTGTCTATTATAGTAACTAGGATTTGATGATTAGTGATGTTTTCATTCAATTTCTTGAAAAATATAAAACTAGGTTACATCTTCTCTAGCGCATAGGAAGGTGGCTTAGCTTCACCTATCTTTCTCATCTTAATGTTGTTATTGGATTAAATCTTTCTAGCACTTAGTAGGTTTGTTCAATAGCTAAGGAATTAATTGGGTATCGTACATGCAATTAATGACTAGGTAAGGAAAGATTGGAGTCAATATACATGTTGTTGTCTTACGATGAATATTCATGTTATGATGAGTTAATTGTTCAATCAATGATCGGTGATCAAATCAAAAGTGGATACCAAATTTTAATCAAGGCTACCATCATATTGTTATTTCTTATTACTTTATATTATTTCCAAGCATTTTAAACACATAAACCCTTTTACACATAAGAACACCCAAAGCAATTAACCGATCCCTTTCCCGTGGGTTCGACCCTTACTTGCCCTAATTATATAATCATGATTAAAAACTCAGTAAGGACATCTATAAATTACTAATTCATTGGTGATACGACATGCCATGTTTTTGCCACTACCCTTACTTGCCCTTATTTTATTAATGTGATTAAACGCTCGGTTGAAAAATGAAACCGTGTTACTTCATCTACTCTAAAATTGTCACTTGTGCCACTAGTCTTTTTCTTTATTTTTTTCTCTTCTTTCATATTTTACATCTACAAAATCATCACTCTCAACCATCCATAAATCATAACCCCACAAACCACACTACCACGATACACTCCACCATAAAAAAAAAAAAAACCAACCAAAGAACCTCATTTGCCATCACCAAACTAAAAAC
Source organism: Dovyalis caffra (assembly GCA_963924115.1). Classification (NCBI taxonomy): domain Eukaryota; kingdom Viridiplantae; phylum Streptophyta; class Magnoliopsida; order Malpighiales; family Salicaceae; genus Dovyalis; species Dovyalis caffra. The sequence goes on from CAWUPB010000351.1 coordinate 510,581, forward strand.
CCTCAAAGCTTTTCCATAGACAAATATGGATATCCTAAGAGACAACCGAAAACAAGTGGCAACACCACAAAAAAAAAGTGCACTCACCGAAAGGAACCAGCCGGAAAAGAAGGCTATCCCTTCGGATCTTACCCAAGGATTGTTGGGAGAGGTGAAGGAGATGTTAGAAACAATTGGTTGGATAAACTTGTTAAAGATGGATGCTCCCTTTTATAAAGAATTAACATAAGAGTTTTTGAGTTCATTATAGGTGGAAGAAAGGAGAGACAAGGAGAATAAATTGGCAAGTAACCATTTTATGTTTCAAATGGCAAACCAAAAGCATAGTGTGAGGGTTGGCAAGGTGACAGATTATTTTAGTTGGCCGCATAAGTGTGCAAAGTTACCACTCGTGAGTTTTAAGAAACCTTTCTAGAGGGAAATCATGAGTGCACCATAGGAGGTTTACAACTCATCTCGATTAAAAGCATCCGCAATCATAAACTCGGCATATCGATATATACATCGAGTGTTGGCATGGACATTATGTGAAAGAGAAAATAGTAATAGCATGGTAAGAAAGACGAAATTGGCCATCTTGTTCTTTATTCACTAAAAGATGAAGGTGGACTTTGTATATATTTTGGTAGATCAATTCTTAGTAGTCAAGAAATCGATCGATGGAGGAATGTTTATGGGTGGGTTCATTACCCAAGTTATAGAGAGAAAAAGATTATTTCATCAACATGTCACAACCCTTACACTAGCAAAAGGATTGGAGCGGTTTACTCTTAAAAAACTAACCAAAATTGGGTTATTGGAGAAGAGAAGAGAAAATTACATCATTCGACCAAACAAGAGACAACGAAGGGAAATCAAGGGTGATGACGATGGTCAATGCTATGAGGAGGCCTAACCTATAGTCGAAGTGAAAGCCTCGAGTGGATATATAAAAAAAGTAGAGTAGGCGGCATCACGGTTGGATGATTTCCAAATGAATGTAAAAGCCATTTCGACATGTTGAATAAGTAGGTGTAGGCAATAAACAACAATGCCAATAGTCGATTCGACCATCTAAATGAGCAAATTCGGATGATGAACAACAATGTTATACATGAATTTCAAGTGGTTAACGCCCAACATGGCCATCTCTACACCGTCTTCACTGCATATTTTCCACCACCACCTCTATACTAATGAAGGTCGTCTAGTTTGCTTTATGAATCCCTACTTTTACTTATTTCATGTTTATTTTTTCTATATTTATTTATACACATATTGAGGAAAATGTACGATTGAAGTGTGGGGGTGCGTTTATCATTTAGGTTTATTTGTTTTTTATGTAATTTATATGTTTATTTTGTACCACTATAAAAAAAAATAAAACAATTTCATGTTTAGTATGATGTTCTTCATGATTAATGTTTAATGGTTAAATTTGATGAAATTTAATGAGATGAATGAAAATATTTGGGCTATTATTATTATAGAAGTGCATGCATGCTAGAGAACTTTAGGTGTCTTCATGATGGAACATAATTTAGGTAGAAACATTAAATTTGAAAGAAAAAAAAAACCCTTTGGAAAGTAGACCTAAGCATGATTTAAATAGATGATATTTTCTAATTATTATTTGAGAAAGAAATATGAAAAGCATTTCTTACAAAAAAATATGGCCAAAGTAATTAAAAATTCTACTCCAATGATTTGAGTTTCTTAATAACTAGGAGTATTCATCATAAATGTTTACTTTTACATCAAATGATGATTCAAATTATGAGTATGCAAAGCACTCTAGGTTGATGACTTTCTAAGTAATTGGTTACCTTCATCACAAATGTTGGTAGTAGCGTAAAAAGGAAAGTGACCACTTAGGAAGAAGCTATTAAGGCCTTGAAACGAAAAAGAAAGTGGGATGCTTAAAATGAAAAAGTTTTGATTAAAAAAATCTCTATTTATTTCCTTGCTTGTAGTGGTGGAAAAGGAGTAAAAATATAGTTAGTGATGCATGATTGAATTATGTTTAGTTATGAAGGTGAATAAATCAATTTAGAGAAGAGCATTAATATGATGATAATATCATTAACATGATCGAGTTGATTGTTGAATTTTGTTGAATTTTGCATCAATTTTTAAAGAACAAACATATTGGCATGACATTTTTTTGAATGATTTTGTCGATTTATCATCTTAAAACCCTCACGAGACATAACTCGTCCACTCGGGGGTAATTTAGGGGTTTAAAGGTTTGTTGTATATGCTAAATGAAATTGTGATTCCTACGAAAGTGAGTTAGGTTTTTCTTTTATTTGTTTTGCTCGAGGATTAACAAAGTTTAAGTGTGAGGGTATTTGATGAGTGCTTAAATAGCATGATTTTTATGCTCTAATTCATTAAACTTTTTAGTGTTTATTGTATTATATTATTATATTTAAGAATAATATGGCAATTTTAGGTTTTGTAGGAAAAATAATGAGTCAAAGCAAGGAAGAGAGAAGTCAACAAAAAAAGGCTTAAAATAGTCACATGGTCGTGTGACTTAAAGAAGAAAACCATATGGAACCTCAAGCATAAGAAAGACACATGGGTAGAAACATTTTCATATGGTTTGTGTGTAATTTTACAAGACCTTGTGACGTTGAAGAAGAAGCTCCATACCAGCGGTGAGTTCTTTACATGGTTTACAATACAAAACCACACACCCATATAGATAAGGGGAATAAGATCTACATAGATAGACGCTTGGTTACACAGTTTGTGAACAAATCTACATGGTCATGTGTCATATAATCTCCAAGGTTTCAAACCGCGTGATATCAAGTAGAAAACTATTTAACTTTATACATCAAGTCATGTGATAAGATAATACCGACTCAAAAAGAGATGTAATCTTATTTTTAGGTATAAAACAAAGTTAGGTTATTATTTTAGTCTCTCTCTAACTAGCTTTTTATAGCCACCATTAATAGAATTCTTTCTTTGTATTATAAGCAACTAAACTCCCTTCTTGGTTGAATCAAGTTGAAACTTTTGGTTATTCGCTATGAGATTACTAGTTTTTAATTCTAAACTTATTTATATTAAGTATTTTATGTTCTCCTAAATGATTAGTTTATAGTTATATGATTAATTCAATTAAGTACATGTTAGTTATTTATTAATATTGCTTATTGCTAGCTAAGTATTCAAGACCATGTAATTGCTTGTCTAAACTTACTTGTAGTAGTAACCGGGAGTTGATGATTAGTGATGTTTTAATTCAATTCCTTGAAAAACATAGAAATATGTTACATCTTCTCTAGCACTTAGGAAGGTGGCTTAGCTTCACCTATCTTTCTCATCTTAATGTTGTTATTGGATTAAATTTATCTAGCGCTTAGTAGGTTGTTCAATAGCTAGGGAATTAATTAAGTATCGTATATGCAATTAACGACTATGTAAGGAAAGATTGGAGTTAATATACAAGTTACTATCTTATGATGAATATTCATGATAGGATGAGTTAATTGTTCAATCAATGATCGACGACCAAATCAAAAGTGGATACCAAAGTTCAACTAAGGCTACTCTCATATTTTTATATCTTATTACTTAATATTATTTACAAGCATCTCAAATACACAAAACCTCTCTTTTTACACATAAGAACACCCAAAGCAATTGACTTATCCCTTTCTCTATTGGTTCAACCCTTACTTGCCCTAACTAGATAACCGTGATTAAAAACTCAATAAGGACATCTATAAATTACTAATTTATTAGGGGTACGACACGCCATCAATCGTAATTTGATATTTTTGTTATTTCTACCTATTTATGAGTTTCCATATTTTTGGAGCTCGGTGGTGGTATTTATAGGTGTCGGACTTATCCGAAGTGTTTCTAATCTAAACTTGTTAAGTAATTCTTTGATATACGTGGATTGGTCGACAAATATTTCTTTTTCTTCTAGTTTGATTTGAAGTCTACAAAAGCATGTCATTTCTCTCATCATGCTCCTTTCAAATTCTTTATGTATGCATGTCTCAAATTCTTCGCATAAAAGATCACCGGTAGCATCAAACAATAAATCAATAACATATATTTATACTAAAGTTAGATCAACACCTTTATGCTAGAAAATTAATGTTGAATCAATATTTTCCTATGAAAACCTTTTGAAATCAAAAGGTTTATCAGCCTTTCATACCAAACTTTAGGAGCTTGCTTAAGACCTTAAAATACTTTTTTAAGTCTAAAAACATAATTTAGAAAGGAATATGATACCCACAACTTTGAACATTTCTATGCATATGGGTGAGTCTATTTTGGCCTTAAACATTCTTATGCACTTTTATATATGTTGGTTCACTTGTTTAGAGTAGGTGTATGTTATGTTTTCTAGAAGTTATGCTTTGTATTCGCCTTGTTATTATATGTTTTATGAATTAGTATTTATCTCGCTTACTTGATGGATGAATTTTTTAATGATTTATTTATTTGGTAATTGAACACTAATGATATTACATGATAGTTTAGGGTTTATGTGATATTGGATGATGCTTGGTTTGTATTTAGGTGTTTATATAATGATTGAACATTGGAATTGTTACTTGATTGGATTTGGACTTGGTGTAGTTACTTGATCTTACTTGATTATGTATTCAAATGGTTAATTACTCATTGACCATATGTTGTTGATGAATTTGGCCAAAGACCGTGGTTAATGACACTTAGTTCAATATTCATCTACTTATTTAAGGATTGCTTAATAGATTTATTTAAGTGTCTACTTGAAGTGCCTTGGTTATATATATATGTGTTTGATGGATGATTGAGCACTTGTTGTGTTACTTGATGATTTCGGTTATGTCATTGCTTAATGTTACATGGATGAATGTTTATGTGATGATGGAATACTGTATGAATTCAAGTCTATGTGCATATTTGAAGTTAATTGGTTATATGTTATGTGTTACTTGAGGTCTTGGATTTTGATTGCATCCATGCCACGAAAATGGTTTTATCATGTTTTATGCCTTCAAAAAAAAAAAAAAAAGACATGTACATGATTTTAAAAAAGGTTCACAACTAGACATGTTCAACATGGAAAGATGTCTTACAAAGAGAATGATCAACTTTTTGTTAGCTTTATAGGAATGGAATATGTCTTAGTGTTTTTATAGTTTTCATAAGGGGGTCAATTTTTTTATTTTTTATTTTTTATTTTATTTTATTTTGCATTTATGCATGATTACACACTTACCGAGCATTACCTCATCATTTGTCTTATGATGCAAGTGAGCAAAATGATGCATGATGGCATAGTATGAAATTGAAGATGTTGTTGCGAGGAGCCAAATTTGCCAAGTATGTACTACATGTGTGGGTTAAAGTTAAAAGTTAAACGGTACCTAGGTTTGGTCACCTTCATGTTTGTATGTTGGCCACTTTTGGTTTATAACTTTATGTTACTTTTGGGAAACTTTATTATGTGAATGAATATGTGAATTTGGGAGGTTTATAAAATGATTTTGTTCATTCAGAAACTTATGGTTTAATGGAATGGTTTTATACTTTATGAAACTTGAATTGGTTATCTAATATGTTAAATCGATATTTGCCTTAAAGTTTCAATCAAAAGATTTCGTTGCGTATTATATTTTATACTTGAGAGATAAAGAAAATGAGACTTAGTGTCTTACTTCATTATACTGCAAATGTGGGGCATTGTTGATAATTCTTGGCTTTCATTAAGCCGAGGGTGTTACGAGAATGGCTTCAAAAAGTAACAATTTTTCTACATACATCTCTTCCATTATAAAACTATTTAAAAATGTTCTTTTTACATCTATTTGAAATAATTTAAAATGTTTCACACCTATAAATGTAAGCAATATTTGAAAGGATTCCAATCTAGCTATGGGGGTATAGGTCTCATCATAATTGATTCCTTCCTTTCGTTGTAGCCTTGGATAACCAAGCATGTTTGGTTACGAACCACAAAAACCATAAAATTTTGAATTAATTAAGTTATTTATGAAATGTCCATTTATTTTTAATCATGAAATGAATTTTGGGCCTCATGACTAATTTCCACACTTGACTCATCTCTAATTGATTGATTTCTTCTAGCATGTCTTGTTACTCATTTTTTATGTTTCCTCTTATGCTCCATCCGTGTCATGCCTATCAAGACCAACATCTACAAACAATCTCTTTTTGTTTTCCGATGTCAAAAAGGTTAGATTTATCATGTTAGAAAAAGAGATTTGGATTAGGTTACCCAAGATAGATTGACCCAATAACAAAATTATTCCCAAAAAAAAAATGCAATTATTGTGTAGTTGTAGGAGAAGTATACGGGTCGGGTTAGGTCGAGTCACGTGAACCTAACCTAAATCCTCATCCAATCCAATTTGACCTTATCCTAGTAGCCCAAAACCATACGGGGCTTTATTTCCTTCTAAGCCTAAGTGACTCAATTGTTCCTTTTAAGCCTTTGATTTCTTTTAGGGATTAAAAAACCAAGCTTTGACTTGGTAAATAAACAAACAATCGCCCTACAAATTTTAACATAACTTTTGGACTTAATAATATTCATAAAATTTTCTAGAAAAATTAAAACTGAATTTAACTTCTAAGCAACATGTGTGTGTGTGTATATGTGTACACTCACATGTTTGAATGTTTGAATCCATATATTCCAATTCCAAATAAAATTCTATCAATTATATATATACATACTTACATGTTTGAATCCATATATTCCAAATAAAATTCTATCAATTATACATATATACACTAAAAGATAAGAAAATTTTCCTCAATAACTCAACATGATATAGGCTATGTTACCAATTGTTAAATATTCTTTAAGGATGACTAAACTCTCATGATAATCAAGATCTCATGTTAAATCATCAAAGAAAATAACTAAAGCGAAAGCATACTTGAATCTATAGGAACGAGACTTGATTGTGGTTCTTAATCTTTCAAGTCTATACAATTTCTTTTAGAAAAGAAAAGTTTTCTCTTATGTTCTATCTAATAATGGGATGTCAAAAAGAATAGAAAACCCAACGCATGACATAGGGATCATAACTCTATAAATATTAAAATTATCTTAGGTTTTATTTCTATTTTGGCCCATCATAAAAAAATAGAAATTAGGCTTCGGTATCTACAAACATAAAGCCCAAAACTTGAAATCTTATTAGATCAGTTTAAATAGGCTAATCCTTTTATGATAGCCTATAACACATAATTAATAACATAATTGTCCCACGTATTAATTATTTTCCAACAATCTCGTACTCGATCCATTTATGTTACTTTGTAATTGTGCATTATAAAATGACTTTATGAGCTCAAAATTTGTTATCATTACTAAAGGTATTTCTAAACTATCTAGTCCATTAATCATATCAATGTAGTATCAAAGCAATCTTCATTACATTCACTATAATTAAACCCATCAATGGTTACGTATATCAATTTAACCAATGAAATAGATCAAGTATGGATGTGTAGCATGGAAATTACATATAATGTGATCTAAACATGCCTATTTTCAACTTGTCCAACTTTATTCTTTAGTGAGATCACAATAAATATATTTAAAGTGTAAATAAACCATATACTTTATTTTATAAAAAAATATTTATAAAATGTGTCTACAACTAAAAAAGCATCTAAGTACAAACTCTCACTAAACCAACATATCATCAAGTGATATAATATTCATATGAGTAGTTTTCTCATGAAAGACCTTTGGGTGGTAAACCCTTAGTAAGCGAGATCCACAACCATTGCATTTGTTCTAATATGCTTTATAGACACTTGACCACTCTTAACTCTTTCTTTAACAACTAGGAACTTGCTTATGTGCTTCAACTTTGATGAGCTCTTATTGTTGTTGGAATATATCATTGTTGACTTGTTGTCTCAAAATAAAATTAATAGTATTTCTACACCATCCAAAATTCATAGCCCAATGATAAGGTTTTGTAACCATATTGCATGGTTAGATGCCTCATGACATGTTATAGACTCTACTTCCATGATGGGTGAAGCACTAGGTGTTTGTTTGGCACTCCTTTAGCTAGTAGATAGATATAGCCCGATGTGGATCTCCGACTATTTTGACTTCTAGCAAAATCAAAATTAGAATACGTAATAATTTTCAATCGATCTGATTTTTACATGTGATCATGTAATCCTTTGTTCTCTATAAGTACCTTATAACCCACTTGCATGTTTTCCAATGGTTCATTCCAAGATTGCTCAACTATCCGCCCAACATTCTAACAATATACATAATATTTGAATGCATACACACTCGAGCATACATTAGACACCCTATAGTTGAAGCATACGAAATCTTTTATATCTCCTTTGCTTCAAACTTATTCCCGGGGTATTGAATGAGACCGAAATTGTCTCCTTAGCAACATGGGTATCTCCTAATTTATAATCTTGTATTCTAAATCTTTTAACTTTTTCAATGTAGCTCTTTTATGATAACCCAAGTATACCCCGAGAGCAATCTTAATGTACCCGTATGCCTAATACAAAAAAGATTTCCCTAAGATCTTTCATTTAAATTTCTTCGCTAGAAATCTTTTGGTGTTGTACAATAAGCCTATATCATTGCTAACAAGCAAGCATATCATCAACATATAACATCAAAAACATATGCTTACTCCTATTGAACTTATAGTAAATACAATAATCAAATGCATTCATCTATAAACCAAATGAGATAATAATTTGATGAAATTTATAATACCGTCAATGGGAAGCTTGCATACGTCTATAAATGGATTTCTTCAATTTACAAACCACATTCTTTGAATCTCCCGACACAAAATTTTTTGGCTACACCATATAAATCATCTTATCATAATTTAGAAATACAATCTTTATGTCCATCTAATGTAACTTAAGGTCTAAATCTACAACAAATTCCATAATAGTTCTAAAAGAGTCCTTTAATAAAATTAGACATAAAGTCTTTTTGTAATTAACACCTTTTTTTCTAAATAAAGCTCTTTACTATAAGATGGGCCTTATATCTATCTCGTATTATTTTTTAAATCCCTCTTGGTTTTAAATATCCATTGGCAACCAATGGGATTTACACCTTCGAGCAATAGGACAAGATTCCAAACGTCATTGTCTTTTATGGACTTTAGTTCTTCATTCACACCATTAATCCATTTTTGAAAATTAAAAATTTATATGGCTTGATGAAAGTTGATTGGATCATCTTTCACCACTCCTATGTCAACCTCATGTTCTTGGAGAAATATGATATAATCATTTGGAATCATATTTTTTCTTTCTCTAGTACAACTCCTTAATGATGTTGTTGAATTTGTTCTTCGGGAAGAACCTCTTGATTTTGGATAGGGAGTTCTTGAACAATGTCTTATTGTTTTAGATTTTCTATTTGAACAATGTTAGGAATAAGATTTTGATCATTATCAATAACAACTAGAAGAAGAGAAACAAATTTCTCTTTTTAAAAAATAATCTCTAACCTTATCTTATCCCTCAAACTCAACATCCTCAAATAATTGAGCATTTCTTATCTTGAAAATGGACTTTTTCATGGGATCATAAAACTTGTAACTCGTTGACCTCTCAAAGTATCCAACAAAATAGTAAATAACTATTCTTAAGTCTAGTTTCTTTTCATTTAGCCTATAAGGCCTTGCCTCTACCTGGATAACCCCAAATGTGTAAATTCTTTAAACTAGGCTTCTTGCCCATCTAAAAGGGTTTTAGCTGCCGCTTTAGTTGGAACTCTATTGAGAATGTAAGTTGTAAGTTTTAATGCTTCTCCTAAAGAGATTTTGGCAAGGTAGAATGACTAATCATACTTCTTATCATGTCCTTAAGTATTTTGCTTCACCTCTCAGCGAACACCATTCATATTAGGACTTCTTGACATGGTGTACTATGGAATGATAGTGTATTCCTCTAGGAATTTAGCAAACGCCCCTAGACGTTATTCACTCGATCCGTCATCTTTGTCATAGCACTCACCACCATGGTCAAATCTGATGCTTTTAATTCTTTTCTTAAGTTGATTTTAACCTTGGCTTTGTAAACCTTATATACATCTAGTGACTAGGACTTCTCATGAATGAGATATAGGTAGCCATAGCGTGAGTAATCGTCTAAGAATAAAATGAAATATTTTTTACCATTCCAAGAAGACATAGTGGAATGGCCCATAAATATCTATGTGAATCAATTCTAAGACGTTTGAAGTCTATTGGCATTTAATCTCCTTACATTTGTTAGTTTTCAACCCCTTTATACAATCAATACAAATCTCAAAGTTATCAAATCAAAAGGATCAAGAATTTCATCACACATAAGTCTCTCGATTCTCTATTTAGAGATATAAACTAAATGATTGTGCCGTAATGAAGTAGAATTCTAATTGGTTAATTTTCTTTTTATACCATGTGAACTTATATCTAAGGTTTCATTATATAGAGGCAGCCGTATCAACCAAATATAAGTTATCATAAAAAGATAAAAGAATCAAAACTAATAAGATTTGAATCTTGAGAAAGACTATCCTTACCATTTCCAAATGAATAACAATAACCAAATTTGTCCAAAATAGAAATAGAAATTGAATTTCATCTAAACAACTATACAACATAAGCTCATTCAAATCCAAATAATAACCAATCCTTAATAACAACTTAAAAGTCCCTATGGCCATAACTTTAACTTATTTTTCATTGCCAATATAAGTGAATCGTTTAGTATCTTTTGGCCTTTGGTAGCTCAAGCAATCCTGTGTAGACACACTTATGTGAGTAGTAACACCAAAATCTATCCACCAAGTGTGTCTAGGAATAAAAGTTAAATTATCTTAGAACAAACCAAAGTGAGAAGTGTACCTTTCTTTATAAGCCAAGGGTGATACTTGATACATTTCTTCTTTTGGTGTCTACCACCTTTATAGAAGAAACATGTAAAGTACCCATCTTGTTTCTTTTATGATGGTGCACCTACAACTTCCTTATCCTTCTTTATTTCTTGTTCTTGTCCTTATAGGCTATTGCTAAGTGAACATTTTCAATCTTCTCGTTACTTCAACCTTTCCTCTTTTTACACACAATAAGAAATGAGCTCATTGAGAGACCATTTCTCCATTTGGTAGTTGTAATCAACCTTAAAATGATTGAATTGTGTAGGAAGAGAAATCAAAAATAAATGCATGAGCAAGTCCTCATATAGATCTAACTTTAATGTCTTTAGTTTTGAAGCAAGATTAGGCATCTCCATGATGTACTCCATTATGTTCCCTTTTGCATTATACCTCACCGAAACAAGATTTTCTAGAAGCATACTTGTTTTAGCCTTATTTTTTTTTAACAAAATGCTTTCCAATGTCCTCAAGAAACAATTTGGTAGTAGCAACCTTTTCGAACATAGCTCCTCGAAGGTTTTTGAAATTCCATATTTCATGATCATAATACTCATGTAATTTGAATGGCCCCACTTCTCAAACTTCCTTTTATCCTTAGTGGAACTTTCATCTATAAAAGCGAGTGGGTTGTTAAATCCTTAGCATAAGGTCAAGATCCATCGATCGAGAACATTCTCTTTACAATCCTTAAAGTTTTTACTATTTAGCATTGGGATGAAGTTTATGTTTACGAGATATTGTTAAAACGAAGCATTAACTAAATACGGAGAACAAAACAATCAAAACAACAAGCTCACATAAATTTCCTTATCCTTCTTTATTTCTTGTTCTTGTCCTTATAGGCTATTGCTAAGTGAACATTTTCAATCTTCTCTTACTTCAACCTTTCCTCTTTTTACACACAATAAGAAATGAGCTCATTGAGAGACCATTTCTCCATTTGGTAGTTGTAATCAACCTTAAAATGATTGAATTGTGTAGGAAGAGAAATCAAAAATAAATGCATGAGCAAGTCCTCATATAGATCTAACTTTAATGTCTTTAGTTTTGAAGCAAGATTAGGCATCTCCATGATGTACTCCATTATGTTCCCTTTTGCATTATACCTCACTCGAAACAAGATTTTCTAGAAGCATACTTGTTTTAGCCTTATTTTTTTTTTAACAAAATGCTTTCCAATGTCCTCAAGAAACAATTTGGTAGTAGCAACCTTTTCGAACATAGCTCCCTCGAAGGTTTTTGAAATTCCATATTTCATGATCATAATACTCATGTAATTTGAATGGCCCCACTTCTCAAACTTCCTTTTATCCTTAGTGGAACTTTCATCTATAAAAGCGAGTGGGTTGTTAAATCCTTAGCATAAGGTCAAGATCCATCGATCGAGAACATTCTCTTTACAATCCTTAAAGTTTTTACTATTTAGCATTGGGATGAAGTTTATGTTTACGAGATATTGTTAAAACGAAGCATTAACTAAATACGGAGAACAAAACAATCAAAACAACAAGCTCACATAAATTTCATATGACATTTAATTCAATAAATTCAAATAATGACAAGGCCCATCACAAGATACCTATTACAACACCGATATTTAGTCTTTGGACATAAATTTTAACTTATAAGTGGTACCTTTAGTGTAGTAATCAAATATTGACAATAAATCACGTCAAATAAAATTTTTCTTTGGACCGACTTGTTTCTCACATGGAACACCTTATAATTGTCAAATATTTATTACTATAGGTGTGTATATAATTCGACTAAATATTGACTTTCTTTTAAGTCGATCGGCCTTCGCACGAATTACACACACATTATTTATTATCACAAGTGTGCATGTAATTCGGCAAAATATTGAGCTTCTTTTGGGTGAGTCAATATCCACATGAATTACTCACATACAAACTAACTAACTTGGTCAATAGTCAAAGCCAATAGACAAAGTCAACTCTCAAAGGCAACGAGCAAAGGCAACTATAAAAAAGTCAATAGTCAACTAAGTCAAATGTATGGGTTGGGTTGAGTCAATCCAATCCGAATCCTTATCCAACCCATTTGGACCTTGTCCTAGTAGCCAAAACCTCATGGGCTTTAGTTCCTTTTAAGTCCAACTAACCCAATTGTTCCTTTTAAGCCTTTGATTTCTTTTGGGCATTAAGAAACCATGCTTTGACTTGGTAAAGAAACAAATAGCTGCCCTCAAAAATTGATATGTAACTTTTGGACTCAATAATATTCAAGAATAATTTTCAAAAAAATTAAAACTAAATTTAACTAAACAAATCTGAATTCATATATATATATATATATATATGTTTGAATCTATACATTTTAAATAAAATTCAATCAATTATATATATACATATCCACATGTTTAAATTCATATATTCCAAATAAAATTCAATCAAATATATATATATACACTAAAAGATAAGAAAATTTTCATCAATGATTCAACATGATATAAGTTTTGATATCAATTGTTAATTATTCTTTAAAGATGATAAAACTCTCATAATAATCAAGATCTTATGTTAAATCATCAAAAAAAAAAAAAACTAATCTAATTTCAAGTAGTGTACATTGGAATATGAATATTTTTGTTGTTATCTTACTATTATTACTATTATTATGTATTCATTTATTTTTTCTTATTGTATTTACTACTTTTCTCCTTAAAAACAAATGATTTTCACCATTATATATGTAACCACTTGAGCTACAAAGAAACAACTTGTCATACACATGCAAAACCAACACATCATTCTAGCTACTGATTTCACCAGTTTTGTCATATGTTTTCAAAAAATTTGGATGCCACTTGTCATCTTCTGAATAACAACGATATTTTAATAAAGAAGGCAGTAATATAAAACGGTGGCATTATAGAATCATTCTAGCCTTTTGAGAATGATGAAACAACGTATTTGATTCAAATTGCGTGGACTCTCGCTGATAATTTGAGTGAAAAAAAGGGTCGAAAACAAGTTACGAAATAAAATTATAATCAATCTCTAAATGTAACACTAGCTAGGTAGCTAAACACATTTTAATTAAATCTTAAACTATATATATATATATATCACAATTCTCTAATAATTAGTTCTTTGTTTTTTCTTGTTCTCTTCACTAGAATGCTCTTTCTTTCCCTTTGAAGACCTAATTTGTGATAAATACTCTATGTATCCGTACTTACATATTATATAATTAAAAAAGGTAGAACCCACCCTAGCTAACTTAATTACCTCCTACTTTGAGCTAATTTCTACCCACTTAATTATCCCATGTCCTATAGCAAATTGCCAACCAGGATTAAAGATTTTTCTTTAATTTTATTTAGGCAATTTTTAAAAGATTATTTATTATTTATTATATTATTACCTTACATGGACAATATGGTTAAAAAAAAAGTTACATGCAATTACAAAGCTGTTACTCTATTTAATTGATATAATAGTGAACTATATCAATTCAAATAATTTGTTGAGAGACTTGGAATTTTTAATTTGTTCAAGAACTAATGACATTTCAACCATAGTTGAGGAAAATTGGATACCTTTTAGCCTTTTTTTTTTTTTACCCTATTATGTGAACAAGTCAAGTGTGCCCTTAAATATTGTCCAAAATATATTTTTTGACAATTTTTCTTGATTAAATGGTAGATTATTATTTAAAATATTTTTTAGTACTTAATTAGGCATATATGATCGTCTGTATTAAAGATTATAAAATTAAATTTCTCAATGTTTTCAGCCGTCAACATGCAAATTATAATTAATAAATATGGTAATTGAAGATGGCTAATGAACTTTTAGATTATGAATTTATGGAGTAGCTTTTATTAAAAAAAAAAATTGAACAAAAAAAAATAGTGATGAAGCCATAGATTGGGTTGCACAATTGAACAGTTTTATTGATTGAGCTCTACTTGGTGTAAGTGTTCCATTGACAGAACATTGTGATGATCAATTGCAAATTATCAAATGCTAGACCTATCTAAACTTGCATGCTTAATATATATATATATACATATATATATATATTTAATATTGGAATTGAGATGATGTTAAAAACATATTTGATTCCAATTACGTACATTTTAAGGCCAATATGAAGATTCTATTTAGGACTTCTTCATGAGAATTTGAGAGAGAAAAAGAAGAAGAAAAGGTCGAAAAGACTCTAAACATAACATCAGCTCGCTAGCTAAAAAATTTTCATTAAATGACTTTGCGATTGAATAGATTTGTTTTCTTTTTGACTTTTTGAATTTAAATATTGGAGGGGTAACTAATAGAATGTATTAAAAATAAATAAGTCAATTTATCGTTATGTAATAATTTAAATTTTTAATATGTTATTATATTTTTAATTATATTTGTTACTATCCGACGTCGGACGGGACTTCTCGAAAAATATCTAAAATTTGATTGAATATTTACAAATTTATTTAAAGAGTTTGGAGTCGCCACCTAGTATTGAAGTAACTAGGAACCTAAAACGAAAACTGGTTCGGAGATTCTATGGTAAAGAGTCGGTTACGTTTTTGGGAAGATATCGATCACCCAAAAGTGCCCTTTTCAAAAAAAGGTACCATGTCCGGTTTAGCTCTAAATTTATCTCTTAAAATATTTTATTTACGTCAAATTATTTTCTGATTCTTAATCTCTCATTTTTTTAGACAAATTGAATTTTTTAGTTTTGAGCGTGGCATCGTATTGAAACGATCGTCGATCCCTTTCGTCGGCCGACACGCCGATTCAAACATCGGATCCACTTTAAGCCTTAACACAACCGGTGTGTCGGAGGATATCTTGATTCAAACAATGATTTTTTTGGTGACGTCAGCCCCTATCAAATAGGAGGCTTTGTCGAAAATTTTGAATTTGGTGACGTCGGTCCCTATTAGATAGGAGACTTCGTCGAATTTATTTATTTATTTATTTTTAATGATGTCGGTCCCTACCATATAGGAGACTTCGCCAAAATTTTGAGGCATTTTGTTTTATGATGTCGATCCCTATAGATAGGAGACTTCGTCAATATTTTTTTCTAGCAATACATATTAAAGAAAAGAACATAAAAAAAATTAAAATAACAAATCTAAATTAATACCTAAAAGCGACAAGAAATAAAAATAAACGAAGCTAAAAAAATTAAATGAATGATAAAAAAAAAAAACCATCCTATATAAATAGGTAAAAAGATAAATGAATAATAAAAGTAAAAAAAAAAAAAAATCATCCTATTTTTTTTTTTTTTACCCATCCCCAATTTTTTGTTTTTTCTTTCCTATTTTTTTTTCCTTTTACCTTTTTTTTTCCTAATTCTATTTTCTATTTCTTTATTATTACCTTTTTTTTCTTTTTCTTTTTTTGGTGAGGGACACGGATCGGGTTGAATTCCAGTCCACCTCCCTTTTTATTTTGGGGTCAAAGGGCACGGCCGGATCGATAAAAGTCCAGCCTCGTTTTTTTCTTTTTTAAAAAAAAAACTCTTGGATTGGGTCGGATCGAGCCCAAATCAGTCCAGCCTTTGTTTTTTACTCTGCTGGGCTACAAACCAAAAGACGGGCCCGTTCCCTTCATGTTTCGATCAAACACGTTTTTTTTAGTTTCGATTCTTTCTTTCTCCCGTTCTTCACGTTCTTAATTTTCACTCTCTATTTCTTCAAACTTTCGAGAACAAAGGATTAATTACACGAACTAACGATTTTATGGCATGAAGACACCGACGAGCGATGCAATTACCATTGAAACAACAACAAAATCAAAACGAGAAGATCGAACCCGAGAGCCGAACCGGGAATCATGGCTAAAGAACATCAAGCAACCCGTAAAAAATAAAGAGCACTCGCCGTAACTTCAAAAAATGAAACCCGAGAATTGAAGGATTTGAACCCAATTTTTAGGAAGTAGGATTGAGAAACACTCTAGGGTGAAAGATCAACGTGAAAAACACTAAGAAAAAGGATCGAAAGAGACCATCGACCGATGGACTAAAACCCAAAATCCCAAGAACACCAAGAACATGAAGAACCTAAACCCGTAAAACCCAGCTTGTTAAAAGATCAAAATTTTGGTTTTTTGCTTTCGATTTTCACCCTCTCCGAACCCGCAATTCTTCGCCCCTTTTCTCTCCCCTTTTCTTGAAACCGGACTCATTTTTATAGCCAAAGTCTTGCTTGATTTTCTCCTAGAATCGACACAAAATCTCTAAAATTTTTTGTCAAAAATCTCAAATTTGATTCAATTTGCTAATCAACAAGGAAAAGAATTAGTGATTGCTTGATTCTCTATCCAAAATTAATTCAATGATAGATGTAGAATCAAAACAAGAAATTTGTGGAGGATTTGGCGATTTCTCCAAAGATTTTCGGAGAGAATTTGGGTTTGGAGTGGACGACAGTGTCGTCCTCCACATTTCGAGTCCCGTCGTCCGCTCCAACATTTCAATTTGGTCCTCGTGTATTTTGATTTTAGCGATTACACCCTTTTATGGTATAATTTTAACACAATCTTATCAATTGGGTCCCGTAAAGCAATTTAGGTTCTAAAATTTTTAATTGGTTCAATTGTACCCTTAATTACTTCAATCGTGTCCGTAAATAGAAATTTTTGTGTTTTTTCATCATTTTCCTTTCTTTTTTTCTTTTTTTTTTAGTAAACCTCAAAATAGAATAAAATAATAATAATAAATAAAATAAAATAAAAAATAAAAAATAAAAAACAAAAGGAAAATTTTGGGTTATTACAATTGCCCCTCTTTACAATGCTTATGACGCCAAGTCGAGTGAAATGGATGTTTTTTACCGACTTTGTTTAAATAAGCTTGTAAAGAAAAATGTCTTTTTTTTCTTTCTTTCTTTTTTTAAATAAAGCTATGATGGGATGACTTTAAAAATTAAAATGTAGTGCATGACCTTATTGTAAAGGGCGATCTACCCTAAAAATTAAACGTTCAATGCGTGACCTTATTGTGAAGGGCGACCTACCCTAAAAATTAAACGTGCGAGTGCGTGGCCTTATTGTAAAGGGCGATCTACCCTAAAAATTAAATATGCAATGCAATGCCTTATTGTAAAGGACAGACCTACCCCGAAAATTAAATATGCAATGCATGGCCTTATTGTAAAGGATAGTCGACCCCGAAAATTAAATGTGCAGGTGCATGGCCTTGTTGTAAAGGGCAACCTACCCTAAAAATTAAACGTGCAATGTGTGGCCTTATTGTAAAGGGCAGACCTACTCTAGAAATTAAATATGCGATGCATGACCTTATTGTAAAGGGCAGACTTACCCCGAAATTGAATATACAATGGTCTATTGTAAGGTGACCCTACTTGAAAGAATGGTATATTATTAGGCGACCTTGCCCGAAAGAATGGTCTATTGTGAGGTGACCCTACCCGAGTGGATGATCTATTATTAGGCGATCCCGCCCGAAAGAATGGTCTATTGAGAGGTGACTCTACCCGAGTGGATGATCTATTATCGGGTGATCCCGCCCGAAAAAATGGTCTATTACGAGGTGACCCTACCCGAGTGGATGATCTATTATTAGGCGTCCCGCCCGAAAGAATGGTCTATTGAGACGTGATCCTACCCGAGTGGATGATCTATTATTAGGTGATCATGCCTAAAAGAATGGTCTATTGAGAGGTGACTCTACCCGAGTGGATGATCTATTATTAAGCGATCCTACCCGAAAGAATGGTCTATTGTGAGGTGACTCTACCCGAGTGGATGATCTATTATTAGGCGATCCCGCCTAAAAGAATGGTCTATTGTGAGGTGACCCTACCCGAGTGGATGATCTATTATTAGGCGATCCCGCCCGAAAGAATGGTCTATCGAGAGGTGACCCTACCCGAGTGGATGATCTATTATTAGGCGATCCCGCCCGAAAGAATGGTCTATCGAGAGGTGACCCTACCCGAGTGGATGATCTATTATTAGGCGATCCCGCATGAAAGAATGGTCTATCGAGAGGTGACCCTACCCGAGTGGATGATCTATTATTAGGCGATCCCGCCCGAAAGAATGGTCTATCGTGAGGTGACCCTACCCGAGTGGATGATCTATTATTAGGCGATCCCGCCCGAAAGAATGGTCTATCGTGAGGTGACCCTACCCGAGTGGATGATCTATTATTAGGCGATCCCGCCCGAAAGAATGGTCTATCGTGAGGTGACCCTACCCGAGTGGATGATCTATTATTAGGCGATCCCGCTCGAAAGAATGGTCTATCGTGAGGTGACCCTACCCGAGTGGATGATCTATTATTAGGCGATCCCGCTCGACGAATGTTTGGGGAAATGTGACCCCCTTGTTTGAATTTCAAGTTTGATCGAACGTTCGTTTTTTTTTTTTTAGTTGAAATTGACAACAATCTTACCCGAGAGAAATATAGGTCGTCCCGCTTTGTCGGTACTCAATCCCCCTTTGTCTCATTTTAGAAATCTGCGTCAAATTGTAACTCGAGGTACTCGTCAAAATTTCCTTGCCTCCAAGGCTTGGACCACTATTCATAGTGAACTTGAGTCTTTTCTCCCTCTCCGATTGCATTGCCGCTTGCCAAACTTTGACCGAGTCATTGCCCTCCCTAGGGTTGCTTTTTACCTCTTGGATTGATCGTTTTGATTGCTTTGATTTGAGCACAAAAGCATACTACTCCGACCTCTATTCCTCCCGTTAGCATAGCATAGTGATGCCATTGTCCGACAAGTTCTTGAACTCAATTAGGGTTTCTAGACTCTTGATCTTGCCCCCAAGTATTCTCCATGAAATGCCATTCAGTCGGGTTATGAAATGCCCCCAAGTGTTGGTTAAGATCGGACACTTATCATTTTCTTGACATAATCACCACTTGTGTTCGAATGCTTGTTTCTTGATACTTGTATCACAATTTGTAAATTGATCTTAAAATTTTTGTCATCTTTTGAAAAAGATCATAAACATTTGGCTCTCATGGATTGAGTCGTATATTTGAATGATTCTTTTAAAACAATTCGGATTATTTGAATGAAATGTAGAGATGTTTCGATGAAAGTACTTTCATTCATGAAGATATTTAAGTTTATTGATCAAAAGTCATATCATGATATTCAAATGCTATGATGCAATTTCTTCAAGAAAGTTGAGCTAAGCAAGCAAAAAAAATGTTTGGGCCATGCAAAGTTGACATTTGAGGAATTTGAAGATAATTAATCCAAGATAAGTTCATTTTGGGTAGATGAAAAAGTTTTGAGCAGAAAGCATTTGAAAAAATAAGTGGTTTTGAAGATAATTTTGCCTTAGAATATCTTGATTCTGTTTATTTTGCCCCCAAGGTTTTTTATGAAGACTCATGATTCAATGACAAACAAGTATACCGACTCATCAAACTTTCTTTTCCTTAATCATCATTTTTTTTTAGGATTAGAATCCAACAACCTAGGTAAACGTTCTTTGATCGGAAAGGACTTGCAAAAGCATGTAATGCAGGCTATGGGAATGGGTTTATGAAAGAAAGAGATAAAGGCTCAAAACGTGTTTGAAGGTTTTTTTGACATAGAATCTCTTTGTTGTCCATGAAAATCTCTTTAGGTCACGTCGCTTGGACTTTATCACTTGAGTCGTTAGTTAGGTCTGCTATGTCCTTGAGAAAATTCTTCTAGGCTTGCCACCTGAATTTTGTCATTTTGACTTTGTTTCCTTGCCTCAACTCTCTTTGTCTCGTTTGTTGAATTTTGATTCCCATCTTGACTTATAATTTTTATGCTCGAGAAGAAGTTTTTTTTTTTTGTCTCCCCTCTTTTTCATTTTTCCTATTAAGATAATTGATGGGATTCTTTTGATAGAAAATTTTGAGAGTTTCATCGACCATTCATGGACTATACATTTTGCCCTCGGTGTGAGGGATGATCCCGGTTTGGGTTATTATGAAGAAAATCATCAAGCTCAAAGTGGGACAACGAAGGATAAAATTTATGTAAGACATATGAAAGATGGCCTTTCCTCATCTCAAAGACTCGATTCACCTATGTCGTTACACACCAATCTCTTTTAAACGATGATGATTAATTATGAATGTTGTTCATCACTATTTAAGGCACCAATCATTGAGTCTTTCCTTTGGGCTTCACTCGTGTTTTCTTAGGCAATAATTTTCCTTCAAATGTTAAGTTTGAAAAAGGATAAAGGATTTCTTTTTTTCTTAACAAAATGAAGGATTTCGCCGATTACTTTACGCTCGTAAAGGCTATCGGGAGGATGTATCTTTGAAGAAATTATCTCTAGCACATGTCCGTCACGTTTTGAAATTTGATCATTTTTTACAAAAAGTTCTTTGAATGAATTTGCCATTATGCTTCCTTAATGGAGAAAGATGCTAATGCTAAGTAATACTTTCAAATGAACATCTCTTGATTTCAAATTTGATAATATCAAATTGAAAAAGAAAACTTAAGTATTCTTTCATTCAAATATACATCTTAACTCATGCATAACCAAAATATTCAAAAAAATAATTTTCAAAATCCGACAAAATTAAAAAGACGACATTTGCGGATCGATGAGCGTGCATCATCACCATATCTTTCAAGCTCACACCATCTCTTCATTTCATGTATTGGCAACCGTATGGCTTGGCAGTTGATCCATGCTCACATCATGAGTATTTGAAAAGCTATCAAGGTTGATCCATCCTTTCTTAATCAAAGCTAAAAGTCTCTTCTTGAAAGCAGGACCGGTATCGATATTATGTCCAGTAGCATCAAAATGATATTCGCAACGTTCATTTTGCTGGTACCATATAGGATAAGGAGGGAGCTTTGGTTTGGTGAGAATTTGGGTAATTAGTACAGTACTCACTAGATGTTCAAACATCTCACCCAATGAGATAGGTAAGGGTGTTAGTTGCTCGAATTCTTTTTGTGGTCTTGGTTGTGACTTTGTGGATTTCAAAAATGTGTAATAGCTTGAGATAATTGGTTTACTTGGTAAGTTTGATGAGGTATGTAAGATGGGTTCAATTGATTTGATGGATATGTTTGGTTCATGATGTTTGTTGGGCTAGGGGTATAGTGGGTGAATGAAGGTTTTTGGTTGTAGCTATCATGGTTTTTGTGCTTTCTTTGGTTACTCCCTTGATTTTTTGATGGATAAAATCCAGTCACAACCCGATGTATCTCCTCATCCGTTCTCTTATTACCATCACCCTTTGTCTTTTCGTAAATCTTTTCAGCTTTAATTGCTTACTCCACCCTCTCGCCTATGATAACAATATCGTTGAAGTTGGTTGAGACATTACCAATCAAATACTCAAAGTAGGGTGCTTTGAAAGTATTCAAAAATATCGAGATTAACTCATATTCCGGTAATGGTGGATGGATTTGAGCCGCTACTTCGCGTCACCTTTGCGCGTACTCCTTAACGGTCTCTTTAGCCCTTTTTCCCATACTTTGGAGATCCGAACGATTCGGAGCCATTTTCATGTTAAACTTGTATTGCTTGAGAAAAGCATCAGCTAGATCTTTCTATCCTCTAATCTTGGACCCCTCTAACCTCATATACCAACTCAATGTCGATCCGCCTAAGCTCTCATAAAAGAAATGTATGAGTAGTTTTTTATCGTGAACAACATCCGCCATCTTATTGCAGTATACCCTCAAGTGGGTCATAGGACACTCGGGTCCCGGTATATTTAGCAAAATCTGGCACCTTAAACTTTCTCGGGATCACTACATCGGGCACCAAACACATTTCGGAGGCCCTAATCGGATCATAGGCATCCTCCCCTTCTATTGCTCTTAAGCGTTCTTCTAATGCCATGAGCCTATCCATGCTCGGGCCTTCAACCGCCCTAGGACCATGGGCTTCCTCTTCCGTAAGATCAACTGGAGATATTTGCGGGACTCTTGGGTCCATGGGATAAGCGAATGTCCCAAGTAGGATGTGAACCTTCGGCATGAACAATTGCATGATTGGAAGTCCCCGACCGATGATGTGATGAAATAGCATGCGGTACTTCGGGTTGTCCTTGATTTAAGCTACCTCCCAATCTTAATGCTTGCTCTAACATAGATGTCATCCGAGCCACACTCTCTTTCGGCGAGTCAAACTCTTGTCGGCTAATTGGCTCTTGTCACGGTCTTTCCTCACTTTCCATTTGGTGAGTCCGAAGTCGAGTGTTGTAGACGCACGGAGGGGATTGAGTGGAGCGGCCTATGTTTACTTCAATATATGCAAAAGAAGTATATACAAATAAATACTTAATGCAAATACATGCTCTTGAACCGGGTTGGAAACCTTTTCTTTATTTTGTTGCTCGTTAAATCATGATAGAATCCCGTCGAGGATGGATTAGACCGAGCTAGTACTCGCCGAGGGCAAAATTACCCTACGGATACTTGGGCGATTAAGGAGATATATATGCCCCCAATTTCAATCGTGACTTGATTTTGAAATGATGCGATCACTCCTATTATAAGCTCACGAAGGGTAAAACCTCTCTTTTTTTTTCTCGTAGTCTCAACACGAAATTCAAGGGCATACAATCTCTTTTATCATTTCGAGCCTATTCAAATTTGATCTAAAATCCTCGACCTTATTTCGACTTCTTCGGTCATGATTTAATACGAAAGATAACCTTCACTAAAAATTATAAAAATACCCTTGGAATACCAAGGGTCGATATCGACATCATTTGACAATGATTCGTGTCTTAATTGGGTCAACCCTAATAGACAGGATCTAGCTTTTCTATAGTTGGGCAAAGCTTGACTAGTCCTAAAGATATTTCAAGTTTCTAGTCCGTCTAAATTACCAGTGGGGTAATCCAATCTCTTACCTTATACACTAGAGGTAGGGGAAGGTTATTCCACCATTTTCGATGTATAGGGTGAGTTTCGGTCCAAACGAGAGTCCGGAAGAGCATCAATAGACTTTCGTCATCCTCGCCTCCAAATCACTCTATCTAATCCCTATTAGGGTTCAGCTCGAGTCCGCAGCTTTTAGAGGTTTCCTTCGTGGTGTGTGCAACACTTAAAAGAAAAAGAATACAACCCAATTCAAAAATAAACGTGCAAACAAAAAATTTAAATATATACAAAAAAAATTAAGAAAATAAAATGAAAAAGATAAAACATAGGAGATAAATTAAAGACTAAACCTATGGCTTAACTCTACTCCCCGATGGAGTCGCCATTCTATCGCTACCCGACGTTGGACGGGACTCCTCGAAAAATATCTAAAATTTGATTGAATATTTACAAATTTATTTAAAGAGTTTGGAGTCGTCACCTAGTATTGAAGGAACTAGGAACCTAAAACGGACAATCGGTTCGTAGATTCTATGGTAAGGAGCTAGTTACATCTTTGGGAAGATATCAATCACCCAAACGCGACCTTTTCGAAAAAAGGTACCATGTATGGTTTAGCTCTAAATTTATCTCCTAAAATATTTTATTTACGTCAAATTATTTTCTCGATTCTTAATCTCTCATTTTTTTAGACAAATTGAATTTTTTAGTTTTGAGCATGGCATCGTATTGAAACGATCGTCGATCCCCTTTGTCGGCCGACACGTTGATTCAAACATTAGATCCACTTTAAGCCTTAACACAACCGATGTGTCGGAGGATATCTTGATTTAAACAATGATTTTTTTGGTGATGTCGACCCTATCAAATAGGAGGCTTCGTCGAAAATTTTGAATTTGGTGATGTCGGTCCCTATTAGATGGAGACTTCGTCGAATTTATTTATTTATTTTATGACGTCGGTCCCTACCATGTAGGAGACTTCGCCAAAATTTTGAGGCATTTTTTTTATGACGTCGGTCCCTATAGATAGGAGACTTCGTCAATATTTTTTTCTAGCAATACATATTAAAGAAAAGAACATAAAAAAAAATTAAAACAACAAATCTAAATTAATACCTAAAAGCGACAAGAAATAAAAATAAACGAAGCTAAAAAAATTAAATTAATGATAAAAAAAACCATCCTATATAAATAGGTAAAAAGATAAATGAATAATAAAAGTAAAAAAAAAAAAATCATCCTATACCTAAAATATTAACTCACAATTTTTACTTTTTTTTTTTACCCATCCCCAATTTTTTGTTTTTTCTTTCCTATTTTTTTTCCTTTTACCTTTTTTTTTCCTAATTCTATTTTCTATTTCTTTATTATTACCTTTTTTTTTTTTTTTGGTGAGGTACACGAGTCAGGTCGAATTCCAGTCCACCCCCTTTTTTATTTTGGGTCAAAGGGCACGGCCGGATCGATAAAAGTCCAGCTCGTTTTGTTTCTTTTTTAAAAAAAAAACTCACGGATCGGGCCGGACTAAGCCCAAATCGGTCCAGCCTTTGTTTTTTACTCTGTTGGGCTACAAACCAAAAGACAAGCCCGTTCTCTTCATGTTTCGATCAAACACGTTTTTTTTAGTTTTTGATTCTTTCTCTCTCATGTTCTTCACGTTCTTAATTTTCACTCTCTATTTCTTCAAACTTTCGAGAACAAAGGATTAATTACACGAACTAACGATTTTATGACATGAAGACACCGACGAGCAGTGCAATTACCACCGAAACAACAACGAAATCAAAACGGGAAGATCGAACTTGAGAGCCGACTCCGGGAATCACGGCTAAAGAACATCAAGCAACCCATAAAAAATAAAAAGCATCGCCGTAACTTCAAAAAACGAAACCCGAGAATCGAAGGATTTGAACCCAATTTTTAGGAAGTTGGATTGAGAAACACTCTAGGGTGGAAGATCAACGTGAAAGACACTAAGAAAAAGGATCGAAAGAGACCATCGACCGATGGACTAAAACCCGTAACCCCAAGAACACCAAGAACATGAAGAACCCAAACCCGTAAAACCCAATTGCTAAAAGATCAAAAATTTGGTTTTTTGCTTTCGATTTTCACCCTCTTTGAACCCGAATTTTCGCCCCCTTTTCTCTCCCCTTTTCTTGAAACCGGACTCATTTTTATAGCCAAAGTTTTGCTTGATTTTCTCCTAAAATCGGACACAAAATCCCTAAATTTTTTTGTCAAAAATCTCAAATTTGATTCGATTTGCTAATCAACAAGGAAAGGAATTAGTGATTGCTTGATTCTCTATCCAAAATTAATTCAATGATAGATGTAGAATCAAAACAGGAAATTTGTGGAGGATTTGACGATTTCTCCAAAGATTTTCGGAAAGAATTTGGGTTTGGAGTGGACGACAGTGTCGTCCTCCACATTTCGATCCTATCGTCTCGCTCCAACTTTCAATTTGGTCCTTGTGTATTTTGATTTTAGCGATTACACCCTTTTGTGGTATAATTTTAACACAATCTTATCAATTGGGTCCTGTAAAGCAATTTAGGTTTTAAAATTTTTAATTGGTTCAATTATACCCTTAATTACTTCAATTGTGTCCATAAATGAAAATTTTTGTCTTTTTTCATCATTTTCCTTTCTTTTTTTTTTTTTAGTAAACCTCAAAATAATAAAAAAATAAAATAAAAAAAATAAAAAATAAAAAACAAAAGGAAAATTTTGGGTTATTACAATATTTATTATGTGTTTTTAATATTATTTTAGTTTCTAATTTATTCGATCCATCAATTTTATGACTATTGATAAATTTTTAATTGAAGTGCCTCTAAATTAAAAATGAAAAAAATAATAAAAAATATTTTTCTATTTTAAAGTTTTTAATTTTTTTTTAAATTTTAGTTAGAGACATTTCAATTAAAAATTTTAAATATAATAAAAAATAAAGATAAATTAAACTATTTACTCATTTATTAAAATTATTTGAATGCAGAAGGTTGATATTGTTAATATGTAAGGTGAGTGTTTGAGATTATAAAAATATTTAAATTGGATTAACACGTAAGATATACTTACCGTCTGATAATAAAGAAAAAAATTCTCTCATATTTAATTGTTTTCTTCTTTTTCTCTTTACTATAATACTTTAAAAAAAATTTTTCCCTTGAAGTACTAATCTGTACTTCAGTTACATTAATTAATTATATTGAAAGGTGGAACTCTTAACTCTAATTACCTCCGACTAATTTAAGCTAACCATGTCCTATCAAATTGCCAACCAGGAATAATTTCACCCGATCGAATTAAGTGGATGCAGCATAAATGCAACAATTTCTGATCCATTTGTAACGAAGAAAACTGATTTGCTCTGAATATATACCAACAAGGTTGGCCAAAATTTTTCAGCTAAAAAGTTACCACTCTAATCGATTTCGATTGTAGTTTCTTCCTTTCATTTATTTTTATTTGTAATTAAGAAGTGATGATGATGGAACTCTGTAAATGGGAAAGACGAGTCGAAGAAGCAAACCATCCGAACTGCACATTTCCATTGGGAACAATTTCTAAGTTATTGATCCCAAAAATTCAAAGTCCAACACAAAACCCTAAAAACAAAGGCATCAATCATGAACTCTACGTCTCTACCCCAAATTAAGATTTGCCTTGAGATCCACCCTGCAAAACCCGAGTCTGATACCTACTTCAGTTCCTCCTCATCAAACAAAACAACAGCAACAAACGGAATCCAATTCAAAGTTCAAACACAAAAATCACCACCACCCATCATTTCCCTCTACAAAACTACCACAAAAATGGAAGCCTCCTAAGACCCTAACTCCTCTTTTATCCATGCAAAAAATAAGAAAACTCCTAGCCACCACCATTCAAAAACCAAAACCGCGGTCTCTTAAAACACACTCTAAAGGCCACGTAGTCTGCTCTCAGTCTCTCATAGACCATGATAGTCTATCTGTTCCCCTACTAAATCTCTAACAGCCTGCATCTTATACCTAAAAGATCTCTTTCTTTTGCAAAAACAAGAACAAACTAAATACTGAAACTAGTGCTACCTAGAACCTAACCGCTAGTTTTATTATTATTATTATTATTAACGAAGCATATTGAGTTTATGCCTTTTCTTGGTCATAGAAAAGCTAAATATGTTTGCACTTTAATGTGAGAGGTTTTATTTATTGATTTTTTCTTGGGTGATGTAATGAGCTAGCTAGGAACAGTGACACCGTGCCCTGAAAAGGATTTAAAAGCATGCTGATTTCTGAATCTTGGGCAAGGAAAAAAGAGAGAGTAAAGTGCAAGCATGAAATGATACTACAATCGACAAAAGGAGAAAGGAAACCTAAAAGAGATGGTCGCACCTCCACGCGGGAACAGTAACAGTAGTTGTTTAATTTTTTTTTTTTTTTTTCTGCTCTCAATCGAATTTCACCAAAATTAAATATTTTCTCCTTCTAGATACTAGAAAACGGTAAGTATACCATACCACCACAAAAAAAAGAAAAGAAAAAATAGCAGTAACATTTTAGAGAGAGAGAGGCCAAGAAAGCACGAGCCTCGAAAATACAGTGCCTTTCGCACTCACCTTTAAAATGCCTCGAATTTCAAACGCTGAAAAGGGCAAAAATCCTGCTCCTGCCCCTATATTTTTCAGCCCCACCCTACCTAGATCCTTGATATAGCCTCTCTCAGGCTCAGCTGGGGTCCATAAATGCCTATGTATATGCAGCTATGTTCATCATCTATCATTATCAATGTCACCATCATAACATGCATGAAGATGAAGAGGTACAATCATACATGACACATACATATACATATGCAATGTACTGTGTACGTGGGTGTTTTAAAGCGTGCAGGTGGAGATCGGGGGGACCCTTCGTATATGAACTGAAACGGAGTGTGCCATTGTCTGATTGGTCACAAAGTGTTGGGGCTTTTTAGCTCCCATGATTTTTTACTGAGCTAACATTGGAGTTGGACCCATCCCTTCAGTTTAATTAAGACCATCTATGATTTCATCATGTACCACAAAAAAAGACAACGCTTTCACAAAATTATGTAAGCATTGGATTTCCGTATATTTGTCAAAGTAATCCCATGCATTAATAAATGAGCTTGGTTCTTGTAAACAGTTCATATGGTACATCATGAATCTGGGGAAAAAAAAAGTGAGAAACAAGGAAATTACGTACAAGAAGCTGTTCAATTGAATTGAGTACCACTTTTGTTTTCATTTTCAAAAAAATTGACAATTGATTGTTTTTTATATCCTCTATATATATATATATATATCGTTTGTATTGTTATGGCATCACCCTTCGCTTCGCTTTCCTTGACCAAAATTGCATTGGTGCGTACAAGCAGTGACGTACGTGGCAAGCTGTGGGATGGGCAGATTCTTTGTACCATGGACCTACAACACTGAACTGTACCAACAGAAATAACGATTCCCCCTGTTGCGGTCCTTCGACCATTGTGGTTTTTCGTCAATCATATATATAATGGTGGACTAATTTTGTGTTTTGTTCTGCTGGCTGTCTCTCTGTCTATTTTCTTTTGCATGTAATTTCAACTCCAATTGAAAATAAGTATCATGATCAGCACATTTATGTTGACTTGTTACGGCTACTACTTCTACTTTATAAAATAATCTAGCACTTAAATTGACCTTCATTGATGATAAAGAATTTGGATTCTTACCTTATATATATATATATATATATATATATATATATATGAAATAATTATCAGCTGAAACGACATTTATGAAAATAGTTGGTAGTCTACGAGGATGGACAAAAAAAGGAATTCATGCGCATTTATAGAAGGGTTAACTTGAACAATAATTTCACAAGTTTTTATCATGTATCTTAACCGATGAACCATTTAGTTTTATGATTACAGTACGACATGTTTAACAGTAAGGTTTTCATTTTTTTTTTTTTTCAGTTGGCAAAGACAATAATTAATTTGATAGTGATGTTGCTTCCTCTCTGATCTACTTGCCTGTCCTATAAGGATATGCTTACTATTAAGTTATTAGTCACCCATTAGTATAAAATCAAATTTCTCCATCATTATCAAAACGTACCGTACTGATATTACTTGTTTTTGATTGATACATATAACCTTGTAAGCATAAAATCATAGGGTAAGTGTTGACTAAATCATATTTTATTAAGTCTGTATAAGATTTATCTAATTTGCAAATAATAGCATGAAGGTGCGTACACCAGTGACCTGCTGTGAAAGCCAATGTGACACGTGGTACAGTCTGGTACTGTTTGATTAATTTAATGCCCCCCGCACTAATTCCTGCCATTTACAGCGATGATAGAAGCTATCAGAAGACTCGTCATGTGACTATTCCAAGTGTCAAAACAGTTGCTACTAATGCAGGCAATCACTTTTGTTGAGGGCAAATATTTTCCATGGAAAAGAAAGAACACCAAAAGTCATTTGCTTGTGTTTATCAATGTGATCCTCTGAGAGAGAGACAGAGAGAGAGAGAGGATAGATTTGCTTCGAGATCCCATCATTTAATAAGAAAGATATTGGGTGGTAAATTGCAGGGCTAGCTAGCTAGCTATCTAGCTGGTTTTGATTTGCTTTCTGTTACCAACCTAACTGTTTGTCACAATTCCCTTTGCATTCTTCTGTAGATACTCCTCCTCTTAATAACGATTTTTTGCTTCCTCTCGTTTGCTCTCTTTGGTCCCAACTCCTTACAGCTGACAATTCTGGCTGCTGCCCATAAGAGACCCCCTTCTTAGCCCCTACGAACGTTAGGCTATCTACCTTCTTCAGGATTATTGAATGATCGCCAACATCTGTGCTCTTTTTTTTACTCGATAAATATGTGGGATCTTGATTTGATCTTTCGTTCCTAAGCCATTTATTTATACTGATCCGTTCTTGAACACAGCCGTAATTTTGCTGACACAAGCTGCACACAGGGTGTGCTCCAACCCTACCCACTAGCAATTTCAACGTGCCAAGCCATCAGAAACCGTGAAACGTCTTTTCCTGTAATAAGAGTTTACGGAGTTTGCCCAGCGAGCTCAGTGTAGAAAAACAAAACAATATTAAACCTGGGAAAGTGCATTATCAACGTGTGCGTTATCTTTACTAGTGAATGAATACTTTATCATGTCCATGAAAAATAACAAAAATGAAACCATGGATTAATTTTCAATCCAGTTGGATTTCATAAATATATATGCTAACTTCAGACAAACATCACTGCTTTAAAGGTAACCAAACAAGCCTTAAGCATTCATGTTCCCGATGCTAAAGAACACCACCAATTAATAGCTTATGAAAGTTTACTTCAAAAAACTTTTACCGAACCAGACAGTAGAATCCCATGAACAAATTAAGTGCAAGCATTTTCTCAGTCTCGATGACATACGTCAACCATATAGCTGATGAAAGCAGCAGCATTGGCCACAGGTTTTATAGATATTCCTCTCGTATATGCATGCTAACGCACAAAATAGGACTCGAGCCAAGAAACCTTTCCAGAGTCCTAATCAAGCATGTCATTGATAAAATTTTACCACAACACCTCATTTGACAAAGAAACAATAACGGCATCATGCGCTACTTTGAACATTACCAGCGTGCGTTATCTGTTTGTGACGTGTTTTGACCCAAAGAAATTCGATCAATAAACTAAAAATAGCAGGTTGGTTGAGATATTGAAAACAAGACCAATCCAACAACCCTACCAGAAGGTGGTCCCTTTAGTGTCACCCTACACTCCCAACATATTATCCACTATGACTTGATATTTCACCAGATTTACCGAGACACCTTGACGTATAGATTTGAATTTGAGATAGACAGCAGAAACACAAAAACATTAAGAAAACATACTTACAGCCAAAAGTATTCATGATATTCTGCCATGACTTACATCCATACATCAGTCATAGGGGTCTTAAGAGAATAACAAGAAGGGCATTATAACTTAAATAGATAGTAACTAATTTAATAATAGATAGCCAAGTTCTCTAAACATCTTTCTCAGCCATTACACAAAGGACCAGCTCATGAACATGAAGGCCAGGCAGTGGTTGGAATCATCATCATTGAGAACTTTCCATGCAATGACCTGCTCGTAGGAGACTGGCCTACCCATGCTGGATACGCATATTCCGGCTGGCAGATACGCAAATCCCTGAAATGTGTAATAGCACACAAGACCTGTTAAAACATACTCAGGGTCTCTAAAGGGCTATAAGATTTTAAGAGTAGAAGTAGAACAAAAAGACGACTCAATTACTCCTCCGTTCCAGGTATAGAGAATTTCACCTGTTGCATTATCTTAGAGAACTCAGAGCAGAGAACCTTCCGACCTGCTTCATCAAGAATCTTGTCAAGCATTATATCTTGAAGGGCCACAAGAGTAGTTTCAAGCATATCAAGTCCAGCCTGGTTCGCAAAAGTAAAAACTGGAGATGCCTGCAATTATTTTTAATCCAATCATGTTAATTCTCCTTCAAATAATCCTGGCCAGAACCTAAAGACTTTTCCCTCTAGTTGATCAATAGGCAAAGAATAAAAGAGTGATTACATTTGTTTTCAAGGAGCAGCACATAATTGCATCTGAATGGTGCCACAGTTGCTTCAGCAAAGCATCGCCAGCTTGGGACTCAACCCGAAATAGTTCTCCTCCAGTATGGATCCTTCAGTATAACCAGGATTGATTATGAAATATAGGCCAGAGCAAAATTGTGAAAAAGTAAAGGAACAAGACCAAGGAAATGAGGGAACAAATATTAAAGAAACAGGATGGGGAATCAAACTTCAGACTATGCAGAAGCTACCATTACTCTGCTCTCTTGCACCGAGTTCAACACATTCCAGGAACTACTTGCTTTTAACCATTCTTATTCAAAATACATGGTTAAATTATTTCCATTGAAACGACATATCAACTTCAGAAGTGACGCATCATATTGTGAATGATTATTATTAATTTGAGCATTATAGTGACTCCGAGAGCAGTACTCCAACAAGTTATTTTATCTTCAATATAAAAAAAGGAACTCAAACTTGCAAATCTCACCATTGATTTTTTATATTGCTATTTAAAAGTGAAGAAAATGGAAATGTTTAAATGAATAAAAAAGATAGGATACCTGTAGCTTCGGCATATCCAACGTGCCAAAGTGAGAGCCTCAGGAGAGCCAGGAAGGGACTTTGGCCCCATATTGGAGCTAAGCCGCGAGGGCGCAATTGCCATTGCAACCCTCTGAACAGAACCCACAACACCACGGACGTATTGGCGAGCCATAGCAGCTACATTGTCTCGCAAGTGGTTCTCAAACGTAAATTGGAACGCAATTGTCAGAACTGACCTAAGGTTATAACTGCTGGAGTCAGCTTCACTAGCTGAACGTGCACCACCAGGTCCTACTTCAAGTGTAGAGGCTAAATCTAAAGTGCGAGTTGCAGCAGGTGTATCCTGTGATACAAGAAAACCAAAACAAATTAGAGAAATTGAAGTATCACCAAATCGACATTCAAACCATTCAAGACAATCATGATTATGGCAGAGATCACCCAACTGTTTTAGTATCCAATGGTATGACACGAAATCCAGATGGCAGCAATGGTGCATCATCAGCGAAGGATTCATCAATAGGTGCAAATACAAGCTGAGCACAAGCACCAACAGCATTTTCATCAACTCCACTGCATAGCTGCCAAATTAGATTTTAAAAATGTTATCAATTATTTAGGACAGAGATCCCCAGTAAAAATAGAAAATAAAAAACAAGTTTCAGTTTCCAGTGAAAAACAGCAGGTAAACCAACCTGTAACAAGTACATGTCCCGTGCCAATGCTACATCTTCTGGCGAGAATGCATGGCCCTCCAGCCGAACTACCTCCAAGAACTACCAACAAGGGAAACACAAAATTATCCCATGGTAAATCAACTATTAAGACATTCCAAAAAAGAAACTAAAGGGAAATAAATACACTCAAAACGATACCTCTTCATGCTCAACAGTATGAGCAAGAGGTAAAATGACCTGGCTACTAGGGAAGCCACCAGGTCTGGCACAAGGAACTGCATAAGGACTTGCTTTAAGACAAGCAGCAGAGTAGGCATCAACCCCATAGTCAGCCCACTCTGAACGATGTTCTCTCAGAAAACGAACAAGCAAAGCAGGAGGAACATTCTGCAGAGAAATGTGTTATCATTTTATTAAGGTATTCCATAACATTTTAGGGGCAGTGATTTTCTCATATGGTAATGGAGCAGATCAGAAACACCAATATTCCCAAATAATCTGATTTCTAGAGAATACCTGCAACAACATCGATGCCTTAGCACACAGCACCCCTCCTCCAAATGTAGGAAACATAGATGCATTGTATTGAGATCCTAGAAATTTATTTGGAGAAGAATTTATGACGATAGTCACATCATCCCCACCATCACCGCCCAGAAGTGACCAACCATCATCTGTGAACCCATTCACAGCATCATTAAAACCCCTGAAATCCAAACCACAAACTAGTTAACAAAGTAGCAGAACTCATGCAAGCACAAAGATTAAAAATCATTGCAGGTTCTTAAGCTCTAAATTACACAAGACCAAGCAAGGCAGCTTAAATCTGCTAACTTAGTGGGATCGTGCTCCAATTTAGATGGTTGGCAATTCAACAGATTGGTACTGCCTCAGTAACCAAGTGCTAAGTTGGAATATCTTTACCTGCAAAGCCTCTGACTAAATGTCCTTAAAACAGCAGGCTGGCGCCCCCTCCATATTGAATTTCTCCACTAGTCTCTTGTGCAATTTGTCTTATGTGCCGCAACGCCTGGATAATCAAATCACAAAACAAACATGAAACATATTTGATTGAATCAAAGAAAAAAAGGTCCCAGTCATGATGATGTAATTACCGCCATGGTCATTTTTTGAGCAAGAATTTTGGATGATTCATAAAGTGGCCTCAGAACTTCAGGAACACTCCAAACCTAGCATTACAATCAGACATTTAAAATTGTCAAATAGAGTGAATAAATCAAATATCAATAGGGGAAAGGTTGAAATAGATCTTATTCTTACATCTAAGTCAACATGATCAACAATGTGAATGATGGAGCCACCACCTTCACATGGTCGAATTAGATAGCCACTGGGAAGCATTTCAGCTCTTACGAAGCTTGAAGAAGGAGGTCCTGTTGGGCCACCAGTAGAAGTAGTCAATGACCTCTCACATATCTGCATAAATTTATGACAAAAGTGAGTGCTGTACATCTTAAACACCTTAAATTAAGAAAGAAAATAAAGAGAAAACAAAACATCTAATGACTCACCACAAGACTTCCATCTTCCAAGGTTGTAGTATATCTTACTGTCCAAAAGTCACGTGCTGCAGCCAATGTTGTTGGTGCATAAGTCTGATGAACATAATAAATGGATTAATCAACAACATAGCACAAACAATTAATCCAGAAGTCAGACCCAGAAAGGGGCTAAAACAATGCCTATTTCATAAAGAACAAATATACAAACCTGCATGTATATCAGCTCAATTGTCCCTCCACTTCCTGTGGGAATCACACTCAATATGTCAAGACATCGGCAGTCACGATACCAAGATGTACGATCTTTGAGGATTTCAGCAACCTGAGCAGACACAGATTCATCACATGCAATAAAAAAGGAAAAGAAAAAAAAAAGCTGTAATATTTAAATTGTTTGGATAGATATGTACCTTCGTGGGCTCCAAGCTCACAAGGCCGCAGGCTCGTGCCGCTACTCCGCTGCAGTTGCGGGAAACAGCAACGATTCCAATAGAATCCGGACCAGGCTACATTGCCATAGGAATTCAGATTTTACCACAGAATTAGAATCAAAGTACACAAGCAAAAACACACAGCACATGAGAATCACACAAACTTCAACACATGTTACCTTCATCCCAATCATCTGGACCCAGTCGACAGCAGTTCCGGTAGCCTTGGAAAGGAACTCTGCCAGGGTCTCCTCAGCTATTGCGAGAAGACTAACAAAAGTAAAAGAGTTCAAAACCCAGTAAAGCCCGTGGAGTGAGAAACATATTGTCTCTTGATCACATTGATCCAAAGCAAATGTAATTACTTACCCAGCTGGGTTGTTAGCATCCCTTTGGGGCTGCTGAGGTGTTGGGTTTTGCTGTTGTTGGTGCTGACCACTCATGACCACAGACTCACAGCTATTGTCTGTGGTCGTTGCCGATGCCTGTGTAGAATCAGCCAAATAAAGGCTTATTGCCCATGTACATGAAAATGAACTTAATGATTTCTTGTCTTCAAGAAAACATATAAAACAGACAACCTAACTCATGATCTACCACAAGTAAAACTACAAAAGTAGGTAATTCATTAGTCACTATTAACAGTTTCAAAACTATTGATTAAATTATGAGCAAACATCCGTAGTATAATATATCATTCAAGTTAAGAGAGCTATAGGTAATTTGCTGATGAATAACATAAGATTTATTGCAAGGTGACTTAATGATTTCAAAGCAAAAGAGATTTACGGTCTGAATTTGTTGGCGCATGTATCCATTTTCATACACCAAATGGGAGACTTGCTTCTGCAAACGGTCATTCTCTTCCATCAACAGCTTGTTCATGGCAGTCAGCTTTCTATTCACTGTCTGCAGACGAGAGGCTTCCTTTCTCTGTTTTTCACGACATCTGCAAAATAGAGTAACGAAAAAACCAAGCAACACTTAAAAAGCAAACTTCTTAAACAGGGACACCAAAAGAATGCAGCAATTTCCACGAAAAATCAATTTCACAAACACATTTACAAATCTCATAGTAACGGTCATGGCAAGTTTGCACGGACATAGGAAAGTTTATAAACCCAAAATGTAGGAACTCCTTGGAGTTTCATGTCAAACATTTAAAACCAAAAGCCAGCATCCAAAATTTCCAAAAAACCTTCAGAAAGTCCCTGAGCTTTTACAATTATATGGTCACGACAATCTAGAAAAAATAACATGATATCTTCATCATGGCTGTGTGAAAAACACGCATTTTAGTTGCATAATAGAAAAGTGCAAAGACAAGCACCACCAATGATTTCAAGCATGTCACATTATCCCTTGTTGTTTTTTTTTCTCACCAAAACACCCCGTCTTGTTATGTAGCTGAAGATTAGATATCGGAACCACTATTATGCGAAAAATAAGGAAAAAAGTTCTGCCCTGCCAACAAAGATTCGCTCCTTGATCTCTCTACTGCAAAGGAATCAGAAATAATGGACAAAAAAGGCAAAACACAATGAAAACCAGGAGCAGAAAGTATTGTTTAGCTGTCACTATCATCCATTCAATTTCAAAGCCACATTCTGGGGAGTTTGTTCTCTTGAATGCACCAAACCGAAATGAAAGGTACATCCTTAAGATCGTCCCCAGTAAACAACTAATAATCCATTCAAATTGAGGGATACTTAGATTACCTAAAACAAAAAAGAAAAACCTTTTAAAAGAATATTCAATAAAAGAAGTTAACAATTACACTACTCGAGGAATGTCACGTGTGACTATGAATATCCGTGAAAGCCAACATAAAAACCAGAAGCTATTTACTAGAAAGGTAAAAAAAAACAAAAGATCAATTTATTACCAACTCAGAAGAAAGGAGTGACCTTCGAAACTTGATCTCTCCAAGCACATTAACAGAAAATATTTTAACCAACAATTTATGTGCCCAAGAAAATAAAAACAAAGAAAACATAAGGGGAAAATATTAACAGAGAAAAACTGGTATTTTCTTCTCAAAACTTTACTTTCCCTGCTTCATAAAGTTAGAAGCAAAGGGAAGAACGAATAAAAAACGAGCCCAAAATTTCTAGAAACGCTCCCACAGCAATGTTCATTATTTTTAAACAAGAAAAACAAATTCTCACACGAAGCCAAGAATAAATGAGCCAAACCCATTTCCCCTTCCAATTATCTCCTGATAATTCATTAAAGCCACAATTAAATTTCACATGAAAGAAGTGTCTAACTTATTTGAGCAGTAAACAACCTAAAAGCCAAAAAGAAAAATCCAATTTAAAAAGCCTAGAAAGAAGTGTCAAACCCACGTACCATTTCTCATTTGTGACTAAAATCTAAAACATTAACAGCAGCAACATCAAAGTTCAAAAAAGGGAGGAGATAAAAAAACACTCATTTGGATCCAAATGAAATAAACCACAGATCTCCATTTTGATCCAAAAAAGAAAAACATGTAGACAGCGTGAGAGGGATTTTAGGTTATGTAGCTTTGTTTGTTAATTTATTAATGTACCTGCGGTTTTGAAACCAGACTTTGATCTGTTTAGGCTCAATGTTCGAGAGAATAGGACACTCTCTAATAAGCTGTTGTCTTCTCAAAGAACTGGGCTTTGGACATTCTGTATACACCCTCTCCAATGCTTCAACTTGCTCAGGTGTATACCTCACATATTTACTTGAATCCATCTGCTTGTCCTTATTGTGTATGGAAAGCGCCATATAAAGCAACAAAAACACCAAATAAAAGAAAACAACACCGACCACCCAGATACTGTTTTGAAGTGCTTAACAAAAAAATAAAAAGAAAACAAAGACAACCCAGATTGTGCTTTTTTTTTTGGGTTTAAAGACTAGTTGACCAAGTAAAAGGAATATGTTTCTTCATTAATGAAAAAGGGAGTGTCTTTGGTTTGGTTCTTGAGTATCTTCTTCTATGTTGGTGGTGGAAGTAGTAGTGGTTGCGTTAGAGTTGGTTTCCACAGGCAGGCTCTCTCTTCCAAGAGAGCCTCCTCTCTCCTTCATCAGATTGAAAGAAAGTATTGTTGATGATTCTGTTTGCTCTCTCAGTAGGCACTACAACTGTATCCCTCTCTCTATCAAGAAGCCGAAGCGCAGTACTAGTAGCAAGTAGTAACTAGTAATAGAAAGGGAGGTAAAGGGAAGGGTGCTGTTATGGTCTTTATCTTAGACGCCAATCTCGAGATTCTTTACTTCGGTTTTTGCTCTTATTAATAAAAAATCAAAACAAAACAACCCACAGAAAGGAAAGAGCTTTGAATTGAATTGAAATGAATTGAAGGAAGACAGAGAGAGAGTAAATAAAATTTATATGATAGAGAAAGCAAAAGAAAGACAAATACAAGAAACAGGCAATGGTAAAAGAAATGCCAGGTCAAGCTGGATTTTGTTGATTACCCTACCGCTACTATTATACTGTAAGCCCAAACCAAAAAGAAAAAGAAAAAAAAAGTAGTAAAATTTAGGTGGGAGATAGGGAATAAATGAGAGGCTGAGGCAGGCAGGTAGGATTAGAGAGGTGCGTGTGATATCTTTATTCTGACTGACAAATATTGCATAGCAGGTTTTGCAGAGAGGGTTTTTTTCTTTTTTTTAATTAACTATCTTTTCTCTGTCTAAACTAAGGCATCAAATTAAAAATAGATAAATCATCATATATATATATATATATATATATATATATATATATATAAAGTTACTCAATATAAACAGTTGTTGTACTGTGCAGGCTGTTAGCTAGCTGCTTCCCTCAGCAGCAGTGCATTTTATGGGTTATGATGCATTGCATGCGTGTATGGGTTACTGTGGACTTTTATATGTATGTATTTCATGATGATGATGGTGGTCGGGGTATGGGTATGGGATGTGGATGGATGTGAAAACTGTGGGTATTCATTCTTTATGTGCATGCATGGAGAGAGAGAGAGAGAGAGGGGGGGGAGATTGTGACAGAGCTTGGACTTTAGTATGTGGGCATGCAATCTGGGTGGGTTTTTGACCCGGATTGGATACACTACTTAAGCTTAAAGAATGGACTTCTTATAAGCTATTGGATTGAAGGGAATTGGTGGTGAATTTAGGTAACCCTTTAACAGTTACGGATAATGTGGCTTAGGCCCAATCTGCCCAGACATATTATTTTTGTGTTATGCTGTCTTGGATTGCTTCATGATTTTTGCAAATGGCCCTTTTCCGTTCAGGGTTAATGTGATAGGAAATTAATCTATATATCCTTATTAATTACATGGATTTATATCATAAATATTTACACTTTATTAATTTTTAGTACTTTCTCAATTAATCAATAGCTTATTTTATAATTGCAACAATAAGCCTACCTTATCATCATTTGAAAAAAAAAAAAAAGGATCTAAATGGTAATTGCAACATAGGCGTTAATTAGTAAATAAAGACATGATATATATAGAATTACTCAGAGAAGTATTATAGTACTCCTTAATTAATATGTAGAGAAAAACAGAAGAGCATCTTTAGGGGGGAAAAAAAAGCACTTATATTTCTCTTTTGAACCATCACGAGCCATCTAACAATACTATGGTCTATGGTCATTTTGTTATGGGGAACCTTTTTTTCAATTTTTTTTCTTTCTTTTTTTTGAAAAAAAACTGTTACATTGCTAGCAAACAGTTATACATATATATTGTCTTTCGTTTTCGCAAAAAGTGGTTGATGAGTTTATTCATTTTATTTTAGTAATGATACCAAGTAGCACCTACATTTGGTAGATATAAATCTAAAGAAGCTCGAGCCAATAAGAACCAGTGATTAAAATTCAAGAAATGGCAAGCAAAAGAGAGCAGCAGCAAGTGAGTGCTGTTCTGCCTGTCTAGATAGCTAGTAGCTAGTTTCATATTTAGAGTCAGAAGCAAGAATGGCC
Source organism: Dovyalis caffra (assembly GCA_963924115.1). Lineage (NCBI taxonomy): Eukaryota > Viridiplantae > Streptophyta > Magnoliopsida > Malpighiales > Salicaceae > Dovyalis > Dovyalis caffra. The sequence continues at coordinate 551,056 of CAWUPB010000351.1, forward strand.
ATTGATAGCTCATTCCTTATGCATATGTATGGCTAGGTGGTCAAAGTTTAAATTTTAAGTAATCTCTAAAATATTGATGCTTTTGGGTATATATCATGTGCAGTGTCATAATGAACTCAGCTTTGTGCATGCTTGATGCCTTTTGACATCTACGTGCCAAGTGGCAATTGTAGTATATTAGGGTTTCAATTCATGTTACATATGAGCTATGTTCATCAATATTTGATTTTCATGGTTAAAGCACAACTGATTCTTGTTCCCATGCATATATAGAGCACATAAACTAGGTTAACCCAAATTCAAACCTCAGAAAGGCAGGTTTTTAAAACCCTAAAACTCACTTTTGTGGTTAAGGTCGACCAGCACCAACCAACCATATCTTTTGGTGACAATTTGAGAGTGTTTCCCACCTAGCTCTTTCCCTTCACTCATAAGAATCCAAGAGAAGGAGAGAGAGAGAGAAAAAGAGAGGGAGAGAGAACCAACTTTGAAAGAGTGCATGTTTTAAGCTTTGGATGCTTTGTAAAGATACAAAACACTTTATGGCAAATGTCAACCTTGTGAAATCTAAAAGTCAATTACTTTTCTCACCATCATCGCTCTCTCTGTAGTCTATCTACTGTGTCTCTCTCTCGCAAAAACACATTCTATACATATATAATTAATGGCTTATGATGGGAGCTCTCAAGGAAAGAGTCAATGGCTACACAGACTCACTTGGTGTCTTCTTGTCTCCCTGGCAATTTGTATGATAATGAGGCTCTTTGCTTCTCGTTTTATTTTTCATCTTTACCTCTCCCTTTTGGAAGAGAAGGGCACACAGAATAAGGGGTTTGGGACAGTAGAACCCCACCAATGGGGCTTGTCCACTGAGGCATGTTTCCCATGTCACATTGCGTGATTTTGCAAAATTTACAAAGGTGGTAGTCTCCATCCAGGCCCGTATAGGGGACCCAATCGCTATTGGGTGGGAGAGAGCGGTCCCATACTTTGTCATGCACCAAAAGAGAGTTCGGACTCCACAAAATTTGACCCCACCATGCACATTTCTCACTCTAGAATTGTGTGCCTTTGCTTTGCTTCCATTTTACACCTCCTCTCTCTCTCTCTGGTTCGTTTGAGGTGGTGTTGGGGGTCCATGCAAGATAGGAGGTGTAAAGGTAGACATGGATAGAGCACAAGAATCCCAGCTTGATAGGCTGCTCATGTGAGGGAAAATCTTGATATCTTTGATACTAATTATAGCACAATATATAATACACGCCATGATTAGGAGTGGTATTAAAGTATATGAATTTTATTTGTCAAAACCTTTGGAAAGGAAAGGAAAAGGGAAGGGAAAGGTTTCATCAGGATGAGTGAGACTAAAACAATTAAGAGTTAGCTTTAATGGCATTAATCATCTATCGACATGACAACAACATCACCATGCATTAATACTTCTCCTTTTTCTCATGTCACAATATAGAGATAATATAGAGAAGCGTCTTTATATTTTGTTCAAAAGGCATATATTAGCAGGTGGTGAATGCAATACAAAATTCACATGATCATTAAAAGTTTTCAATATTCCATGATGGCTTTGTTTTCTACAGCTTATAACTAATTAATTTCAGTCCAATAATTAATTTAATGTTGGCATTTCGGCTTATAATGGCTTGTCCATATCACCTAACGGGATTCGGGACTTGCTCTCTTCTTCAATTTCTATGTCCTCATATAGCCCAGCACAACATGGAACCTTGAATTCAAACTTTTGGTATTAAATAATTAAATAAAGAAACCACAAAGTGGTAGCATGCTGATCAACAAATGTAGATTAGTAGGTCATGTTTAGAGTTTGATTTTTGTGTTCAATATTCCTAAGAATTTATTCTCAAAGTACTCAACATCTAAAAAAAAAATAATAATAATAATAATAATTATTATTTAGCTATGGTTTAAACCATCGCTAATCTAAGTTAGCGACGATTTTTAGACGATTCAAAACCGTCGTTAAAAGGCTTCTCAATAATTAATTAGCGATGGTTTAATGACTTCATTGCTAATTAAGAGACGGTTTAACCATCACCGAAAAATAAAAAATTTGTCCCTAGATAAAGGAAAAAATGTCGCCAATTTAGTAACGATTTTCAAAAAACCATTGCTAAAATTAGCTTCTATTTAGCGACGGTTTATCTAAACCATTGCTAATTATGGATAAATTTAGCTTGGATTTAGCTACGGTTTTAAACCGTTGCTAAATCAATTTTTTAATAATATTTTTAGTCAATTATTTCGTCGTTCATATGTTGCTAATAAAAAATATAAAATCCAATTTAATTTAACAACTATAATGACGGTATGAAATATAACTATAGAAAATATGATTCATTTATAATATATAAAATCTAATCCAACCGAATATATATATTCAAACACCAAATTATATTAAAGAGTATTAATATTTCAATAAATAAAACATAAAAGCGATAAAAATAAAGGATAGTGTGATGAAGGGGTTACATGTCACATATAAGTATTTTTCATCCAACGTATGTTGGTCGGTCGAATGATTGATGAGTGAATTACCTTTTTGCATATTCGGTAACATCCGTCGCATTATCACAAGTTGCTTCTAATTATGGTACTCCAACCACTTTTGATTTTCTAGGAGCGATGTAATAGTAACCTCTAGTTTCCGGATCATTTCTTCTTCTTCTAGCAATGGTGGCCTCCACTTTTTTTCGAAGCACCTCAATATTGACACGTAACCACGATGTGAACTAAAGGATGAAGTGACATTTGAGTAATAGGGAGAGGCCTATGACCCAAATCCGTATATTTTTTTCATCTTATTGTTTTCTCCTCCAACAACCCTCTTGAATGTCTCATTCATATCAATGTCGGATGTTGTTGAAGTACCCTTTGTTCCTTAACCAATAACCTCCTCTTCAAATATTCTATCGATGGTCTCCTAAATCATTACATAAATTTTAATATTAAATGATAGTCTTAATAAGTTATACAAAAGTAACATATGTATGAAATAAGCTTATAAATTACTTACCCTTAAATTTTTTATCTACCGATCGATGAATACATACTAATCTTCCATCTTTTTCCTATGAGTCTTCAAGAACACCTCACGAGCATTGAGTTCACGCCCCAATTCCATGCCCCGAGATAAATATACTTAAATGTATATTGATATTGTAATAATTACATATATATATATAGATTTACCATACATATTGTGTGCTTCTTGTGTGTGATCGAACCACTCATATGTCTAGATGGACCAGCTTCGATGCCATTTGTCTAGGTCGCTCACTCGGATTAGGCCCGAGACTTAGGTTTGGCCCGTTCTTACTATCATGTATCCCATAGATCCTATGAGATATACATTGGTTTGGGACGTGTCTTCATATGATAAAGGAAGTCGAAATATCACCTTCGTGCCGGACTCTTTCATGCTTTCCTAAAGATTTGATCGAACTCCCGGTCCTATATAAAGAACTTCGTATGAACATTAAAAATATTCATTAGTATGTTTAAATGAACATTAAGCAACTTAATTAAAATATATTATAACATAATTAATTAAGTTACATATTAATTACATTAAACTTCTCCCAATATAAGTCTTTAGTTTGGTCTATAATTGACTTCCATATGATTTGGATAGGTTGACATCCTTATAGAACATCTTATAAATCCAATGATGGCATACATTGAATGGATACAATCTATCAAATAAGATAATTAATAATTAAATGAACTCATTAATATAATAATACATCATAAAAAAATATACATAATACGTACTCTTTTCTAGCAATGAGAGTAATTGGAATGCGAGGATCGTATGTAGAATCGGTAGATACGGAAGATATACTAGACGGGATGTCTAACGATGGGCCATGTGTAGGTACCTAACAGTTGTCTTGTTGAGGTATAGGCTATAATGATGATGAAGGTTCGAAGTACGGGCACGTGATCTAAACCGACGGGGCTCAAGCTAAGACATGTCAAACGATGATAGATATGACACTCGAGGTTACGGGAGGGAATACATCATGTCGAGAGGGGCCATGTGACCTAGAACGAAAGCGAGGACTATGCCCACATTCATGGTCACTACCATTTTCAATGTTTGAACCATGACCTTTACCATCCGATCTAGAGCCACTACATGTGAAAACATCCCCTACCACGAGGCATAACCTATACATTATCACATTAATTAATTAATCAAACATAACAACTATAAAATATATTTATTTTATGATCAATAAATACTTTCCTAATTAAATTAAAACATGCACACACACACACACACATGTGTGTGTGTGTGTGTTACCTTAACAATTTTAAATAAATCATGAGGACAATCAAACCTTATCGCTAATTAATATCCCGATCATCATTGTTATAGTTTTCATCTATATCCTCCTCTACATCTATTTTAAATTTAACATCATGCTCTTCATTAATTTCATCCTCTTCTAAATCTATTAGCGATCCGGGATCGGTCAACGACTAACCCTCGTTGTCATCAATTGGATGACATTATATTGGGCTTTCATATCATTTTCCTAAAATGGTTTTGTATTTTTTGAACCGTAACAAACGATTCTAATACATCCATCACTATCCTTAATTTTACCTTACATACGACCAACCAATCACGTTTGATATGCTTCGAGGTAGGATATATTGCATAATACACATGATGTACTTGTGTTAGTAGATAAAAGGATCGAATTTGTTCAACATCCTACGACTATATACCTCTACTATTCTATACTGATCATGAATCCTTATACCAACACCGGGTGAAATATCATACCAATCACATTTGAACAATATGATTCTCTTGATTGGTAATACAAGATATTCAAGTTTTAGTATATCAATCAACCTACTCGTACTTGTCATTTTCTTTAACATTATAATTAACTTTTTTTATGCATACTCCAATAAACATTGTTACTCTATCCGAACTATGGCCTTTGATGTGAAACTTGTACTTATTTAGTATGTATCCTAAATATAACTTTTTTGTTCTTACGGTTTCGTTTGTGAGATCTTTAATGAAATGGTCAATGATCAAGTTGAGTTGTTCAATACTTATATGTAAAGTTGAAATTTATTCCTTACTATTAGTATATCATTTCATCATTATATCTTACTACAAAAACAAATCCAAAATTGATGATACTCACTTATAGATGAAACCATGAAGCAAAATCATTTTCACGCGAACATTAAACTCATGCTTTAATATGTTGGGATTACTTTAATGAAGTTGACTCCTAAAATAGCTATCGAATGAACAATAATTTTAAGATTTTTAATGTCTTTATTATATATAATTGATAATTAATGAATTTGAGTATTGGAATTTTTGCTAATTTTAACACCTACTTAGTGTAAGGTGTCACCTCATCATAGTTCAATAAAATATAGGTATATGATGCAAAATTTTCTTCATCTATCAATATATATGATTTTACTCGACCAAGAGATTGACCTTTTGGTTTGAATATAGCAAGCATCCTTTCAATTTTATCACTTGATTCTTATGCATGCTCAAAAATTATGTGTCACTTTTCGATATCTAGTATGCTCATAAGGCTCAAAGCAAGTATGAATAGAACGTTGACACTTCTTCCGCTAAATATGCATTGCATATTGATTTTTCAACTCTCACTTTGTTCTTTATATTATTTTTTTAGTTTTCGAAGATAATCGCATTATGTACCTATGTTAGTTAACAAATATTTTTAAAAAATTAATCAAGGGTTCAAAATTAATATATTTACCTTTCAAATGGATACATCCACCAATATCGTATTGATCCCACTATTTTTTCTTTATATGCCAAGTGGCTCGAAAGATGTTCCATTGAGTAAAAAAAAAACTTAGTAAAAATATACACTCACATTTGCATAAAATTAAAGGTATCTCTATCTTAAGACGCATCATATCTTCAATCCTAATGAAAGTAGAAGTCAATTATTTAAAGAATAAGCTCAACTTAGTAAGTGCTTGCCAAACATTTTACGGTAATAGGTCGGGGAATGCGACATGTATTAATCTCTATATAAATACATGACGAGTCATGACTCTTCATACCATGCAATATGAGATTGTTCATATCGATACACCTAGCTAATTTAACACATATTCATCAAGAAATATGAGTTATTTAAGCCATTCAAGCATTTGTATTTTTTGTTGTTTGTCTTGGATGTACACATTTTAGGGTATTTTCGGAATCTTCATCTCTTTCTAATTCGGTAATCGGTAATAAAGTTTCAAGTCTTCTCTAGATTTGGTATTTTCTTTGGTTTTTCTTGACACATTCATAACTATATCAAACGCATTGTCGAAGATATATTTTTTAATATGCATCACATTTAAATTATGGCGAATTATATTGAACATCCAATATGGAAGATCCTATAATAATACTCTATTTTTTTAACTATAAACTTTAGATATACTACTGTTATACTCTTTGAAACCGTCTTCTATGACTTTCATCAACCCCTACTTTTTTTTTTCATGCAAAATATCCATTTTAGATCGGACCAAAGGAGCAATGTCCGTGATAACCGTATTTCTTTTAAACGTATTTCCGTTCCTTCTAAATGGATGATTTTGTGGAAGAAACTTATGGTAACTATCAAAACAATAAGTCTTTCTATTATTACGGAGATTAAAAGCATTAGAATTTTTCATGCAATAAGGGCATACTTTTTTTACCTGCAGTATTCCAACCGGACAATATTGAATATGTAGAGAAGTCATTGATTGTCCATATGACTATGCTTGCATTTGAAAATTCTACTTACGGGACATCATAGGTAACTACACCAACTTCTCACAAATCAACCAACTCTTTACTAAAAAGTTATAAGTATACATCTAGGTTAATCTTTAGATTTTTTAGCGTTGGAACAATTATAGTTCATAATATATATTTTTCCTTCATACATTTTCACAATAGCAAATTATAAGGCGTTAAAATATAAGCCATAAAGAATATTGTTGTCCAAATGGACCAAAAGGCTAAAACCCATCGGTGCGGACTCCCAATCCGACATTCCTAATTTCTAATGCCAAAAAGGATGTGTTTAATCGAAATGTCCCGATGTAAGGGAGTTAGAGTAGTGATGCATAACGTCCGCTTGAACTTCATGTTCAGCATGTCACGCCATGTCACTAGGTATGGCATTCAACGCATACATCCTCTATAACCGCGAGTTAAGGAAAATGCATTTTTTTATATGAAGCATAAGTTTCTCTAATCAATCCTCGCTTAGGACTTCAATATCAAGGATGGTTATAGATTTTATAAGTGCTTCTCTACTCGTTTTCTCTCTAATAAATTATACATCCATTTATATAATCGTGGATCCGTTGAATTGATAAACCCATTAGTTTCACTAACTTTTTCATATTGTAAAAGTCTTCTAGCATACGAGTTATCACTATGTATCAATTGTTTCATAAGTTGACATAAAGTTGTTGTAACACCTCTTTGAAAAATCATATTAAGACTTCGGGTGCAATAAATATGCCAATACGAATAAATGTGAGTGGTTTTTTAAATCGGGCTAGATCTCTCTATTGAATGCATTCAATAAATTATAAAATGCCCGAGCATTATGATTTGGGACTTCGTCGATATTAAACAGAATAAATGATAGACCGACTACATCCATCATCATTATATGATATGGATTGGTCGGAGGTGCATCAAAAATTTCTTCGAGCTTCAACAAAATTTTCCAAGTTATCACCATAAATGACCGACTCATTTTCTCCATGATGTCTCCACGCATAACACCCGAATAGAAAATCATATCTCATCAAGTGGTACTTAACTATAACGGGATCTTAATAACTACGGTTCTAACATTTTTTTGAGTCTACAAGGACATTTTATTTTATTTTCGTCCATGCACTCGGGATGACTAACCGCAAAAACAATAAATTCATTTATGCTATCAACAAACATTGATTTAAAAGACCATTGGTATTTCTATATTCGATCTAAGAACAATCCAAATTCATAATTAGTTTTGTCCGTAAATTCAAGAAAAAAATAGAATAACTAGTTATTATTATTTACAAATTGTACATTGGACTTCATACAAATGTTTGTTACAACTAATTAAAATTCTAACAAAATTTTGACAAAGTTTCTCCTATAAATTAAACGTTTCCTAATTAACAAAAAACATAATTAACACCAAATTAATTAGTCCTATCCTTTCATCTCCATCGCGAAGCATTCACATCGACCTTATACCTTCTCAATTATTTCCCCATAGACATCATATCCCCGGTTATCACCCTAATATCGATGACCAAAACACTTTAATTTTTTTTTCTTTTTTACATTCCAAGTATAACTATATAAATACTTCAATAATAATCTCAATGCAAAATAATATAACAAATGATTTCATACAAGTATAAACTATAAAATTACACCTAAATAAACAAATTTAACACCTAATTAATTTTTTAAACAACTAATTAACTTACTTTAACACATAAATAATTTAATTAAAACTAAATTAATTAAAATAACACCTAATTAATTGTTTTAAATAATTTAATTAACAACAAATTAAGTTAATTTAGCAACTAAATAACTTAATTAACAACCAAATTAATTAAACACATATTTAAATTTTTTAAACAATATTTAAATAATTTAATTTACAGCTAATAAACTTAATTTAACAATTAAATAACTTAATTAACAACAAAATTAATTAAAGTAACACCTAATTAAATTTTTTAAACAATATATAAATAGTTTAATTAACAACTAATTAACTTATATTAACAACAAAAAAACCTAATCAACAACCAAATTAATTAAAATAACACCTAATTAAATTTTTTGAAAAATATTTAGATAATTTAATTAACAACTAATTAACCTATTTTAACAACTAAAAAAGCTTAATTAACAACCTAATTAATAAAACTAACACTTAATTAAAATTTTCAAAAATATTCAAATAATTTAATTAGCAACTAATTAACTTAATTTAATAACTAAATAACTTAATTAATAACCAAATTAATTAAAGTAACACCTAATTAAAGTTTTTAAATAATATTTGAATAATTTGATTAACAGCTAAATTAATTAATTAACAACCAAATTAATTAAAGTAACACCTAACTAAATTTTTTAAACAATATTTAAATAATTTGATCAATAACTCATTAACTTATTTTAGCAACTAAATAACTTAATTAACAACCAAATTAATTAAGGTAACACCTAATTAAAATTTTAAACAATTTAATCAACAACAAATTAACTTAATTTAACAACTAAAAAACTTAATTAATGACCAAATTAATTAAACTAATACGTAATTTAAAATTTTGAAATAATATGTAAATAATTTAATTAATAACTAATTAACTTATTTTAACAACTAAAAAACTTAATTAACAACAAATTAATTAAACTAACAACTAATTAAATTTTTTAAACAATATTTAATTAATTTAATTAACAAGTAATTAACTTATTTTAACACATAAATAACTTAATTAACACCAAATTAATTAAACTAACAACTAATTAAAGTTTTTTTTTAATATTTACATAATTTAATTGACAACTAATTAACTTAATTTAACAACTAAAGAACTTAATTAACAACCAAGTTAATTAAACTCCTAATTAAATTTTTAAATAATAATTAAATAATTTAATTAACAACTAAATAACTTACTTAATAACCAAATTAATTAAAGTAACACCTAATTAAATGTTTTAAACAATATTTAAATAATTTAATTTACAACTAATTAACTTAATTTAACAACTAAATAACTTAATTAACATAATTAACAGATCAAATTAATTAAAGTAACAACTAATTAAATGTTTTTAAAAACTTTTTACATAATTTGATTCACAACTAATTAACTTATTTTAATAACTAAAAAATTAGTTAACAACCAAATTAATCAAACTAACACCTAATTAAATTTTTAAATGATATTTAATTAATTTAATTGACAACTAATTAACTCATTTTAATAGATAAATAGCTTAATTAACAATTAATTAATTAATTAACTCTTAATTTATTTTTTAAAACAATTATATAATTTATTTAACAACTAATTAATTTAATTTAATGACTAAATAACTTAATTAAAACCAATTAGTTAAACTAACACCTAATTAATTTTTTTAAAAATTAAATAATTTAATTAGAAACTATTTAATTTAATTTAATTAATAACTAATTAATTTAATTAACACCTAATTAATTCTTTTAACAATTAATTAATTTAATTAATAACTAATAAATTAACCCTAATAAGAAAATAAATTAAAATAAATAAATAAATAAAAATTATATAATTATTGAAATAAATGAAAAAAAAAAATCGAGTTACCAATTAAACAACTAGAGGAGGAAAGAAAGGAGGAGTTGCTGCTAACTCACGAAAAAGAGGAGGGTGAAGGATCATGCATCCTATTGAGGTGCGGACTAAAACAAATTTTTCCTTCATCTAAAGTTTCCAATATCATGTCATTGAATCAACTAATCATATATGCATGAAATAAAGGATTATCTCTTGTAGCGTAAAATTAAACTTTTGTCGAAAAAGAGTCATCCAAGTGTTCGTCTTTATTGATAATCCTTGCGGTCCAAGCACTCACACGAGAAGCACTCAAAATTAGTAAAGTGCTAGCTCCACATTTTTTGACTTGTTTAGTATTTTTCCTTTGGAAATCTATTCAATGATATTTTATGACAACCCTAATTTGCCGAGGAGAGGTGACATGTGCGAGAGTAGGGAGAAAACTATTTTTCTCCTTGTTTTTTCTTTTTCCATGTAACCCCAATCACTTGTTTTCCTTTTGCCACATACTTCCTTCTATTTATAGGGGAGAGGCTTCCTTTTCCTCCAAGGATAAAGAAGAGGCGGTAACTTATCCCATGTGGACTCTAGGTTATTGCATCCTAATCCTCCAAGAATTATGAATTATTATGCATGTGGGCTTTTTGATCTTATCCTTTAAAATATTCATCCTTATCTAATAAGATTTATGTTTATCATCTCACTAAAATATCTTAGAAGCTGTTAAATTAAACCTATTGGCCCAAACTACTTTGGCTCAATTAATTAGTAATTAATTTAGACTCGTCCAAATAAATTAGGTTAGATATTTTAGGAGGCCCACATTAGGAAATAATTTTCTAAATTACCCTTAAACCTAAATTAGTAAAATAATTTTCTTTTTAGGTAACTTGCTTTCAAATTGGGAACCGACTTCCAAATTAGGAAATTGATTTATAAAATAGAAAATTTTTCATTTTAGGAACCTTCCATCTTAGGAAACCTTTTCCAAAATAGAAAACATTCAAAATTGAAAACTTTTTCCAATATCTTTGCTTCTCTTTTATTATATGAATGCTTAAATTTATGTCCGTGACTCAATAGACTCCTAGATATGTTGGCAATATATTAAGAATAAAAGACATCACTTTTATCTCTTAATACATAAATCAAGATTGACTTCTAACAAGGCATTATGACTATCTAATTCTCTAAGAGGATTAATGAATCCGTAATTACCGTTCATGAGTATGGTTACTATACAATTCGAGTCCTTATGTCAATTTATCATAGTGTGCTCTCGAACTTGGTTATTAGTATGTTTGATTGTGATCACACAAGTTTTCTTCAATTCCCAAATGTCTTAGCTCATAGAGTCAACCAACTATGCTCTATTGGTATACTCCTACCGTTGCTACATATTTCTCGAGCAAATATTTATCGAAGTGTAATGTGATAACCGAAGGATCATGTATCTTGTGGAGGTGCAAAATAAACAACAATTTTTCTCCATTTAAAGGCCCTATGATCATGCCATTGAATCAACTAACTATATATGCATGAATTAAAACGAGTGAATAGCGAATTACCTCTTGTAGTGTAGATCTAAATTCTTTAGCTGAAAAGCCGTCCAAATGTCCGACCTCTATTGATGATCCACGTATCCAAGCACCCACAAAGAAGCACTCAAAATTGGTAGAGTGCTAGCTTCACCTTTCTGATTTATGTAGTGTTTCCTATAGAAATCTAATCTAGATAAGTTTGCGACAATGCAAAGAGAAAAGAGAGGAGGTGGCGTGCTATGGTTAGGGAGAAAATAATTTTGTCATAATTTTTATTTCAATCGTGTGTCCCTTTTAGTTTTCTTAGTGTGCTAATTTTCTCTCCCCTAAAGCCCTTACTTTATGTCGCACCTCTCCTCCTATTTATAGGAGGAGAGTTTCCTTTTTCTTTTCTTTGTCATGTCCCCTAACTCCTTTTTCAATATTGATCAAATTCTCTCTCTCTCTCTCTCTTTTCTTGCATATCTCTTCATCTTATCGCACCTCTCTCTCTCCTATATATTTATAGGAGAGACTTCCTTGTTCTTCAACGATAAGAAGGGGCAGCAATGAATCCCTTAAGGACTCTAGGTTATTGCTTTCCAATCCATCAAGGATTATGAGTTATTTTACGATGGGCTTTTGATCTTTATCTTTAAAATATTCATCCTTATCAAATAGGGTTGATGTTTATCTTCCTACCAAAATATCTTAAGGCTTTTAATTAAACCTATTGGGCCAAAACCATTTTGGTCCAATTAATTTATTTTTACTATCCAAATAAATAATCTCGGATAATTTTAGGCGACCCACATTAGGAAATAATTTTCCAAAACACCCTTTAACGTAAATTAGGAAATTCTTTTCTATTTTAGGTTATTTACTTTCAAATTTGAAACCAACTTTTAAATTAGGAAACTGATTTCTAAAATAGAAAACTTTTTATTTTAGGAAACCTTCCATTTTAGGAAACTTCCCATTCTAGAAACCTTTTCTAAAATAGGAAACTTTCAAAATTGAAATTTTTTTTCAATGTCTTTACTTCTTTTTAATCATATGAATATTTAAAGTTATACTTGTGACTCAATAAGCTTCTAGATATGTTGACAATGTATCAAGACCAAAAGACTCCTCTTTTATCTCTCCATAATAAATCAAGATTGGTCTCTAGCAAGACATCATGACAACACACTTCTCTAGTTGATCCATTATTACCTTTCACAAGCATGATTATCATACAATTCACTCCTCATGTCAACTTATCACGGTATGATCTCTACCTTAGTTATAAGTCTTGTTCGATAATGATCTCAAGTTTTTTTCGACTTCCAAATGTCTTAGCTCTTAAAGTAAACCAACTATGCTCTATTAGTGTATTCCTTCCATGGTCATAGATTTCTTGACCGGACATTCATCAAAGTGTAATGTGATAACTTTTTTTAGCATATAAGGAATGACATGTCCTATCTTGGTCATACATCTAGCTCTATTAGATTCCTAGTGCACCCAATGAATCGCCCACATGCAACCCTTTACTAGGTCCATTGAAATGAATGTCAAAGTGCATAAATCTTCTAATGAGATAACCATGATGATTTCAAGTCTAAGGACCACTTGTACCCATCTCTTATAAGATTCCCACATACTAAACCAAATGGGTTCTCATGGCGAGTTAAGTTTAGTGATATGTTCTCTATCATAAATCACCTAAGTGTTTGTTTTGGCATCATCATGCCAATAGGTGTGATATCTCCTACTGCTATCATATAGCATGAGCATGACACTCACAAGTCTAACTATATATAGTCAATGAACGAGTGTCAAAGTACATATTCGGGGATTTATGTTAGAGAATCCTTAAAAACCTCATTGGTTTAATAAGGAATTTGGCAACGGTTTATAAATCCTTAAAATTTTTGGTTCCCCCTAATGATAATAAATTAGCAATACTTTAAGAAATCGATGATAAAAATTCCATTTTCGGGGGATTTTAGTGACGGTTTTCCAAAAATGTCACTAAAAACATCCCCGATTTAACGAGAATTTAGTAATAATCTTCACAAATAGTTGTAACAAACCCATAAAATTTTTGGTTTCCCCCCAAAGGTAACAAATTAGCGACGAGTCTAAGAAGCTGTCGCTAAAAACTCGTGTTTTTTCTAGGGATTTTAGCGAGGGTTTTCAAAAACTATCATTAAAAACCTTCCGAGTTGAAAGTGAAATTTAGCGATGGACTACACGGACCATCGCAAAAAACCCCTAAAATTTAGATAGAATCGGCGATGGTCTAGTCGAGTTGTCGCAAAAAACCAATTTTTGAGGGATTTTATGATGATCTTCTTTAAGCGATGCTAAATCCCCAAAAAATGATTTTTTAGCAATGGTTTAATAAAAACCGTTGCTAAAAACTCTTAATTTGGTTCGAAGTCTGTGATGTTTTCAAAACCGTTGCTAAAAGCAACACTAGAAACAAAATTAGTCGTGGTTTACTCAAATCGTGCTAATTCATGATTTTTAATTATAGTTTTAAAAATAGTTGCTAAATCTTTGTTTTCTTGTAGTGATCGTGCATTGAAAAGTATCTCTTATCTTTGTTTAGAAAAAAATTAATCTCGATAGGTATAAAAACTAGCTTGAATACATCCTTACTACTGAAGAACCCGACGAATTTCCCGAGGATATATTGTGTACCCGGAGTGCTACTTTGATTCCTTAATGTGAATATATATATATATATATATATATATATATATATATATATATATATATATATAGGTTGCACATCATGATATCATGGTTAGGTTAGTTTGTTTAGCCAAAAATGAAAGGACAACTTACCGAAGAAGACTCGATTTCTATTTTTCTTAAGTATAATTTCTCTGTCAGAGTGTCAACATATGACAGTATACATAGAGATAGAAAGACGTATATATTCTCAAAATATAATCATCATTTTTGGCATTACTTCTCCTTGGGTTTAATTTCTTTCTTTCCATATCGTACGTGATCTCATTTCTTCATACCAATATATAGGAGTCACACTTATGGACATTCTTGTTCTCATGCATCCCGACCCCCTTCAACTTTTCATTGTAAAATACTACTAATATTTTATTGTTCAAGGAAGAGAGAGAGAGAGAGGGGGAGAGAGATTACGATACAATATTTTATCTTTTACATGATTTAGAAATATTATAAATTAAAGAAAGTCTATTTTTCTTATTTGAGTATGGGGCTGTATATTCTCAATCATTTTTCTTGTTCGAACTCTTTTTGGATTGGGTAGAATTGTCACCAGTGTAATGTGTTTATAATGCTTTGATAGGGTGCCGTTTGTTAATGTAAACCAGATTAATTGCATTTTTATTTTTATTTTTTTATAAATAAAACAGGAAGAAAAGGAATTAAGTAATTAAAGGGTGTTAGACTCTTTAATTCATTATAATTAATTATTACTATGATATTTATTGACTTTGTGTTGCAAATAAATGACAACTTGTCATGAAGTTATCCTTCGAATTTTTTGTTTTAGTACTTGCATAAATATAGAGTAAATTATAAATTAGTCTTTCTCGATTTGAGAAACAAATTAATTAATTTTTTTTATTTTAAAAATTAATTATTTAATTTTTTTAACCGGTGTTGATCTTGACTAATTTAATATTTTTTTATTTTATAAAATATTTTATTTTTCATCAATCTTTTCATATTTTATACTTATTTTTATTTCTTCTTTATTTTTTAAAATACAAAATCAAAGTAAATTAAAAAATAAAAAAATTATTAAATAATTAGTTTTTGAAACCGAGATAGATTAATTAATTCATTTCTCGAAACGAGAAGGACTAATTTATAATTTACTCAATAAATATAAGCACACTGGTTAATATATTAGTATTATAGGGTATTGTAATACTGTGAATGAATAATTGGGATATGCTATATTCACAAATTAAAATTACAAAATGCAATTATAGAATTACAAAATAACAATACACAATACATTTTCTAAAAATGATAGCATATCCTCATTAATTATGCTCTTTTTTTATGAAATTAGATGTGATAGTTAAATGTTTTAGCTAAAATCCTCCATTATTCATTAATAACGCACTGTTGCACTGCCGAAGAATCACTTTCCTAAAAGAAAATTAAGTAGATAGACTCGTAGAGGAAATGCGTCTTTCACAATTAAATCTCACATGCAGTTTGAGCCTATATGTATACGCACACACATTCCTGTCTCTCTCAGAAGGAAATATAGAATATATCTGAGTTGTTGGAATTCATTTGTATATATGTAGTCATGCATGCATGTGGGTTTAAAGTTTAGCATCATTGACAATGAGAATATAAACATATTAAAGCAAAGCTCACGGAAGCTCCCAGCTAAAAAGGTCTCCTAGTCCATCACCCAACAACCCATCTCCAGATGAGGTGAAAAAGATCATGCAGGGCCCTGAAAAAGACAAATACATAAGCATTAATGTTGGAAACTTAATGGCAAAAATCGAAATGATTCAGTGGTGGAAAATTTGAGGACCGGATAATGTAAAACAAAAGAAGGTAATAGTGATACGTTGAATTTTGAGATTCCATTTCAACATCTGTTTTGATGATGAAGAGATAATTGACAGATATCATGCCATGGAGTGTATATTTGTCTGTTTGAATGACCCATTACTTCAGATTATATAATTGACAGTGCTGGTCAATAGTAAGTAAAACCCACTTTATTGACTTTCATTTCTGTTTTCCCTGTCTATCCCACCAACGCAAAACATTCGTAATGGCATGTGATGGTTCAAAAAACAAAAACAAAAACTGATCTATACCATATGCTGAATTGCTAGTAATAAATTAATTTTATTTTTTATTGTGAATATTATAATTAAATTAAGTCACCATTAATTTGAATATGTTGACTTTTTAAGCTAAAACTTTGGCCAGAAGTTTATGATGATATAATTAATACATCATTAGAGCTGGATTAGCCCAAGATTTGAACTTTTGTGGAACTAATTATTCATTTCTTCTATATAACATGGTTTCCATATCTAAAAATGCTCATCCAGTCAATACGACTTTATAATAAAACCATTGCTAATTAACTATGTCAGTGGACGGAGTCTTTCCTAGAAAATACTATATATATACACTTACGAATTACTTGTACAATAAGCGAAACTAATTAATGAAACAAAAGAAGAAGTAAAATTAAGAAGAATTGTTTTATATTGAAGCAATTAAATATCGATCTCCTAGAATCTTGTTTCCCAAGTAGGATTTCCTTTAATCGTCTCAAAAACTAAAGGCCATATTCATTAAATTCAAACGCTTAAAAATTGACGGTCTTTTTTTTCCTTGCTTTGGATCGTATGGTTATGGTCAACAGATTCGAATTAACTTATATAAAAATACTTTTCAAAATGTAACCCTTCCAAAATCCAAACTATTGAATTTAAATTAATGATTAGATTTTAAAATGCAATAATAATAACTATCCATTCTCATGTTTAATTGAGAAGAAGAGAAATATATTCAAGAGAGTTTTTTTTTGTGGTATATAATCTAGTAGTCTCACTCTCTCTCTCACACACAGATATATATATATATATATATATATATATATATTTGTTTGTGCTGATAAAATTGAGTAAAATGTATTTAACTAAACACTAGGCAAAGATATATCTACCACTTTAAAATGAATAAGGTTAAGTAATTGACTATGACTTATCTAAACTAATTTGTTGTAGCCGTTGCCTTCTTTTACATGTTGTTGCTACTAAATCTATTTCTTCATAGTTGCATGATACTCCCCTATAAATAAATAAATAGTTGATTTTGATGTAAAGATTCCACTATTAATTTTCTTTGTAAAAACTTAAACCTAATTATAAGAAGAGGCTTTGTAAACACATCAACTATCACTACAAGATAAATGTCATTTGCCCGTCGCTAAATAAAAAAAAATCGTTGCTAAAACGTTTTAGCAAGTAATTAGCGACGGTCAAGTAATCGTCGCTAAAAAGCTCGTCGGTATTTTTTAGCGACGGTTTGGACCGTTGCAAAATTAGCGACGGTCCAAAACGTTGCTATTCCGTCGCTAAATGTTGATGTAAACGGTTATGACATTAGCAACGGTCTTGTAAACCCTTGGTATGCTCGTTGCTAAATAGCGACGGATTAGCAACGGTCCGGACCGTTGCTAAATTATTGGCAATGGTCTAGACATTTGGTAATATTTTATTTTTAGCGACGGTCTAGACCGTTTCTAAGACCTTCTCGAATTGAAAAAATAAATTTTTTTGCAGCAATAATAAAATGAGGTAAAAGTAACAATTTTAAAGTAACAAAAATCTCGTAAAATATCGTAAACGTAAATTTTTATTATTCGAAATGTATTAAAATGTCACTAAATAATTAAATTATTGTTAAATAACAAAAAATAGTACATCATTTGTAGTTAATACAAGAAAACGAGAAAAGCTAAAATAACTTAATGTCCAAGGTTAGTCGGAGGTCGGGTGGAGTCGTCCGGAGGTTGGGTTGCGTCGTTGTCGGTCTCGGGAACGACGGATGAACTACCACCACGCTCGAAATACTTGCATGAACATCTGCTGCATCCGTGACATCATCGTATACTGCTGTCGACTATAGGTTCTCAACTCGATTGTCGTATCCAACAACGATGCCACTTTGCCACGTAGGTTGTTCACGGTACCCTCTAAGTTATTGATGTGCGTCGTGTTTGCGGATGTTTGCTCCTGTAATTCCTTCAAGCTGTGCCTCATCGATTGCATTGAATGCGGAAGTAGCGAGAAGATGAGTACGCATTGACGAGTTGAATAGTAGTGAGATACATGTGACCCGAGTCCATACATCCTCTTCCTCCTACTATCTCCTCCACTAACGGCCCTTTGAAAGATGTCATTAATGTCGGGTGCGGTCGCTTCGGTCCCTCCCGATCGTCGGCTAGCAACCTTTTCCTCATTAATTAATCTTTGTACGATCTCTTGTATAATTATGAAACACGTCACATCAAATACGATTGTCAAATAACGTTATTAACTAACGGATATTAAATAATGTTTCAAAGTTATCACTTACTCCGATAATCCTCGACCGTTGATCGACGAAGACTAACCGATCATTAACCTTTCTCCGATGAGTCCTCAAGAAAACCTCGTTAGGATCGAGTTCACGATCCAACACATTATGCTAAAAACATATATAAATAAACATAAATGTATTAAATATAGTCAAATGTTTAATTAATTATTTTGGGTATTATTTTTTAAAAATTATAAATAAATAAAATAATATATATTTTTTTACCATGCGTATAGCGTGCTCTCTATGGCTGATTGATCCCCCGTATGTCTAGAAGGACCGGCTCCGACTCCACCGGTCTCGCTCTTACGGTTCCGTATCGCCATCTCGGATCGAGTAACGACCTCGGGTTTCGTCCATTCCGTAGTCCATGCATCCCATATTTCTGTGAGATATATGCTGGCTTCGGTTTTTCCTTAGACGACAAAGGAAGTCGAATATCACTTCCATGCGAGACTTTCTCATGCTTTCTTAACTATGCTCTCGTTCAAATCATCATCCCACTTAAATGATTTACGCAAAAAAAATAATAAACACTACTAAATTTATTTTCATATTATTTTGTACAATTTAATTAAATATTAAATAATATAATTAATCAAATAAAATTTAGAAATTAGAACCTTAAATTCTTCTCGGTAAAAATCTTTTATCTCTCGGACTCATTTTTTCTACATCCATCCCGAAAAATGAACGTACTCTTATAATGCTTTAACGATCGAGCGAGAGCAAACATCGAGAGGATACAACCTACAAAAAAATAAATATGAATTAAATTCATAAATAATCGAGTACATAGTAACGGTAAACAAAATTAAGCATAAACCGTACTCATTGCGCCCAACGACAATGACCCGTACTCGGTGGTCAACCGCGGATGTTATTGGTTCCGAAGCCGATTGACGCGGGACATTGTAGGGTGGAACGTGTTGAGGAATGGAACGGTTTTCCGATGTGATGACAAAGGCAGCGACGATGATGACGAAAAAGATGAGGGAGGTTCAAAAGGTCGAGGCCGAGACATGATAGGCATGGAACGGGATGTGGAGGGGCCATTGGAAGAGTGGTACGGAGGTATGTCCGGTGGGGGATCCATCCGATCGTGAGCAAAATAAGAAGGGTGTCTACGATGTCCACGATCAGCGTCGGACCGATCGATATCCGAACCACGACCCCTACCTCGAGTAATTATGACTTATTAATTATTAAATTCAATAGTTGTTAAATAAAATATGAATTATATAATGCATATATACTTACATATAACATTCAAATTAATATGAACTAATTGATTTATACTTAAACAACAATAAATCATAAACATTTATTTAATTAAATCTTACCTTTAAAAATTATATGTTAACTATGTATGTAAACATACCAATAAACCTAATTTTTTCCTAAAATTGTGATAGAACGAGAACGGTACCTTGGAGATTTATTAAAATAGTTTGAAAAATTACACTTGGGGGACAAAACCGAACTTATCCCAACATCCCGGGAGGACAAGGTTGCCTAAACTTTTAAATTCGAACTGCAATTACATAAAATTCAAATGCATAATTTATGAATTGAATAAAAAATACAATATAACATAATCTAATGGAATATATCATATTATCTCTAATCACTATCATTATCATCATTGTCATATTCTTCATCTAAGTCTTCTTCGACATCGGTTTCTAACTTCGATTCATTACGAATATCTATTTCATCATCGTCCAATTCTAATAATGCTCCGAGTAGGATCAATCAATGACCGACCTTCATCATCATCAACGTACATGACATTGTGTTGACCTTCTATTTCATTTTCTTGAAAGGGTTTGATATTGGTTTGATCGATGGTAACGGACATTCTCGGCACATCAACCGTCGACCTTGGTTTAACCTTACATACCGTCAAACAATCTCGTTGTATGCGTTTACATGTAGGATATGTTACATAATACACTCGATGCACTTGTGATCCTAGTATGAAGGGATCGGATTTATTTGAATACTTACGACTATGAACCTCGACTAGTCCATAATGATCATGAACTCGTGTACCGGTATCGGGTGTTGTATCATACCAATCACATTTGAACAAAGCTGTTTTCTTTATTGGTAAGGTTGGATACTCAAGTTCGAGTATGTCAATTAACGTACCGTAGTAGTCATTTTTCACCACATGTAGCTAACTCCTTTAACACACACTCCACTACACATTGATGCTCTCTCCGAACCACCAATATCGGTGTGAAACTTATATCCATTTATAATGTAACCCGTATACGACTTCGTAGTTCACAATGGTCCTTTGGCCAAATCTTTAATATAATGATCTGTTATCGTTTTAGGTTGTGCTCGACTTGCTCGTATGTAAGGACCGAGTTCCTTATAAGGTAATGTAATAATAAAATTTGATAAAATAAATTTATGAATATTTAATAACAATCTTGACGGTAGGAATACTCACATATCGATGGAACCATGATGCAAATTGGTTTTGAAGTCGAAAATCAACCTCGTTTTTTGATATGTCGGGGTCACTTTCATAAAGTTGATTGATAAAATATACGACGATAAAAATATTGTTATTATATGTTCATAAATTGAATGGTTGTTAA
The DNA here is from genome assembly GCA_963924115.1 of Dovyalis caffra. Lineage (NCBI taxonomy): Eukaryota > Viridiplantae > Streptophyta > Magnoliopsida > Malpighiales > Salicaceae > Dovyalis > Dovyalis caffra. The sequence continues at coordinate 572,714 of CAWUPB010000351.1, forward strand.
AGAATAAATGTATAGTAATAATATTTGATAGTAATAAAACTTACTCCGTGTACGGTGTGACTTCATCACGGTTCAATAGAATGTAGGTGTGTGCTGCATTCTTTTCTTGATTTGTCGGGACATGTGATCGTGCTCAACCAAGAGGTCTACCTTTAGGAATGAATATTGCTAACATGCCTTCAATATTTTCATTCGGTTCTCGATCACGATCAAAGTTTCTAGGCACTTTCCGATGCCTAGTGTGTACATGAGGCTCGAAGTAATATGAATAGAACATTGAAGCTTCCTCAACTAAATATGCATTGCATATTGACCCTTCGACCTTGGCTTTGTTCTTAACATTATTTTTTAATTTGCAAAGGTACCTACAATAATATTGTGAGTTCATTAGACTTAATCAATATTTGACAAAGTTATAAACTTACGTATGTCCACTAAAATCATTAATTTGTACCTTTCAAATAGATACATTCATCGATATTGTACGAGTCCAGCTATTTTTGCTTCACATGCCAAGTGTATGGGAAGATGCTCCATTGAGTCGAAAAAACTAGGTGGGAAAATACGCTCTAATTTGCACAAGATTATTGGTATATTTTCCTCAAGACGGATCATATCTTCAACCTTAATCATAGTAGTTGTTATTTCCTTAAAGAATAAGCTAAGCTTAGTGAGTGATTGCCATACATTTGTTGGTAACATATCACGAAATGCAATAGGTATTAGCCTTTGCATAAATACATGAAAATCATGACTTTTCATTCCATTTAATCCGAGGTTATTCATATCCATACACCTTGTCAAGTTAGAGACGTATCCGTCCGGAAACTTGAGTTGTTTAATCCATTCAAGTAATTGTATTTTTTGTTATTTGTCTAGAGGATAACGGGGTTTTGGGTATTTTCTAGAGTTTTCATCTATTTCTAATTCGGGCCGTCGACAATATAAAATTAAGTCTTCTCTTGAATTTGCATTGTCTTTTGTTTTTCTTGGGACATTCATAATTATATTAAACACATTGTCGAAGACATTTTTCTCAATGTTCATGACATCCAAATTATGACGTATTAGATTAGAACTCCAATAAGGTAGGTCCCAAAATATATTACGTTTTTTTCAACCATAATATTTAGATATATTATTATTATACTCATCGAATCCCTCTTTCGTTACTTTCAACAACCCTCATTGTTTAATTCTTGTAAAATTTGCATTCCGGACTTTATCGGTGGAGCAATGTATCGTAACAACTAAATTTCGCTTGAACGCGATCCTATTTCGCTCGAACGGATGGCGTAGTGATAGAAACTTTTGATGGCAATCAAACCATGAAGTTTTCCTCCCGTTTCGAAGGGTGAAAGCATCGAATTTTCCATACAATACGGGTATGTTGTCTTACCCGCGATACTCCAACCCAATAATATTGAATATGTAGGAAAGTCACTAATTTTTCACATGACAACGAGCTCTTATTTAAAAATTATCTTTATGGGACACATCATATGTAAGAGCACCTACTTCCCATAATTCTATCAACTCTTTAATTAATGGTTATAAGTATACGTATAAATTGATTTTAGGGTTTTTAGGACCGGGGACAATAACGAGTTAAGAATATATATTCTTCTTTCATACATTTCCATGGTGGCAAATTGTATGGTGTTACAATGACGAGCCACAAAGAATATTATTGTCCGGACTTACCAAACGGTTGAAACCCATCGGTGCAAACACCTAATCTAACATTTCTAATTTCGATGCAAAAGAAGGATGTCTTTGGTCAAAATGTTACCATGCGAAGGAGTCCGAATAATGACGCATGACGTTGGGTTCACACACATGTTGCGCATGCCATGTCATGTCATTAGCGGTGGCATTTGATGGATACATCCTTTGTAATCGTGGTGTTATCGAAAAATAATACATTTTTTTGGTAAGGGATAAATGTTTGTCTAATTGAACCCCGCCTAGGATTTCGATATCGAGGATGATCACATATTTTATAAGAGATTCTATGGTCGTCCCGACCCCGATAAATCATGCAACCATTAATGCAACGAGTGGATCTTTTCAACGGGCAAACCCATCATTTCTATCATTTTTTATACTATAAAAGTCTTCGGCATACGGTTATCGGGAGGCATCAACTCTTTCATAAGTTGACATAAATCGTCGTAACACCTCTTCGAAAAATGATGCTCGGACTTGAGATGCAACAAACGAGACATTAAAGATAAGCTGCGATTGGTTTTCCGACCCGGGCTATATTTCTCTATTCGATGCATCTAATAAATCATAAAATGCTTGTGCGAAGGGTTTGGGTCTTCGTTTGTGTTAGATGGATTAAAAGATGGACCAATTGCATCCATCACCATTGTGTGGTATCGATTAACTTGACGATCATCACATATTTGTTCTTGTTTAACATTATTAAACGAATTGACATTAATTGCTAAATCATTTTCTCCATGACGTCTCCATATATAATACCCGGACACAAACCCATATCAAAGCAAATGATACTTAACGGTATGAGGGTTTTCATAACTACGATTTTGATATTTTTTTTGTTTACATGGACATCGTATCTTATTTCCATCCATGCACTCGTGGATAACTAACCGCAAAATTAATAAATTCATTAACCCCTTCTACAAAACGCTCATTTAATAATCCATCGGTTAATCTAAAGTCAATCCAAGAGCGATCCAAATTCATTTTAAACAAAATAGTAATTAAGTAATTGTATTAATTGTTTATGTAATTACTTAAATTACTTTTATTACTAAATCTCAAATATTTTTTTGTTACACACAAGTTATTTTCTAAATAAACAAGCTAAGTTTAGAAAAAAATGTTAAATACAACTTAATTATTTATTTAATTACTAACAATTATAAATATTTCTAATAACTTTATTTTTTATCTATACTAAATTTATTTCAGAAAATTTTTTTAAATACAACTTAATTATTTATTTAATTACTAACAATTACAAATATTTCTAATAACTTTATTTTTTATCTATTTAAAATTTATTTCAGAAATTTTTTTTAAATACAACTTAATTATTTATTTAATTACTAACAATTACAAATATTTCTAATAACTTTATTTTTTATCTATTTAAAATTTATTTCAGACAATTTTTTTAATACAATTTAATTATTTATTTAATTGCTAACAATTACAAATATTTCTAATAACTTTATTTTTTATCTATTTAAAATTTATTTCAGAAATGTTTTTTAAAAACAACTTAATTATTTGTTTAATTACTAACAATTACAAATATTTCTAACAACTTTATTTTTTATCTATTCAAAATAATTTCCAAAAAGATGCTATATTTGTTTTCTTGATATTGTAATTACTTATCTATTTAAGTAAATGAACAATTAAATATATTATCTTAATATTTAATCAATAAAATAACAATATATTACAATTTAATTAATATTTAATTTATTGATTTATTTTGTACTAACCTAGCGTTTTAACTTAATGAACTAGGAATTGCTTAAATTACTAATGTTTTCAATAAATTGTGAATTACTTAAGTAAATTAACAATTAATAGCTACACTAATAACAATAACAATAACAATTTAAATAACTACATAAAATAAAATATAACAATTATATTTTCTCACTAAAAAAATTAACAATAAATTAAAGTAAGTAAATTAACAATTAACAATCAGATTAATTCAATCAACAACTAAAATAAAAATAACACAAAATTAAAAAGTTAACAATAATATTCAATTAATCAATAATTAACAACAACATTAACATAACAATTAACAATTAAATATTTCAATTAACTATCATAATTTACACTAAAAGAACACAAAAAATAAATTTTAATTAAATAATCAAGTTAAAAAAACACATGCAATGAACAATCTATTCAATAATTAAACTAGCAATAATAAGTAATTAAACAAAAAATTAAAAAAAATCTAATTATTTGACTTAAATAAATAACTGAAAAAATTAATAATTGAAAGGATGGTTTAGATTTAGGTGGACTCGTCACCAAGAGAAGGAGGGGCGACTACCGCCGATCAAAAAATCTCGTTGGAGAATGGTCGTCGGAAAACGACGACTTCAACGACAAAGAGAAAAATTGAAAGGAGGAGAAAAAGAGGGAAGAAATATGGAGATTTTAAGGAAATAAAAGCTTTGAGGAAAGAGAGCGAGAGGTTTGGAGAAAAAAAGGCGAGAGATGTCGTCTACGGAGGAGAAGAAGAGAGGAGAAGAAAACAAAAATGGGCGGATTCCGTTCGACTAGTATTTATAAAAATATAAAGTTTTTAGCGACGGGCCGTCACTAAACGTAAATTCGAAATTAAAGTAGATCGTTTTTCACCAACGGTTTACTTTTAGCGACGCATTAGCGACGGTCATATGTAACGTTTGCAACGGTTATTTTTGCAACCGTTAAATAAAAAAAAATTAAATTACCAACGGTTTAGCGACGATTGGACCGAAGTATTTTTACGGGTTGATTTGGTGATGTTTTAGCGACGGGCCAAGACCGTCGCTAAAACGAATATTTTGGCAACGGTTTACCAACACCAAACCGTTGCTAATGTTCATTTTGGTAAAAGAATAGCGACGGTCTAGGACCGTTACTAAATTAGTTTTTTATTTAGCAATTTGTTTTTATAAAACCGTTGGAAAAATATTAAATAACATTTACCAACGGTTTAGCAACAATCTTTTATATATGAAAACCGTCGCTAAAATGATTGCCCTATAACATTAGCAATGGATTTGTTGGTCGTTGCTAAAAAACCGTCGTAAATTTTAATATTTGTAACCATTTTTTAGACCGTTGCTAAGGTCATTAAAATCGTTGCTAATATTTGTGTTTAGCAACAGTTTTTTAACCGTCGCTAAAACATATATTTCTTGTAGTGTATTTGATCTTCGTCCAAAATAAACTAAACTTGTAGTTCTTCTTCAACAATATTATCCCGAATAAAATGATAATCTATTTCAATATGCTTTAGTGCTTTCATAGAATATAGAATTAACGAGTTAAATAAGTTGCCCTAATGTTGTCACACCAAAGTGTTGGTGAAAGTAGGCATTTTAATTCCTTAGCAAGCAAAGATTTCAACCATAAAATTTCAATTGCATCTATTGTCTTATATTCTACTTGTGTTGAACTTCTTACCACTATTTTTTGTTTTGAGGACTTCCAAAATATCAGATTATTACAAAAAAAAAAAAAAAATTACAAATTTCCATGTTAATTTTATATATATCCTCCAAGATTCCTACCAATTAGAGTTAGAAAAAACTTGCAACAAGTTTTTGTCGTGATGAGTAAGATGAAAACCGTAATCCATATTGTGTTTTAGATAACGGAGAATGTGTTTCACAACTACCTAGTTCTTCTTCTTAGGATCATACATATACTAACAAACCTTATTTATCGTAAAAGCTACAACTGGTCGTGTTAAAGTTACATACTAAACAATACCAATAGTTTGTCGAGCATAAGGTAGCATCAACATTGAAAGTGTTTGATAGGAGATGGAGCTTAGAAGTTGTTGGCATATAAGTATTGACAATCCTATATAACTCTATAATTGTCTTTTGCAAGAGGTCCGTCATATATTTTTCTTAAAGTAGTAAGAGTCCATCATCAATAGAGATTGCTTTAATAGCTAGAAAACAACTCAAATCTTTATGATCACAAATAGAGAACCTTCGATTGAGAGCTTTAATGATAGAAAAAACAAGTGAATTAGAGTCTCTAATAATATAGATGTCATCCATATAAACTAATAAGATAGCTTGACTCGCCATGTTTATTATAAAAGAAATGCAATCAATTAGTTTTATATGACAAAAATCCCAACTCTAAAGGAAAATCATGAACACATACAAACCATACTCGTGGAGCCTATTTGCGACCATATAAGAAACGACTCAACTTACACATATGATTGAGATAATGATCATCAACAAACCCTAGAGGTTGCTTCATGAAAGCTATTTCATCTAAGACGCCATGAAGAAATGTGTTATGAACCTCAAGCTACCGAATAGCCCAATAATTTGATATTTCTAAGGAGAGTACATACTTGAATAAATAGTAGCTTTAACGAGTTGGGTTAAAGGTTTCGAAATAATCTACTCTCTCTTGTTGATAGAAATCATTTTCTATAAATCTTGCCTCATACCGTTCTATACTACTATCGACTTTCTTTTTGTATGACAAATCCATTTACACACAATAACGTCCATGCCAAAGAAAGATGATGAACATAATGAATAGATTTTTTTTTTTTAAATAAGGATCACTTTGAAGAAATTATATCATAGTATTATATGGCATGTTTTGGCTTTTAACCAATCAAGTTGAACATCTTTATGAAAAAAATACGTTTATTTGAACAATTCTATGACTTCTTTTAAATAATATGAATATTTTTAAGAGAATCATTCAAGTTTATGAATTATTCCATAACATTTAAAATGTTTATTCAATGATTTTTCTCAAAAATAAATTAAAAACCCTAAGACTAATTTGCAAACCGAAGTACAAGCATCAAAAAATGAAAGTTGAGCTCAAACAATAATAAGAATTGGATGGTAAGTGAATGATCTCATTGAGAATTTAGAGGCATGTTATGATTTGGTTCAAATTCATGCAAACTCAAGGAGCAACTCTGTAGAATTCAAAACACTTAGAGGCAAAGTCAATGGCTTAAAACTTGAAACCAAAGTTTGTCAAATAAGTTTTTAGCCAACTGAAATTTGAATGCAATAGAACCAATCTGGTGGAAGAATGAGAGCTCGGCAATCAAGTTTTGAGCACTAATCAAAGCAACTAAAATAATCAAACTAGGACGCAAAAGAGCTATTTCAAGATAAGATGTTATAATTTAATGAGCGCACAGTACGTAATTTTTTAAACGAGTCTTGAGTTAGTTGAAACTTGAATGCAACAAAACTAATTTGGTAAAAGTAATAAAAGCTTGGCAAAGAACTCTTGAGCTCTAATCAAAGTAGCTATGAAATAGTCAAGCATGGGTAAATGAGTTATCTCATACAAGTTAGAAGGCGATGTTACGAAATACTTCGATTCAACATTATAGCTCGATAGAAGAAAAGTTGAGCTTTCAAAGTGCTATCTATATTTCTTCGGATATGGAAATGTTATAATTTAAAAATTTATTTTTTCATCATTGTAGGTCGGTGCATCAAAGAAATGAGTTTCGATCATTAGAGTAGGTGACCTTATTTAGCATATTAGATTTGTTAAGAAGGAAACCGTCCTTCAATAGATCTTGATCAATTTAAGATGAAAAATTTATGAAGTTATTTTTTAAGGTGTCATGGGCATAGTCACCTTTCAATAGGTCTAAATTTTTATGTACCCTTGAGCTAATAAAAATCTTCTCAAATCCTTTTCTCTTCAAGTCATTCAAACTTTTTTCCATTCCATATTTTTATACTTTAGAGCATCATCCCTTTGTAAAAAAAGACTTTCGAGCATCATTACGCTTTAAAATGATAGACTTTTGAGCATCATTTGTAACACTTCCGACCTAAGACCTATATAGGTCCAGAATATTATCGACATTGCCTTACATTCTAAGTGCAATAAATGCAAGATAAAAAGCTTCCTCTCTTAATCCTCCAAAATTTCACTATTAACATTTCATGTGTGGCCCCTAGTAATAAAAAAAAAAATAGGTGTAATAGTCATGACCCAAAATGCTCCTTAAATATAAATATATTATAAACTTATTTTATGTAATTAATAAAAATATGTTTATTAAATGTGAGGAATAAAAGTTTAAACTTTGATTAAGAATGAAATAAACATAAGTATCATTAAAAAGGAAGGTTAATAGAATGAGTAAGGCTTGAATTAGAGATTGGTACCCTTAATTGATATGGTTATATTTTAAACTAAAGACACAGTTGCAAAACCTAGAGGCATCACTACTAGAAAATAGATACTTAGTGACAAATTTTATTTTGTCTCTAAATGACTACTAATTAACGACAAATTAGCAAGGAATGAGAAGAAAGTCATTTTAGCGACTACACGGTGACATAATAGTGAGGGAATGGTAGTGAAGTACATAATCCCATCGCTAAATATCGTAGAAAAAAATGTGCCACCTTCAAGCAACGGATTAGCAATGGAATTTCGTCATTGATTTGTCGATGAAAACTATAGTCCATCATTATTTTCATTATTAGGAACGATACGTCGGCTATTCATTGCTAACCATCACGGTCCATTGCTAATTAGCAATGGAAAAGTTCTATCACTAATTGAACGTAGTTATGGAATCTAAGGGGACAAAGTTATCGGTGGATTTGAAATTCAAATTAGTGACGGACTAAGTTATCTATCATTAATTAGCGACGGAGTCGTGATGGATTGCTCAATCCATCGTTGTTTGAGCAAATTTCTCAAAATTTTGAGAGAATTCGATGCCCATTTGAAATTTAAATGAGCAATAAACACTTATGTTCATCACCAATTAGTGACGGACTAGTGACAAAAACGCGTTTATCGCTATTCATTAATCTTATAAACTCAATGGCTCTCTTTATCTTTCCTATTTTGTTGTTCCCTCTCCTTCCCTAAATCACTATCGCTAGCCCAAAGATGCTCCCCATGTCACCACACGCCACCCAATCCCTCCCTAGCCCACTTATTCGGATGAGGAGCATCTTTCTTCCCAAAGTGCTTCGACAGAGCGGTCTTTCCTCTCCTTCTTTGATATCTCTTTGGTAAGTTTTTCTCTCTTTAAATCTATAGTTTTTTTTTAAAAAACAATTACATTAATATAATTATTTATTAGGTTAATTTTGTTAATTGTTAGTTGGTTAAATGTTTATTTAATTTCGTTATTTATCAATTTATTTTTTTTAATTATTTGTTGAATGTTGTTAATTGTTAGTGTTAGGTTAGATTTTAATTATGTTAATTTTTATGTTAATTATTAGTTTAAATTTGTTAATTATTTATTTAATTTTTTAATTATTAGATTAATTTTGTTAAGTGTTACAATTAGATAAAATTTTATTTATGTAATTTTTTATATAATTTAGATAAGTTTGATTAATTGTTAAGTTATTAATTTGTTACTAATTGTTAGGTTAAAATACTTTTATTTGAACAATTCTATGATTTCTTTTAAATAATTTGAATTATTTTTAAGAAAATCGTTCAAGTTTATGAATTATTCCATAACATTTAAAATGTTTATTCAATGATTTTTCTCAAAACTAAATTAAAAACCCTAACACTAATTTGCAAACTGAAGTACAAGCATCAAAAAATGAAAGTTGAGCTCAAACAATTATAGGAAATGGATGGTAAATGAATGATCTCAATGAGTGTTTGGAGGCATGTTGTGATCCGATTCAAATTCATGCAAAATCAAGTAGCAACATGTAGAATTTAGAACACCTAGAGCGAAAGTCAACATCTTAAAATTTGAATTGAGTTCCAAAGTTTGTCAAAGAAGTTTTTAGCAAATTTGAATGCAACAATAGCAACCTATAGAATTTAGAAAACCTAGAGGTAAAGTCAACATCTTAAAATTTGAATTGAGTTCCAAAGTTTGTCAAAGAAGTTTTTAGCCAACTGAAATTTAAATACAATAGAACCAATATGGTGGAAGAATGAGAGCACGGCAATCAAGTTTTGAGCATTAATCAAAGTAGCTAAAATAATCAAACTAGAAGGCAAAAAAGATATTTTAAGATGAGATGTTATAATTTAATGAGAGCCTAGCAAGCAATTTTTGAAACGAGTCTTAGTTTAGTTGAAATTTAAATGCAACGGAACCAATTCGGTAGAAGGAATAAAAGCTTGGCAAAGAACTCTTGAGCTCTAATCAAAACGGTTATGAAATAGTCAAGTTCGGGTAAATGAGTTATCTCATGCAAGTTAGAAGCTAATGTTCTGAAATATTTTAGATTTAACATCACAACTCAACAGAAGAAAAGTTGAGATTTCAAAGTGCTATTTGTATTTCTTCGGTATGGAAATGTTATAATTTAAAAATCTATTTTGTCATCATTGTATTTTAGTGCATCAAAGAAATGAGCTCCGATCATTAGAGCAAGTGAACTCATTTAGCATATTAGAGTCATTAAGGAGGCAATCATCCTTCAATAGATCCCGATAAATTTAAGATGAAAAATATGTGAGGATATTTTAAGTGTCATGAGCATAGTCACCTTTCAATAGGTCTAAATTTTTATGTACCCTCGAGTTGATAAAACTCTTCTCAAATCTTCTTCTCTTCAAGTCATTCAAACTCTTTTCAATTCCATATTTTTATACTTTAGAGCATCGTCCCTCTATAAAAAGATAGACTTTCAAGCATCATTACTCTTTAAAATGATAGACTTTTGACCATCATCTATAATACCCCCGACCTAGGATCTATATAGGTCGAGAATATTACTTGGTATTGCCTTACATTCCAAATACAATAAATGAAAGATAATAGGCCTCTTCTCTTAATCCTATTAAATTTCACTATTAATTTTTCACGTGTGGTCCCTAATAATTAAAAAAAAATGAATAAGTGTAATATCCATGACCCAAAATGCTCCTTAAATATAAATATATTATAAAGATATTTTATGTAATGAATAAAAATATATTTATTAATTGTGAGGAATAAAAGTTTAAACATTGATTAAGAATGAAATAAACATAATTATGATTAAAAGGGAAGGTTAATAGAATGAGTAAGGCTTGAATTAGAGATTGGTACCCTTAATTGATATGGTTATGTTTTAATGAAGGGATACAATTACAAAACCTAGGGTCATAATCGTAAAAATTAAAAGTTTAGGTACTTGATTAAAATGATTAAGCAACGTTATGGACTTAAATTACCTTTGGAAAAGGTATAGGATAAGATCCAAATTGAGAGAAATTGTGAAGTTAAGGACTAAACTTGGAGGGGCTGATTACAAAGATTAAAAGTTTAAAGACTAAAGTGTAAAGTGTTAATCTTTTGGGGGACCTATTAATTTATTATGAGGGATAAATTTTGGCTAGAGAATACTGAAAAATTTTTGAGAAAAGAAGAAGAAGAGAGGTGGAAAAGAGGGAAGAATCAAGAGAAAATATCTAAGGAAGAAGAAGAAGAAAAATTTAGAAGTCATTAATAACCAACCTTAAGATTAATTCCAAATGTGACTCACTTGGATTAATCCTAAAGGAAATCCATGGCTATAAAAGGAGAGGAAGAAGATGGAAGAGGGTTATAAGCCATAAGTGATCAAGTAACCCTAAAGGAGGAACTACACCAAACAAGAAGAAAACCATCCAACCATCACCTTAAACCATTTTAGTTAGCCTAAAAACACCATAAAACAATCTTAAAATCAGATTAGAAGATCAAACAAAGAAAGAGAAAAAGTTTATGATATCAAATCATAAGTTTTCATCAACTAACTTGGAGGTAAAAAAATCAAGATGTTCTTGGTAAGATTATCATTCAAAATCTAATTTTTCAAAATAGTTTTTACTCGAAGCCTTTCCGTTCACCAAAATTGATATGTCATTAGACTATTTACCTTCAATAGAATCAAAAAATAATTTTTATACAAATCTTACATGATCTAAACATATTTTTTCTATTTAACTCAACAATCTTCTAGAGGAAATTGCATAATAGTATTTGAATGTTATGTTTTGACTCTTGATTAATCAATTTAAACATCTTCATGAATGAAAATACTTTTATTGGAACATCTCCGTATTTCTTTTAAATAATTTGAATTGTATTTAAGAGAATCATTCAATTTTGTAGCTTAATTTATGAAAACCAAATGTATATGATTTTTCTCAAAAGATGACAAAAAATTCAAGATCAATTTGCAAATTGTGATACATGTATCAAAAGATAAACATTTAAACATAAGTAGTGATTGTGTCAACAAAGCGATAAATATTTGATCTTAACTAGTACTTAGGGGCATCTTACGACTCGATCTAAATGTTAGTCCACAAAAATAAAAACACTTAGGGGTAAGATCAAGATCTAACAACTTAAACCAAGTTTAATAATTAGTCAAATAATGACATTATCAAACCAGACGGAAGAATCAAAGTCTGGAACAGGTAATCATTTAATCATTAATCAAAGTAGCCAAAGCCATCAAGCTAGGGGAAAAAGTAGTCTTAAGAGAAAATAATGATTCAATAAGAGTTTGACAAGCAATCAAAGTAGTGGAAATGGTCTCACAAAGGTAGATTACAACGAGTGGATGGTTATCAACTTTAAAAGTTCAAAAAAATCCATTGACCTTAATTGTTTGTAAACAAGTGAAAAAACCCAAGTTTATAAAGAATAATGATCAAGGCCCTAGGGTCAAGAAACTTTTAATAGTAATATAAGATATGTTCAGTATAGAAGTTTAGATAGCCAAACATGAAGCATTACGGGGAGTTGAGTATCGATAAAGTAGGACAACCTATGGTTCTCCCAAGTAAGAAACTAACCATTACAATAAACCTTATTGATATGTTTCGGGAACATTATCTCAAAGGAAAAGGCAACACCATCATTCAAGCACAAAATTCAAAAGTCACAAGATCATTAGCGAGTTTACGTTTGCCAAATGATCATCTTCGACGAGATCGTTTAATAATAAATCATTATTCAAGCGGGAACACCTCATAATAAATCATCATTTCAAGCGAGCGTCACCTAATAATATACCATCATCCAGGTAGTGTCGCCTCACAAAAGACCATCATCTAGGCGAGGTCACCTCATAATAGATCATCATATTGGCGAGTCACCTAATAACGGACTATCATTCAAGTAGGGTCACCTCATAATAGGTCATCATTTTAGACATGGTTGCCTCTTATTAGACCATCATTTTAGACGGGGTTGCCTCATAGTAGACTATTATTGGTAGCATGTTGAATGCTTTAAATTAATTAAGTAATTCCTTACTAAACCTAATTACAATACCGTATATAGGGTAAGTAAAGGTCTATCTCATAGAGAATAACTTTATCAATATTTATTTTTTGATTATTATGATGGTTCAACAAAAACAAAAAAAAATGACTAAAGAAAACATAGTAAATGGAGGGTTTAGTTCATGAGTAACTTACTACATTTTAAACATACAAAAATTTAAAGAAAAGATAATCAAATTAAAAAATCTAGTTCTTGGTTCAATTTTCACCCACACATGTAATGGATATAAATAATTGTAATGTTATTCGCCTTTTTAATGGAGTTATTGATCCTAGGCAATGACAAACTTTGTTAACTTAATTTTTCCTTTAGATTATCACTAATAAAATAAGTCTGTTTTATTAGATTCTAACTTTAAACAACCTAGAGTACATGCTTTATGTTTAATTTAAGATAACCTTAAGAGAAAAGGAGAAATAAATCAATCTAAACATCAACCACATGAGTTCAAATCATTTAGCTCAATTTATATTTTTTTATAGTAATAGAATGAAAACTTGTCCATAATCATCTATTATCATTCATTACTTACTGATTAGAAATAGGATAATTATGTATCACAATCTCTCGAGTCTAACTGTTAATTTCAATCCAAATAGCTTAGCATACCTTTAGAAAATCATCCAAGTAGAAATCATAAACCAATAATATAAAATAGGATACTCAATTCTAGGATAAGAATAATGTTACTAATGATTTATTACACCAATAACATGAATTTAGGCTTCAAAATCACATGAAGTTGAAAGGAAGAAACTTATCCGCACATGTCGATGAAGAGTACAAGAAAATAAAAAAAGGTTATAATGAAATTCTATCCAAAAATGTCTCCTTAACCTAGCCATAAAGAGACCTATTTATACCCTATTTTGGATGTATAACTAAATAGAATCATAGCCCATAATTCCTCAATTCTTTCCTTAATTACAGATTCCTAAAATCACAAAGTTTCCTTAATAGAATAGGAAATAGAATAACTACATCAATGTATGGCCGAAATTAGAAGTAGAGAATGACTTTTTTTGAACATTCATAAAAGTTTAATCCCTGAATTTTATATTGACTTTGGGCTTTTGAATCACCTAATTTAGCCTCCAAAAACCTAAATTTATGTTCTATTTAAGCTTTAATGGTCGGTCAAGATTTTTTCTAGTTTCTAGCTCTAACTTTACACTAATGCCTTAAGGACCAACCGATCTTAGATTTTGACCAATCAGATTTTTATGGAATTATTGGGATATCCTCTACAAATTTTATAAATACCTCTTTTAATTCTAGATTCATCTTCCATACTTTCAAACATGTATAAAGCCCGAAAGGCCATTTATGGAAAGATGCTAGAAATTTCGCTATCATCCTTCATAACGAGGCCATCATATTTTACTTTCAAGTCAAGCCTCCTTTACAAAGTGACTATTGCATTTTATTTTTTCAAGACAAGCCGCCCTTTATAGTAAGATTATCATATTTAACTTTTTAGGATAAGTCACCTATCACAATAATATCATTATATTTTACTTTTTAGGATATGTGAGCTTTTACGAGCAAGGGTATCACATTTTAATTTTTAGGACGGACCATCATTCATAACGAGGCCATCACATTTTACTTTTTATGGCAGGCCATGCTTCATAACAAGTTCATTGCATTTTACTTTGTTAAGATCAAACCGTGTTTGGATAGGTTTGAGTTATTATATTATTGTATTATTTACTTTATTAATAATAAAAAGTCTTTCAATTAATTCTTATGTTTTATGTTTATTAATTCAATAGAATTAGATAGAAGTCTTTATGATATGCATTTGCAATAGTGATTGATTAAAAGATGTGGGACAAACACAAATGCATATAAATGATATCATTAAATATCCCAAGTCGTAACATTGTCAAGAATGGAAATTAACTAGATGCGGTTAGACTTGTGAGTGTTATACTCATGCTATATGATAATTGTAGGAGATCTTACACTTATTGACATGATGATGTCAAAGCAAACACTTAAGTGATTTATGTTAGATAACATATCACTAGACTTGACTCACCATGAGAACCCATTTGGTTTAGTCTATGAGAATCTCATATGAGATGGGTACAACTAGTCCTTAGACTTGAAGTCATCACGATTATCTCATTAGAGGATTTATGTACTTTTACACTCATTTTGATGGACCCGGTAAATGGTTACACATGGGCGATTAGTTAGGTGAACTAGGAATCTAATGCAGGTAGGTGGATGACTAAGATAGGATATGTCATTCCTTCTATGGTAAAAGAGTTATCACATTATACTTCGATAAATGTCTATTTGAGAAATCTATGGCCATAGTAGGAGTACACTAATAGAGCATAATTGGTTTACTCTACAAGCTAAGACATTTAGGAATAAAAAAAAATTATTTGATCATAATCGAATAAGACTAATAACCAAGTTTGAGATCACACTATGATAAGTTGACATCGGGACTGAATTATATGGTAACCATGCTCATGAAAGGTAATTACGAATTAATTAATCCTCCTATAGAGTCGGGTAATCATAATGCCTTGTTAGAGGCCAATCTTGACTTATGTATCAACATAGAAAAGAGGTGTCTTTTATTCTTGATACATTAGCCAACATATTTAGGAGCTATTAAGTCACATACATAAGTTTAAGCATTCACATGATTAAAGAGAAAAAAATATGTTGAAAAAAATTTTCAATTATGAAAGTTTTGTATTTTGGAAAAGGTTTATGAAAATGGATAGTTTCCCAAAATGGAAGTTTCCTAAAATGAAAATTTTTCTATTTTAAAAATCAGTTTTCTAATTTGGATGGTAGTTCCAAACTTCAAAGTAAATAACCTAAAATGAAAATGAGTTTCCTAATTTAGGTTCAAAGATCGTTTAGGAAATTGTTTCCTAATGTGAGCCACCTAAAATTATCTAACTTAATTTATTTGGATAGTCCAAATTAATTAATTAGGCCAAAATGGTTTTGGACTACTAGGTTTAATTAAAAGCCTAAAAGATATCTTCGTGGAAGGATAAACTTGAACCTTATTAGATAAGGATGAATGTTTTATAGATAAAGATTAAAAGCCAACATATTAAATAATTCTTAATCCTTCAAACAACTAAGGGTCCAATAATGACTAATTGCCCCCTTCCCTTTGTATTTGAAAGATAAGGAAACTCTCCCCCTATAAATAGGAAGAGAGGTGCAGCATTAAATATATATAGAATAAGAGAGGAAAAATTTAACACATAAAATAAAAGGGACACATGCCTCAAAATAAAAGCTAGGAGAAAATTATTTTCTCCCTAACCCTAGCATGCCACTTTTCTTCTCTCTCTCTCTCTCTTTAAATTTTCATAAAATTAACTTGATTAGATTTCTATAGGAAACACTAAGCAAGTCAAAAAATGTGGAGCTACCATTCTACCAATTTTGAGTGCTTCTTTTGTGGGTGCTTGGATCTGTATGGATTATCGATAGAGGCCGGACATTTGGATGACTTTTTTCTATAAATGTTTATATATATGCTATAAAAGGTAAATTCTCTATTCATCACTTTAATTTTTAAATATATGGTTAGTTGATTCAACGACATGATCTTGGGCCTTTTAGATGGAGAAAATTTTTATTTTATTTCGTACCTCCATAAGGTGCATGGTCCTTCAATTGATATCGAGCCTTTGTTGAATCTTTGGTTGTATGTTTTGTTAGTTATGATTAACTACATGAATTAATTATGCTTCATTATAAATCTTATATTTTTAGTGTTTTATATGAATTTACAACTAAAATTTGGATTAAACATTAGTGGTGGCACGCGAGGCCGACGTTAGATATTGGTGCTCACACGTATAAAGGCCATTGGCTGGTCGCATGATAGCCCATGGCTGCTCATTTGCTAGGTGCAACGTAGGCCAAGCTTTCGGCCGGATAGTCACATGATAGGGCATGCTCGTATGCCAAGCTCGTGTGCGAGGTATAGGTTAGATGTTTGTACACCGGGCATTATAGGTAAGGCCTATGTGTGAGGCGTGTAGGCTAGGCACTTATGCACTAAGCATTGCAAGCTAGGCCCACATATTAGGGAGGTAGGTCAAACGTTACATGCCAAGCTCGGGAGTGAAGCACGCAAGCCAAGTGCTTGCATGCCTCACTTAGGTTAGACATTCACATACTAGTCTACCGGTAGTGGGCGGGCGTGCATGAGCATACCAAGTTGAGGGCTTGGGCATCGAAGCTCGTGGGCCCTCGAGGCCTAAAAATCCTATGGGCCTAAGGTTTGAAATGTTTTCAAATTAAAATTTAGAGAAATTTTGATAAATTTATAAAGTGACCAAAACATAGATTTATAATTGCAATTTGAATTAAATATGTTTCATTAGTATGTCATGTATCAATGTGATTGAAGCATGGATGAAAGGTATGGATGAGTCGACTTAGTTTATGGGAATGAGTGTTTATAATTGTTTTTAGATAAATAGGACATATGCGTCCCGCCTTCCGTAATACTCAATTGTATTTCTCTCCTCATCTTACTCTCTTCGAATATAACTCAAGGTTTCTTATCAAATAAATATAAAAGTAGAAGATATAAATTAGAATAGATGGAAGAGGAAGAAGTTAAGAAGTGAAGACAAATCCCAAAGAATTTGTAATAATTTTTCAACTAAATATTTGACTCACTAATCTCCTTATGGCTCGAGAGGGCTAGTATTAGAGATCCATTATCATTCACGAGTCCTTGTGTCGTGCATGAGATATATGAACTTTATTTTATGTAATTAACATTAGTATGCATGTTAGGACTAATGTGATTAACTAGGAAGCATGCTAGGATTATACTTACCAAATTCAAATCCTTCAAATTAAATATTAAGTTCAATGCCTTTCAACTTTATAAGGAGGGAACTCTCTTAGTCATTGTTGGCTTGTTGAGATAACTCAAGGTTAATTCTTGCTCAAGGGAAACAAATCATAGGCCATGCGATATCCTTGGATGTTGGGTCTAACTTAAAATGAGTTATTGGGTCCGTTGAGATAACTCAAGGTCTAATAAACTTATAGGCAAAAATGGTATTCACATAAAATATGATATGACAGGGCATTGTCATGTCAATGAGATTAGGAATTGCAGTGGATGTAATTAGTAAGGAGTTATCTACCTAATCCTTCATGTATGACTTGTTAAGGTAACTTAAGGTTATTGCATGTTAGAGGATGGGGTCCGAACCCACTAAGAAAGACGAATCAAAAAGTCTTCTGAGTCCCATACTTAAAGGTTATAGAATTTGAAGAAAATAGTGAGAGTGAACATAGATTTTACTTCTTTAATTTATGCTTTATTTTATTTATGTAATTTAATTAACCAAATCATATGCTTTTTTATCTCGTCAAGGTTGTTACACAACATGACTAGCAATACATTGATGAGATCGATGATTAATAGGAGTAATGCCTTAAATGACATAAACTTCCTTGACTAGAAAATAAATAAAAGGAATGTCGTCTAACATGAAAAATGCTCTATTTAACGGATAATAAGGAGTACCATGAAGGGGTACTTTCAAAACTCTTCTTTTGCATTTGAAAAGTTAGCAAAAGAAGAGTTCTGAAAGCATTGAGTGAACGTTTTTACTTTTAGTCCAACATCATGGGTATTTCTACTTGGATGTGGTGAACACATTTACACAAATTTGAAAAGACTAAAAGAAGCAAGAAAAATCACTTCAAGTGAGTTTGATCTACGCGTAGGTAATGGTTCAAGAGTTTTACCATTAACATCGAGCACCTATGAGTTAGCACTACCATCCGAACTTGTGCTTACACTCATAAACCGTTATTATATTCCTAGTAGAACAAGGTATATCGTTTTAATTTTTTGTTTGGACTAAGATGGCTTTTCATTTTTATTTAAGAGCAAAGGTTATTTCTTTTATAAAAAAGATGTTTTATATGGAAATGCTGAAATAAATAATGATTTATGTGTAAACATAGACACACCTATGTATGACATAAATTTGAAAAGAAGCAAGACTAATGATCTAAACAAAACTTATATGTGGCATTGTCTTGGCTATATAAACGAGAATCACATATCCAAACTATATAAAAATAGATATCTAAAATTATTTGATTATGAATCTTATGATGTATGTGAATCTTGTCTACTTAGTAAAATGACGAAATTCCTTTTTAGTGTAAAACTTAAAAGCTCGCTGATTTATTAGGCATCATACATAGTGATATATGTGGGACCATGTCCATCCAAGTAAGAGGAGGATATGATTATTTCATAATCTTTACCGATGATAGATTGCATTTTGATTATGTATATTTGATAAGACACAAATCTTAAGCATTTGAAAAGTTTAAAGAATTCGAGTTTGAAGTCGAGAAATAAACGAGCAAAAGTATTAAGGCACTTCAATCGGATCAAGGTGGAGAATACTTAAGCACTGAATTTTTTGATCATTTAAAGGAGAATAAGATTCTCTCGTAATGGACCCCGCTTGGAATACCATAAATGATTAGTGTGTATGAAGTGAGAAATAGTACATTGTCGGACATGGTCCGATCCATGATGAATCAAACCGATATCCCTATTTCATTTTGGGAATATGCACTCCTTATATGACATTTAATTTAAACGGGGTTCCAATAAAGTTTGTTGATTAGACTTTATATGAGATATGAAAAGAAAAAAAGCAAATTTATCTTTCCGTAAGATTTAAGGTCTGTGAAGCATATGTCAAACATTTAGACAGAGACAAGTTAGAGCTCAAATCAACAAAGTGTATATTTATGGAATATCCAAAAGAAACAAATGGATATTACTTTTACTAGCCACATGAATAAAAAGTGTTTATGGATAGGCATTTTGTGTTCCTTAAGAAGGAGTATATAGATGCTGGGATCGAGTGAGAGAAAAGTTGAACTTGATGAGATTTGAGAAGACTCAAAAATTGACACTTCATAAAAAGACCCCAAGTAGAAAAGTTACTAAGCGTTATAACTATCCCACAAGCCGATACATAAGAACTTCGTAAGTTTAAGAGGATTTGCCAAAAGCCGGAAAGATATTACCTTCTAGTCTCTACACATGAAAATGTGTCTATTAATGAGATAACAAACCTAATACCTATGAAAAGGAAGTGTTAGACATTGACTTCAAAAAATAGCATGATACCATTCAATCCGAAATGGAATCTATGTTACTAACCAAGTATAGACTTTGGTTGATCCACCCGAAGGTATCAAACCCATTGGATATAAGTGGATTTTTAAGAGAAATGGATGGATATGTACATATGTATAGAACAAGATTGGTGGCAAAAGGATATCATCAAAAATAAAGAGTTAATTATGATGAAACTTTTTCACTACCACCAACGGTTCAATCCATTCGAACTATGCTTATGATTGCTACATATCACGATTATGAGATATGATAGGTGGATGTCAAAATCACTTTCCTTAATAAAAAATTAAATAAGGATGTGTACGTGATACAACTCGATGGTTTTGTCACCAAAGGACATACAAATAAGATTTGTAAATTATAAAAATCCATTTGTAGACTTAAGCAAGTATCGAGGAGTTGGAATCAATGTTTTGATGAAATGATAAAAAAGTTTGACATTTCACAAAATGAGGATGAATCTTGTGTATAAAGAAGGTTAGTGGGAGCTCAATTATTTTTGTTATGCTATTTATGGACGATATATTACTTATTGACAATAACACTACTATGTTGCAATTAGGGGTGAGCAAATGATTAAACGATTCGGTTAAGCTTAATTCAATTTGGTTTTCGATTAATCAAATTGGGAAAAATGAAAACCAAAATCGAACCAAATTAAATTCGATTAATTCGGTTTGTAACGGAATTATTTCGATTCGATATCAAAATAATTCGATTATAACTAAACTTTTGTTCCCGTGAACAATTTTTATTTTTATGGTATCGAAACTAATTTACTATTAAAAAATGTAATAGTACATGTTAAAATGGTTTACATGTCATTTGTCTTATTACTTGTGTTTCATGTAAGAGCAACTTTTTGTGCGGCTCTTCTAGTGCAAGAATTCAATAGAATACAATACGGGAAGGGGAATGTTAGAAAGTCTTATATAAATGATAGAAGAATTCAAAATTCAAAGTCCATTGAAAGTTGACAAAAACAAGGAAAAATAATAGCACTAAAATTTCCCATATAGTGCTGAAATTAGAAAAAGATAATACACCAAATACAATTGAAAGTTTGTACAACACACATTTTGAAAGAGTTGAATTCTAAAAGTTTCGGTAGCACATCGAATGCTGAAAATATATGGAGTCTTATCACGTTTATTTACAATTCTTCTACCAAAACATTACCTAAAGTTGTATATATATAACTTTTTGGTTGCATAAAGTGTCAACGACAATAAACGAGTGATCAATCACAACTGTCTTAACAAACTCGATCCATAAAGAGCAAGGAATGCCAAAACTTCAACGGTTTAAGCTCAACCCACTCAAACAGTTCTCTACAAGTCGGCAAGGAATCACAAATTACAAGAAGGAAGAGCGAAAGGAAGATTTATCTAATAATCCTTGGTCATAACAAAACTATTTTGAAAAGTTTTAAGCAAGCTATCACAATAAGTTTTAAAAGAGGGTAGAAGACTATAATAGCATTGACTCCTTACAACCTAAATCTTATGGTGGGATATTATTCTTATGACATAAAAATATCCAAGTGAAGTAGCGAGTTACCTTATGGAGTATACGGTGAAGAGTCTGGATCATGAAGCTTTGATTGAGGGCTACGACATTAAAGCAAAAGTAATGAATAAATAAGCCAAAAATAAAAGGTATATGTTATAAATTATAGCACTACAACCTACAAAGCCAACGATATAGGTGTTGTAAAATTGCATCGATAAAAACATTTCCGGATGTATCCGTATTTACAAGGCATCTTTAAATCGACTGTTTCGGGACACATACTCCGGATGCGGATGAGGTCACCTCATCGAAGCCACTCGATCATTATATAGATTTGCATTGTAATTCATATCCCGATTAAATCCTAACAAAGCACCTCCTTCCATTTCATTTACTTGGTTACTTTTCGGAAGAGCATCTACAGACTGTGTGATGTATTTGTATAAAAAAAAATTTACTCTTGGTTATTGACAATCAAGGCCAATTAGCATCTCGCCGGATCACATGCCCCACCCCGAAGAAAAGGAGAGAATGAGGGGAAAAAAAAAGAAGAAAAAAAACTCGAACCTTTAATTCCACGAAACTTTCCTATATGCTCCAGGGTATGTTAGAACGAAGTTGTTAGACCTATTTTAGAACAACTAGTAAGTTAACAAACAACAACAAAAGAAACATATAAGTATCGCTAAAGAAATTAAAAAATCTCATAGCTTCCCGGAAATAAGTTCCACTTTTCTTACCAAGGAAAACATAACGATCTCAAGATTTTAATAATTTAGGGGTTTTCTTAATTTTGTTTGCAACTATTTGGAACTAACCTCATCATCAAAACATGTAGATTTTTCACAATTACCTCCTAAATCTGGAACACCATCATCGGATATCCAAAGCACCTACGAGAATAAATATGTTTAAGCCGAGATGGAAAAAATTATAACACGATTTAAAAATACAAAAATAACTCTTAAGTGATGGAAATAAATGACTTAAATTTTGGCTAATTGGCCACCATTTTGACAAATACCAAGATTGCCTAAGTTAGAGACATTGAAATCACCCTAGGACTTCTATGCTCGATCTAATGGCATTCGACTGATTTTCCGAATTGTTCTAGGCACGGATCTTACAATACCGCATTAAATGTGCGTGTGAAATCTTCTCCGAAATTTGCTACATTATCCGACGTAATACAACCAATCCTAATCATCCAACAAATAACAAATTAAAGTCTAAAATTGCAAGGAAAGTAAATAACTCATCTAAAACTAATAAACTCAAGAATAAAAAGAATGCACCAAACTCATCGGACCGGATGCGAGCAACCGAAGGCACTAGGCGAAGTAGACACACCGGACGCACCGTAGGCGAGCAGACGCAAGCAACCAAAAGGCGAGTAGGCGTGAACCAAATGTGTGAGAGATGAGAACGAGAGTGACCGAGTTTGCTTGTTCTTCGGTTTGCTTGGAATGTTGGGCACTCGACTCGTCGTATGACTTCGTCCGCATCGAAAGGAAAGGAAAGTCAAAAGAGTTAGCTAAGGGAGACAGGGAGAGGGAGTTACCGAGTTAGGGTTATAATTTATTCTTAGGTATTTAGAAATTAGAATTAGAAATAATAAAAAAAATAGTTATCGATTCAAATCGTTTCTTAAAAAAAAAACCGAATCGAATCGAAATTATTTCAGCTTTTTTGATTTGGTTTAAATTATACATGTTTTAATTTATACCCAAACCAAATTTCATAATTCGATTTGGTTTAATTCGATTTTTGGTTAACTAAACCATTTGCTCACCCCGAGTTGCAATCTATAAAAGATTGTTATCTAAAAACTTTTCCATGAAAGATATGAGAGAGGTAACTTACATTCTAGGAATCAAGATCTATAGAGATAGATCATGAAGAATGTTAGGACTCTTTCAAAGCATGTACATTGATAAAATGCTAAAGAGGTTTAGCATGGAAGAATCCAAGAGAGGACTTATTCCAATGTCACATGGCATAAAACTTTCTAAGGCTGAGTGTTCCAACACACAAAACAAAAGGGGAAGAATGAGTCACATTCCCTATGCGCTATCCATAGGATCTATTATGTATGCCATGTTATGTACACGATTTGTTGTCTCATATGCTTTGAGCATATACGGTAGATATCAAGTTGATCCAAGTGAAAATACCGAATTATCGTTAAAAACATTCTTAAGTACTTAAGAAGAATTAAAAATGCTTTCCCGATCTATGGAAGATATAAACTAGTGATGAAAGGGTTTATCGATACTAGTTTTCAAGCCGACCATGATGACTTTAAGTCACGATCGGGATTCATTTTTCAATTGAATGGTGAAGTCGTTAGTTGGAAGAGTTCTAAGTAAGAAATAATGGCCGACTCAACAATCGAAGTTGAATATATTATAGCTACGAAGTAGCTAAAAAAGCTATTTGAATTTGTAAATTTCTATCTAGATTACAAGTGGTTCTTAGCATTACTAATCTAATATTAGTGTATTATGACAACAATAGAGCTATAACACAAGCTAAGGAACCAAGGTCTTATCAATAGTCCAATCATGTATTGCTACACTACTATTTGATAAGAGAGATTATCGATCGTGGTGACATAAGGATAGAAAAGGTCTACACCGATGATAGCATAGCTAATCCATTGACTAAGCCTTTGTCATAACTAAAATATGAGACCCTTACTCGATCATCGGGATTAAGGGATATAGTTGGTTAGCTCTAGTGTAAGTGAGAGATTGTTAGCGTAGGTGCTAAAGATCCAATCATGTTTGGATATGTTTGAGTTATTGTATTTTTGCATTATTTATTTTATTAATAATAAAGAAGTCTTTTTATTAATTCTTATGTTTTATGTTCATTAATTCAGTAGAATTAGATAAAACTCCTTATGATACGCATTTGCAATAGTGATTGATTGAAAGATGTGAAATAAACATTAATGCACATAAACGAGTATCATTAAATATCCTAAGTCATAGCATTATCAAGAATGGATATTGACTAGATGCGGTTAGACTTATGAGTGTTAAGCTCATACGATATGATAAGCAGTAAGAGATCTCGCACCTATTGGCATGGTGATGTCAAAGCAAGCACTTAGGTGATTTATTTTAGAGAACATATCATAGGACTTGACTCACTATGAGAACCCATGTGGTTTAGTCTATGGGAATCTTATATAGGATGAGTACAACTAATCTTTAGACTTGAAGTCATCATGGTTATCTCATTAGAGGATTTATGTACTCGACACTCGTTTTGATGGACCCAATAAAAGGTTACACGTGGGTAATTCATTAGGTTCACTAGGAATCTAATAGAGCTAAGTGGATGAATAAGATAAGATATGTCATTCCTTATATGCTAAATGAGTTATCATATTATACTTTGATAAATTTTTATTTAAGAAATCTATGGCCATAGTAGGAGTACATCAATAGAGCATAGTTGGTTTACTTACGAGCTAAGACATTTGAGAATCAAAGAAAACTTGTGTGATCATAATCGAACAAGACTAATAACCAAGTTCGGGATCACACTATGATAAGTTGATATGAGGACTCGAATTGTATAGTAACGATGCTCGTGAAAGGTAATTATGGATTAATTAATCCTCCCGGAGAAGTAGATAGTCATGATATCTTGCTAGATGCTAATCTTGACTTATGTATCAAGAGATAAAATAGGTGTCTTTTATTTTTAAGACATTGGCCAACATATCTAGAAGCCTATTGAGTCACATGCATAACTTTAAGCATTCACATGTTTAAAGAGAAGAAAATATGTTAAAAAAAAGTTATTAATTATGAAAGTTTCCTATTTTGAAAAAGGATTTCGAAAATGAAAAGTTTTCTAAAATGGAAAGTTTCTTAAGATGGAAGTTTCCTAAAATGGAAAGGAAAGTTTCCTATTTTAGAAATCAGTTTCCTAATTTAGAAGGTAGTTCCAAACTTGGAAGTAAATAACCTAAAATGGAAATAAGTTTCCGATTTAGGTTTAAGGGTATTTTAAAAAATTGTTTCATAATGTGGGCCTCTTAAAATTATCTAACTTAATTTATTTGAATAGTCTAAATTAATTAATTAGGAGAAAATGGTTTTAGGTCAATACATTTAATTAAAAACCTAAAACATATCTTGATAGGAGGATAAACTTGAACCTTATTGGATAAACATGATTGTTTTATAGATAAAGATCAAAAGCCCACATGTTAAATAACTCTTAGTCCTTAGAGGATTAGGAAAGCAACAACCCGGGTCTAATAAGGACTAGTTGCCACCCCCTCTCCTTGTCCTTAGAGGACAAGGAAACTCTCCCCTATAAATAGGAGGAGAGGTGCTACAATAAATATATATAGACTAAGAGAGGAAAAATTCGACACACATAAAATAAAGAGGACACACAAGTCAAAATAAAAGTTAGGAGAAAATTTTTTTCTCCCTAACCCTAGCACAATACCTTTCTTCTCTCTCTATTTGGGTTGTCACAAAATTACCATGATTAGATTTCTATAGGAAACCCTAAATAAGTCGGAAAAGGTGGAGCTAGCATCCTACCAATTTTAAGTGTTTCTTTTATAGATATTTGGATCTGCGTGGATTATCGATAGAGGCTAGACACTTGGGCTACTCTTTTCTACAAAGGTTTATATCTACACTACAAGAATTCATTGTTTTAATTCATGAATATATAGTTAGTTGATTTAATGGAATGATCTTGAGCCTTTTAGATAGAGGAAATTTTGGTTTTATTCTCGCATCTCTAGAGGATACATGATCCTTCAATAGCTTGAATTGACTTGATTTTGCTATCAATTTACTTAAGAATAAATGATAATTAAATACCTAGTTGACCTATTTCCTTTGTTTGTTTGAGTTCGTTCAATGAACATTGAAATGAAAGGTGGGAAAATATTGATGGTTTGAAATGGGTTTAATTTAATAACGGAGGGAGTATGTTGATTTGGTGTTTGACACAAAAAGGTAACAAGAGAAAAGGAACTGGTAAGGAAGAAGAAAAAGAAGAGATGAATGTGGTTTAGAGAGAAAATGAGGTGAAATGAATTTGGGGTTGAATGAGAGTGAATGTGTTTTGGGTTCGAGTTTTAGGTCGGATATCTTGGGCTTTAGTTAGGTCGGGCATGTTTAGTTAGAATGGGATTAGCTACTATTTAGGTTGGGTTGGGCTTGTTGGCTTGGTCTTGTTTAGTTTGGACAATAGGCTTGCCTAGTGGTCTTGGCCTAATGGGTTCAAAGCCCACTAAACTCAAAAGCCTAATAACCCATATTTGTTTTTGGCCATTTCCCTAGGAAAAAAAAATTTCAAATTTTTGTGCATGCTTCTTATTTTATTTCTAATTTAGATTTAGATTTTTTAGAATTTTTGAACTCCTTTTGCACATTTATTTCAATTTATTTAGTTTAATGCTTAGCCTTTAATTTCTCTCGACTTTTAAATTTTATTTTAGCCTAGTATTTAATGTTAATTAAATCTAAAATTGTGGAAGTAGATTTTAGACTCATATTTATCTCGTTAAGTTTTTATCTT